>CM042886.1:14051519-14517519 GCA_023653495.1 Melastoma candidum
CTTGTTCAACAGGGCTCCAGCGGATCCAGGAAATGAGCATGGGTCATCACAAAGTTCTCTGGCAAGTCCCCTAAGGACGGCCCCTTGACAGGAAACGAACTGGAAACCGCTGACCCCATCTCCCTAGAGCTGGGCTAGATTAGCAGGATGAACGAGAGAAGAGACATCCAAATGAGATTCATTTTCTCAACCATCGGGGTGGTCTTCCCTTTTGTTTTCTTTTATTTTGATCAAAATTTAATTTCTACCTAGTAAAACATCGTATGCCAATATAAATGAGAAATCAACCTTTTCAACTCTCTCTCTCTCTCTCTAAAATATAGAAGTTTGCGACAGATAAATTTGTACTCATACGAGTAATTATTTTTGGGGATGAAGATATTTGGGTTGGTAGGACCAACACGACACGAACGAGTTAGAAACGACACATTTGCCAATTGTGCGCTACTAATTACGGCTCCGTATGAGAGGACGATCCTTAAATATATTAGCAAGACCTTATTCACACGAGATTATGCATCCCCAAGAAACATGTGGCATTAAAACCAGGTTTCCTTCAATGGCAGCCTCTGCAGGAACAAGGCAGCCGGGAGATAGACAACGCCGAGATGTGGCAGAGCATTCATGCGATTCTCATCCCGTCGACTCGTTCCGTGCACGTGCAGGAAGAAGCTATTGTCCAGTGCAAGGGAAACTAAGTCCGATTTATTAAAAAAAAGGTCGAGTTTTAGTACATTATTACTAATTTCGCCCCCTTTTTTAGTAAATCGGACTTCATGTCCCGTGCACGGGACACTAGATATTTCCGCAGGTGCAAAGCCATGCCTACTTATCCAATGAGTGAGGACCTCATCCACGCCGACTCGATCCTTGCCCTCTACGATCATAGGCAATGCCTTGGTCGCTGCATATTAGAATTTCCCAAAACATTGAAATGGATAATGAAACCGTTAATATGTGCACATATATGTCAAGATACTATCTGAATTGTTGTTTTTTATGCTAGTAATTAATTTGTGTTAAAGTCTTACAGATTGATTATTTGTCGATTTAAAAGTACCCTTGATAGGATAGATGTTTAAAGGAATCATGGATATTTATATCAATGCTGGGTATAACTCCAATCGAGTTTAGATAGAGAAATGGATATTCAAGTTGTACTTGGGAGTACTCGAATTTAGAGGTACCCTACACACGATACGTTTCTAGAGAATACCACATGTTAAGCGTTATTGGTCACTTCTCTTATTGAACGAGCATAATTAATCTTTTAACTTGAGAACTTCATTTATTATATGCGTATAGTTATGTATTTTAGTACCATTAAAAGTAGTATTTAATCAGACTATGAGTAACACTAGAAAGGGGTAGGACATAAACTCATTTTTCCCATTGTATGCGACAACTTGTCCCATGAGAGAATTGGTCTTGTTTTTTATGTACCCGCGCGCTCTTTAGCAGTTAATCCACATGCAGGAAAATGGAAGTATAACTTGAATATTATTTTATATTTAGGGAAAGAGTAAAGTACCAAATTTATCCTATCAGAAGTATTAGATCAAACTTTGGTTTTCCTTGGAGGGCATTTGATCTATTAATAGAGGGAATAAAAAAGGGGCTGAAGACTCCCTCCTACATCTCAAACTCTCAAGAAGTAAAACAATTAATTCAATAATGACGCATAATGCCTAAATTAATTAGAATTTCAGTAAGATAAAGAGATTGAATTGCATAGTAATTATGGTGTGGTTTTTGTTCATGAGTAATGTTCTATTACGTTTGGTGGTAAGAAAATGTTAGTAAACGATTACATTATTCTGTGTATTGATGTACACTGTCTTAGTATATAGAATTTAGACAGTCACATGCAAAAGCATGTCGATACGAACATTCTTTTTTAATTCTAATATATATTATAATTAAAATATATATGTTGCAGAATTAGAATTCGTTGAATTATATTTTTTTAAAGAAATATAGAAAGCTTTTAAGTTATTCTAAGTTGATAAGGCAAATATTTTATAATAATAATAATAATTATTATTATTTAATCGTTTGTGATTTGACAATGGTGGTATTAAGTAAGAAACCTATATTAGTTAGATTGTATATTTGCTACGTAAAATTCAAAGACTAATTTTAATCGTTAATTTGACATTAACACGTTAAGAGATTCTATATAGAGGCTTTTAATAATCTTTAGAAAAAAGACACATTTGTCCAAAGGAAAAGTAAGACAATCAACTCGAAAGGAAAAGAAAAGTAAGGCTTTTGACAGAAATTATAAGAGAGTTACGACGGGTAGCACCTAATGGTGAGCCCTTCAAACTTGTGCACTAATTATTTTTAGAAGAGTCACGTCTAGGACTTTTGAAAATACAAACTCCTTCCAACATATTATATGATCGTAAGTTTACAATGTACGGTTTTATTAAATGTATTTTGATTCACGTTGTACTCATTACATAGATATGGGATCAATTTCATGCAATTTTTTTTTCGAAATCAGCTTTCGCTATGCCCGATGGAAATCCATTAATAATATCAAAGCTAATTTATGATTGTATTGTATAAATAAACCATATTTCGGAAACAATGTTTGATTTTTGTACAATTATAAGCCGATGGATGATTGTGCAGGAAAGCCTTTTATTGTACAACATTGAAAAAAATGACTAAAACGAATTAATGAGATTTGCGAACCAAATGAGTTTGAAGATTGTTAAATCAATAAAACAAATTCTCCTTTAAATAATGAGAAAAGATTGGTTCATGTTTTATTAAATTATTTTGTTAAATTTGTCCCATTGTACAAAAGAATTAGAATGGCCGACAGAACTAAAAGTGACTCAACAGTCACTTTTAGATGAGATATTTAAATCCCCTAAGTATATATTAAGTCAAGTTTTATTGGCCTCCGTCAATAAAAATAGTAATAGTCAATGTACTTTGTGAGTTACATCCCCAATTCAAGGACCCAAAAGGAAATAAAAAAAAAACATTTATTACCACCAGATTCCACGAGTGACCAGCGGTTTTGCCCTAGCCCTTGTCCGCTACCATCTTGTCCAATTTTTGGTAAGGTTGAGCTCAAATCAGGATTTATGTATGACAGCTGAAGGTTGATGTTGATTTCATCCAATCCATTTAGTATTTTTGCTATCTGGCGGTGGCGTTTCGTTTGGGGTTGAAATAAGATATTTTTGGTTATCAAAGTGGCAAGGCAGACTATATTTTGTTCACTAGCCACTTTAAGGTGACAAATACGGCTTTTATGTGCATTTCCAAGCTAAAAAACTTTTGAAACCAGATGGATTAGAAATTAGGGACAAGACTTTCCCGTACATGGCTTGAAATATGGAGTATGCTGAGGTTTTTAAGATTATTGATCGAATAACTCATTGAAGGACTTTTGGATTGCTTCCTTAGCTTTTATCAATAACCTCTACATGTATGGATTGTTTCCATACATGTAGCCCTTGCTTGCTTCTTCTCGTCATCCACCAAACAAAGAATTACTACTAAAGGACCCATTACATTGTGAGTCCAGATTATTGATCAATAACTTAAAAACCTGGCATATTCCATATTTCAATAATCTTATTGAAATAATAAGTTTATTGATCAATAATTCAGATCAATAATCTTAAAAACCTCTGCATATTTTTGGATTATGCAGAGGTTTCAATAATAACTGGCAATAATCCAGATTATTGAAACAATCCAAACGTCCTTCAATGGCAAGGAAGACAAGTATGCAGAAGTTTTTAAGATTATTGATCAAATATGGGATTGTCAACTGCATAATCCACTATATGCGGCTGGACACTTTTTAAATCCCACGTATCTTGATCAACACCCAACCATCCTTTCTGATCTTGAAGTTACGAAAGGGTTGCATGCTACTATCCAAAAGTTGGTTCTTGTTGGAATGTCTCAAGTATTGATCTGTTGAAGATGAAGCCTGATAACATATGAAGGGTGTTAATATGTTGTCATTTCTTAGTAGCAGTTAGTTTAAAGTGGGTTAGTTGCTGGGATGTAAAAAACTACAACAGTAGTAAGTGGTTATCCTTATTCTTTCTGTAACTTCTTTTATTATCTAATTTATGTACGTTTCTGGACAGTTTCTTTAGGTGTGTCTGCAAAACTAATAGATGAGCTTTTGCTCATTATGTTGTATGTTCTGTTTTAAGATATAAGAATGTTTTCTTTTTGCAGATTTTGAGTTTGCCTTACTGTTGTTCTGTTTTTGCTGTCAAAGTGTGTTATTCGCTTAAATTTCTGTCAGTTCTTGATGTTAGCCTTCAAGACAAGATCACAAGTGAAATATCAATGTACAAGGACAAAGTTGGACCCTTTGGTGATCATTTAGTACAATGATCAAGGACCTCTAAATCGCCTAGTAATAATAAGTATTTAATTATCAATCGAGTTACGGTTTTATGTTGATATTCTAAACTTATAATTTCATATAGCTACAGAGTGGTAGAGTCTTTTTGGTGGTGAAACTTCAAATCTTCAACGACTAACGATTAGAATTCTATCACTAACATGTAGTGCTAATGGTTGTGAACGTAACCGGAGTACATTGAGCATGTTAGACCCATAATTAACAACTATAATAATATATGATTGGCTAATATTTTGAAGTTAATATTCATGAATTCAATTTTGCAGGTTCATACCAAGAGAAGGAATAGACTTGTGCATCATAGTTACTTGATCTCGTATATATCAAGTACAATCAAAAGCTCAACGCAAGGTATGATTTGGCAGATAACATTGACGCTCTAAGTCTGGATTGTATAGATTCTAGTAATGAATGGTTAATTGATAAAAATGAAGAGGATCAAAATGACTTGATTTTTTATAATGATATTCTCACATGGGACAATGTTGAGAGAGCCTCCAAAGTTTATTTGCCCGAGAGGAAAACAAGGCAAAATTCCCAACTAGTTGCGAGTTCAAGTAGATCTCAAGTGAGATTTAAAAAAAAAACAAAGTTGATTCGGATGTAGAAGAAGAAATTGAAGGAATTGTCGATTTCAATGAAGATGAAGAGGAGTTGATTCGTGAAATGTCTTTTAATGATTATGAAGGCGATGCTTCGGATTTTGATGACTAGTCTTTATGTATTTCCTTTTGAAAAATTGTATTGATGTTTGGATTTTTATTAGTTGTCTTTATGTATCCCTTTGAGGATTTTGATGACTAGACTTTATGTATTTACCTTTGAGGATTCGGATGTTCGGATTTTGATGACTAATCTATATATGTTTCTCTTTGAAAGATTGCATTGATGATATTATGTAAACTCGTGATGTTAGTTTGGATTATTTTGGTTGTATTTCGCTTTTATAATTACAATTAGGAAGATCCTATCTTAAAAGGAAAGGTGAGCGCCTCGCCTTGTGCTTTGCTTTAAGGCGGAAGGCGCACCCTTGCTCCTCAATTGTGCCTTGCGCTTTGAATTACACCGATCACAACTATGCGATGTGTTTTGTCTAAATAGAGCAGCTCTTTGATGGAAAAATTCAAAGCAAGAATTTTACAGTAGAATCTGAATACATAGCAACTTTAGAAGCTGCAAAAGAATTAATTTGGATTAAGAACTTTATGTGAACTTGAAGTGGTTCCTAGTATTAATGGTCAAATTTTGTTGTAATGTGCCAATAATGTCGCCATAACACAGGCAAAGGAACCCAAGTCTCATCAGCTACGTAAGCATGTATTATGAAAATATCACATCCTAAGACAGATTGTTCAAATGAGTAATGTATTGGTGACTAGGGTAGACACTTGCGAGAATATCACATATCCACTCACGAAAGTCGTACCTCAGCAGAAACATGAGTCACATGTGAGAAGCCTAGGACAAAGAGTCTATAGTGCAAGACAATATTGCATCTTGGAGATTGTTAGTGTGTATACATATGTCAAGACACTTTATAATATATATATGATAATTGTTAATAAAGGCAAGTGTTTAATGTTTATTAATTACTTTTCTACTCATAATTAATTTACTATAAAGTCCCACAAATTGATTTTTATTTAAATTTGTCCTTGATCGGTTAGATGTTTATGGAGGACATAAACATTTAGATCAACATTGTATATAACTCGGTCAAGTTTAGGCCGATGGATGGATATTCAAGTTGCACTTGGGAGTGCTCGAGTTTAGGTGTACATTGGACATGACACGTTTGTAGATAATATCATATGTTAAGCGTAATTTGTCACTTCTCTTATTGAAAGAGTGTAACTGATCTTATGATTTGAGACATTCATTTTATTCTATGTATTGATTTATGCACTTTGATGCCGTCAAAAGTAGTCTTTAATTGGATCGTGGGTACTACGGTTATTGAGTATCCAGCAGAAGCACATAGAAGATAATGTTAAATCAATATATGATTCATTGCTCTCTTGGATTAGAGAGTTAACATCCGGCCACTTGATTGAGATATTAGTTATTTTAAATACACGATTGTGGAGGAATGTATAATTCAAGTTAATCTATTATATATCATAAATCAAGTAAAACGATTAATTCATTGAATAATGCATAATGCCTAAATTAATCGAGATGTCGGTGAGTTGAAAAGATGGAATTACTCGAGATGTCAGTGAGTTCAAGAGATTGAATTACACAATATTCGATTCAATATCATTTTGGTTCATTACCAATATTACATTACGTTGGATGGTTAAAATCTATTACTAGACAATTACATTTGTTTGTTAATGGATGTATATTGCCTTTGTTTATAAAACCTAACAAGTTGTAGGTAAAAGCACATGGATACGAACACTCTTTGTTTAATTCTAATAGATATTATAATTAAAATATACATGTTTCAAATTAGAATTTATTAGATTATAAATTTATTATGAAATATCGAAATCGTAAAATCCTAAATTTGACTAAGTTAGTCTAAGTTTTAAGAAAATAATTTTATCACAATTGTTATTATATTATATTATATTATTATATTATTTAACCAATTGTGATTTGACATAATTGTATAAAATCTATATTAGTTACATCTTAAATTTGCTTCGTGCAATTGAAAGATTAATTTTAATTGTTAATTTCATTTTGATAGTACCGTTGGAGTTGGGTAATTCATTCTATAAATAGTGGTTTTGATTTTTTTTAAGAAACATTAGGCCAAAGTAAAAGTAAGAAAATTAGCGGAAATGAAAAGAAAAGTGAGGCTTTCGAGAGAAATTATTTGAAGAGAGCTTCGAGTGCTAGCATCTAAAAGTGAGCTTGAGGCTTTTGTCAAAAGTGTTCGTATCACTTTTAGAAGAGTCACACTTGGGACTTGTCTTCCAACGTATCATACGAATGTAGGTCTAGGAAGTACAGTTTTATTAAACATGTTTTCATTCTATTTACACGTATCATATAGATTCATGATCTATTTCGAATAATTTTTTTTCTAAATCAACTTTCGCCGTGTCCGATAGAAATTCATTAGAAACACCCCTCATCTTAGTTGGGGCAAAATAAAATGATATCTAGCTCAAGATGGGTGGGCATTGAGGCCGGAAGGGAGCTTGATAAAGGTAATATGAGAATTGGTTGATGCCCGAAGTAATAATGTGAGTATTTTCATTCCCATCTACTTTAACTTCTTTGCTTATATGGTTCGAACTTTCTAAATTTCTTCTTTACCGTCTGCTCCTACTCAACTTTTTCTTTTCTCTTGATTTAGTCCTTCATTTCTATCAAGATAAAAAAAATTCCTAAGTGGTTATGATACCATAGTACACGCAAGATGCGAACTTGAGAATATTTTTATAATTGTCTTTTGAGTCGGCTTCAACCAGCCTCAAGTACCCGTTAAAGTATATGGAACTATCTGTAAATGTCAAACTGGACTTACATCGAAGAAAGAATTCTTAAATTTCACTATGAGCTAAAGTAAACTCTTATAATTTCTTAGAATAATGGTTTGTTAGCTTAGACAATCGAGTTATCTGAACAAATAAATTTTCTAACCGATCAACGGTAGCGTTTAACAATCCTGTAGTAAAATGCTTACAAACCCCATGATCCAAGTGGAACCATTCTAGGATTAAAATGACCCACGTTTTCACTTCATCGTAGCAGGTTTCCTTAATTATAGCCTATTTTCAATGAAGAAAGAAAATAATAAACAACTTAAAATTCAAAAGCAAAGTTGCTTATAAAACCTCACGTGGGTAGCTTCAGGGTTCACCAAGATTCCACAATTCAAAGCTTCAAGAATTCCACACTTCCTTTAGACTAGAAAAATATATGATGGAGAGGCTCTGTTGTATCGCAATGAACGCCCTTCCCTTGAGGGTCCACTATAGGCGAGACTACTCCTCTACACTAAGGTTTTAACTAATAGGTATAAACTTCAAGATATCGACCAAATAATGTCGCAGTACGAGACCTCGACACTCCAAGTCTAACCTCAAATTGTTTCTAATCAAAGGTTATCCTTTCCAACTAATTTACTCTTGATTCTTAGGCATTTTAGAGGACAAGAAAATGACTCAACTCAGAGAGATATGAGAGAACGTTGTCTCTATTCAGTTTGCTCGAATGCAGTAGAGGGTTGCGAAGTATATGTACAAAAGCTGGTGTTTATGCACTGTTTGTCAGCACAAATAAAAGGAATCTAAATTATTGAAAACAAACAAAGGCCAGTGATTCTATTTGACAAGAGAATATAGTCATTGCTCTGTACATTTTTCTCCTCTTGTCTACACAACTCTTTATTTTGGGAAATTCCTTCATCACTGGTGTTTAACGTCATGGATGACATTTAGTCAATCCGTTCCAAGAGTCTCTTCCTCATTTGGTATTGTCGTTCATGGGCTCTCATCATTTCTTCTTCAAATCGTTGTTCGCGGGTTTTATCCAGGTTATGAATGATTTCTCTCCGGACCTTGAATGTATCAACTCGAAAATTAAGCTTATAGTTTTTTCTCCTTCAGAAGCCACCTCGAAGATCCAAAACTCTTTTCCATCCTCATTATCTTGCAATTGTGTCTTTGTAGTCCAAATAAGAATGCAGGATCATGACGTTGGTCATCCCGTCAAGAAGCATATAATAAGCCTCTTTCTTGGATAATATATTCTCCAACACATCTTTAAAGAACTCGACTTTGATGGCTTTCCTCATGAGTTTGTCCCTGTAATATATTTGCCATAAACCATGTCCAGGTTCTGTCGTCATGGTTTCACAAGATATCTATTCTCAATAGGATGGAGTTCCCATAAGTGCACATTAAGATGAATCACTTTCTCCCTGTTTTTCTTCTTTTCTTCCATCATAGTGCTAGTAATCAATGTTGTGGTATAATTATATCTGGATCCCATGAATATGAGTAGAAACTTCACCAATGAAGGCAGTTGAGTTATCTGATCACATTTAGAATGATATATCTTAAGAATATCCACAAAGCATGCATGTAGGTAACGTAAAGTTACTCCCACCAATCATGTTAATCTCAGGGTTGGTCACTTCTATGATACCCAGTGTACATAGGGGCAAAGTACAGAGTTCTCTTCGAGTGATGGTTCTCGCATCTCCATATTCTTTTAGGTTTTTATTTGTGTTACCTCATGTAGTATTATGGACATAGTGGTGACAGAAATATGTTGTCTGGATTTTACTTGTTCAAACAACTATTCTCAATCTGAATCAACCTAATGTAACTTAAACCATGGATCTTTGATATAGGCCATAGCTTTCCCTTTGAATCATTTAATATAATGTATGAAATTATACCTAATTCCTCCTTTTAGCCCTGTGCAAATAGTCATCTCATCCCTATGAAAGGGATTCATGCACTATGTATATATCAAAATATCATGATTCCTCAAAACTCTCATGCTTGCATTTTCTTGAGCTTGCTCGCCAGACTCTTTGATATAATTTGTTCCAAAATTGCTTCCTCGAGGCCTCCTTCAAAACCATTAAAGTTCCTTCTTCGAGCATGGTGATTCCATAATTGAAATAATCCTTCTTCGAGCATGGTGATTCCATAATTGAAATAATCATCATACTTTGGTTTTGTTGTTTATCAGCTTCTTCTTTCTAGATCGGTCGACGTATGAAGGCTTTGAATTCTACCTCCTAGAGTATATTTGACTTCAGGTTTTTCCCTTGCCTTCTATTGGCTCTACAATAGTCTCGTCTACGAATCAACAACTTCATTCATTGAAATTCTGCTCCTTGTCTATGTGATCTCAACACTAATTGAATTGCGTCGTGGTTAAAGGGTGCCACTAATGTTCTTCAACCTTATCATCTTTCTCATAATCAGAGGACTTGAGATGTTTTGTTCTCCTCTTTCTCTTAGCTTTTCTCGGGGAATCGGCTCGAACTTCTTCTTTTAGATAACCATCTTTTTATTTTTTTTCTTTAAGATTTTCTTTTCAATGTTAGTCATCCTCTTCAGAGAATCTTTCTTCGTCTCTCCATTGGAGTTGGTGGAAATCCTCTCCTTGGGATCAACCATTCCCTCATTTGCATCCATTCTCACATTTTCTTCAGAGTTGGTTGAAACCTTTTCCTTAGGACCAACCATTCCCTTTTGGGAATATGCAGATTTTAGCTTATACGGACAATTGAATGCCACATGTCCGGGTTTCTTATGCTACCGGTAGAATACTGCTCTTACCTTCGTTCCAGAGGAGGAACCAACACCGTCATACCCACTCTCTTTCTTGTTGGGACATGCCTTGCTCTCCTTCTTGTATCTTCAGCAGATCTTCCTCTTTATTTCGGGATCCATCTGCAAGTTCTCTAGAGAGAGAATAAGCTATATATTTTTCCCAGAAAGAATGTACTCCACGTCATATTTATAATAGTTAAATCATTATTACAACCTCATAAGTCTAGTTTGTCTAACCTCCTTGAGATTCATAATTATAAACATCTGAACATAAGTTGAATATGTTTGCACCAAGATTTTTGTAAATGTCATGAAGATATAAAAAGGCTAACACCTCATTTTCATATATCGGGTATTGGAGTTCATATCATTTGAAACTACCCAACCAATACTTAGAAACGAGTTCTTGCTTTCTTCCTCTAATTTTTACAACATCTCTCCAGAACTCGTTACAAGTATCAATTTTCAAGACTAATTCATCATTACTAGAGGGTAAGGAGAGATGGGGTAAACCTTTAACCTTTTCTTTAATCCTTTGAATGGTCTAAGTATCTTCATCATCCTATGACCAAGGAGTTTTAGAGTATGTATTCTTAGAAATTTTTCTAAATCCTAGGAAATATTTTTCACAAACTAACAAGAATAATTAAAAAAATTCATAGAATCTTTGGACTTATTTTCTATCCTCCAGCCAAGAAAGGCAATGTTTTACTCGATAATGTGGCTATTTAATTCTATTTTTTTCCTTTTTTTAATTTTTATGCCTAGAAAGTTAATTGACTTCTTATTTGAAGATGCCAGTTAACTTGTCAAGGTGCCTCATGTATTCATCTTCATTTTGACTAAAGATAAGCACATTGTTTGTATAGATCACACAAAATTTTTAGATATGTTGAAACACGCTTGGAGCATTTTTTAGGTCGAACGACACTACCGGTCATTCAAACATCCCTCGCAGAGTATTGAAAGCAGTTAGAGAAATCGGGTCCTTTTCCATCTAGACTTGCTAGTAATCACTCTTCATGTTAAACATGGAAAGGAATTTCGGTTCGCTCAAACTAATTCGATCGATGAGATCTCCAACAATAGGAATCTTATAGCCACCGTCTTTTATATAGCTCGATTAGGTCGACGGTTATATTTAACCATTTGTGCTTTTCCTCGCAATAGCTCAGCATGATTTATCACCATAAAGGCAAGACTGAAATATTGACTGTAACTATCTCTAATCAAGTCTTTCCCAAGCAATTCAGGAATTTGTTTTCAACTTTCTCAATTATCTCAGTCATATATGTTATATTTTTTTACTCTTATAATGATTTTGGGATCTTTCAATTTGAGTATAGCCTTAAGGTCGTTATAACTCCATAATTTTAATGAAGCCTTACTAAATTATTGACAAGTTTAATAAGAAATTTATCACATCATGTTCCCGCTAACTGTACTGTCATACACAATTCTTATTTTAGAAACAGGTCGCCATATCAATTACAACGCTTGGTATCTACTGGAGAAAACATGGTTTGTATTCATCTTGCATTTTCATCCAATCATAGTTCACCATGCTGAGGTCGCACTCTGAATGTTTTGTCACATAATGAATCACCACAATACTCTATCCGTTTGACCGAATAAAACCCAAATTTTAATTGTAACTTGGGCTCCCTTAGAGCATTGATTTTAATAGAATAGAACCCAATAACGACATCATGTGTATCTTACACAAAAGGTTGGTTCTCTGTTTGTCCTTTAAGAGAAGCATTGCCAAGAATGATATTTACTTCTAAGAAAGGTATACAATAAGTTCTCTAATGACGATTTTTTTATCCGCCAATAAAGACATGCACATTATTAGCTTGGTAGTTTATAATTGTTGTCATTTCATCGACATTTACAATTTTGATGGGCCTTTGCGGTGGTTTCCACCACTCATCTAGTAAGGCATTAAGTCTATCATAGCTTATGTTACACCCAGTGTCTATTGAGTCTATCACACTGAAAGACGTGTATCTGGGTTGAATGGTTCTATCATCCTCTAGATTTTGTCTATCGAAATAGACCTCTACTTGGCTATTTGCTCAACATCATAGAATTCAGGAATCATCTTAGTCAAAGAGTTATCTCGATAAGTAACTCTCATCATTCTCGATGACTCCTCTCTAATTGGTCTACTTGGTCTTCATAGACTGGTAAGGATACCTATCTATACCCAACGTTCTTCCTGAAAGTTGTGATGGTAATCAAGAATCAAGTGTCGTTTGAGACATCTCATCGACTAGCAATGGTGCATATGCTTCTACTGGTTGAGAAATAATTACATCACCACCTACATAACTTGTAATGACCTGACCTTTTGTCTGTTTGTGATGTGGTGTTATGTAATGGGTTGGATACATGTCAGCTTGGCATGTTTTTTTCATGGATTATGTATTGTGCGCAATGCTGATGTGTATTGAATGTAAGTGTGGTATATGATGTGTGGGTGTAGGTTGGACACGTTGGAGCGGCATACGCGCACCGCTATCAGGATCGAATACTAAGGCGAAGGAAATGGGACGCCCTGTGATTCACATTAGGCTAGATCTCGAGAAACGTTAGTAGATTTCGTATTACAATATGTTGTGAGTGTGTGTTATTAAGGGATAACTTAGGCATACAACCGAATGAATAGTGCTTAGTAATTCTGAGTTGCATATGAGCGACTGACTATATAGAAGGTTTACAATCATGAGTTAATTGTTGATGGAAAATGAGTGGATGCAAATGCACTCGAATTTATGATAGGAGAGTGTTGCGGCCAAAATTGGTAGATTCGAGAAGTCGTTTACGGTCGCAGAATTTATATGTAGGAAACAAAATAAGGATACTATTCAAATCTTGTTAAAGAAGTTTTGGAAGATTTATATTTTTATTATTATAAATGAGGCTGGGGAAATGGTCGCGTCAATTCTCCCTTGAATTTCAAAAGAAGCCATCAAAGGAAAGAAAAATAAAAGAAGGAAAGGAAAGAAGAGGGGGTGCCTGGGCAGAAATGATGGAATGAAAGGAAATCTCGAGTGTTCGTCGTGATCGTGGGAGCCTGTTCAAGGCCAGTAGCCAAGAGAGTGGTGAAGCTATGAGGGTGAGTAAGAGCTTCGAAAGGAAGAAATCGAAAGCTTGGTTCGTTCGTAGGTACACGCATGTACATCGGAGATAGAGAAGCCAAGAGCAAGTTAGAGGGTTAACAAGTCGCAATACTTGTGGGGAATGAGGGACGACAACAAACAAAGGTATACTCCACACTGCTCCCTCGTAAGTAAGATCTTCGAGCTAGGTATTGGCGGGTACGTCACTCGAGCGAGGCGATCCGAAAATGTTTATGGTAGATTCGGACATAATATTGTTGCATAGGAATGATGACTTGGTCGATGTGTGATGTTCTTGACGGGCTGTTGGTTAAGTTCTTGTAGTGTTCGGTTCGAGGTCATAGGTATAGTGAGTCGAGTTGACAGGTGAATGGGTAGTTATCTCATAGAGTTGTGTGATGTACCTTAACACGCGATAATGCAATTTAATGTGTCATGTGGTTGCCTTGGTCTTGTCGAGTTAAGTCGGGTACACATGAGATAATCGTGCATGACACATTGACCTAATATGCGCTGATTTGATATGCGTGCTATATAACATTGCGGTTGTGCATACGGGGTATTACTGGATTGATTTTGATGTAGGTGTGTGCGTTATCGTGAGTTGACACTTGTAACGAGGCCGTCATGAGATGGGTTTGACGAGTCGTTATGTATGTAAGAGAAAGGGTCGTGTGAATTATGTACTCGGACATGTGTGAAATGATGGTGAGTTATAGTGTTTGGCTGCATATATACAACGTGTGCCACGAGTACGAGTCATATTATGCGTAGACCTTGTGCCCGGTGCGGGAGGATGAGGTTCCTAATGGAGGCTGGACAAGTCTCGTTTGAGGCTTTTCGTGGTGTTGGAGAGGGCATTCTTACAATGGATAACATCATTGGGAGAGTCCAATGTGGGACACAATCCTCGCCATCGATGGGTAGATGTAAGTTGAAAAAACGAGAAGGAAGAAAAGTGGCGGTGCATGATAGAGAGCATTGTATTGCACTTGTTTGCGTTTGGTGCATTACACTTACATGCGTTTGATGCATTACACATGCTTGTGCATGTGGCGTTGTACTTGTGTGTGGATCGTTGCATTGACGATGGCGATGAGTGAAGCAAATGTTGTGATGATCGAATGTCTTGTGTCACTTAAGACATTGATGGATGCATCCATCCAGTTTGATGGAAGCATTTTTCACATGTAAAATAGCGTGGGTCCATCCGTTCAGTTCGATGGACGCATCCGCCGCTTGTCAGATAATATGGATGCATCTGTCCAATTCATGGACATATTTGTCACTTGTCAGATAGAATAGAAGCATCCGTTTAATACGATGGACGAATCCATCGCTTGTAAGATTCAATGTTTGTGTGTTGTTCTCATGTGAGCAGCAACACAAAACTCATAAAATGAATTAGGGAATAATATCCAAGCTGATGCAGTCATTCAAATTAGTGACAAGCACTCAACAATCCTTTCAGATATATGTTTTTCACAATCAATGTCCAGAAAAACACTATGGGTGATTATAGGCTTCAAAACATTATCCCAATGAATGAATTTCCGGTTTTGTTCTATGGGAATAACCTGATCTGTAAATCCTCCTCTTCACAGTTACCAGTTCGTTGAACATTCTGTCGTCAAAATGAACTATAGTTTCTTCTGTCAAATCCAGGGTTTTCTTTAGGTCTATTGTCAATTCCCTACTTGGGAGTTCAGATTTGCATCTATTTTGTGTGGGTCCAAAATGTAAGGAGCTATCCTTATACATCTCATCTACACTCTTACCTTAACTCTGTTTGGAGTTTCTTCTTCTTAGTTTTATTTTTTCAACTGGTTGTACCAAAGAATTTTCCAGTCTAGAGGTTTCTTCAGTCTTTACAGGCCTTTTCAAACATCTTTCTCTCCCCAAATAGTCTAACATCTTTATTATTTTATCTAGTTTATGAGTTAGGTGTTTTCTATTCTCAAGATTTCCAAAGTTAGCCTTGGATAGTTAATTGAGTTAAAAGATTTTTATACTTTTACTAGTTCCAACGGGATTTGATCTTGACTCTAGAACGAACTCTAATTGTAAAGATGTTCGAAAAGGATTTTTTTTTAAATATTTTTTTCTCCTACTAACATTTTAGGACTTGATTGAAGTTTTTACAAACATTTGGGATTTAATTGGAAAGGTTAGAAAATGTGCATGGTAAAACTAGGAAAACATTGAAAGTTTCATCCCTAAATATCAAAATTCCTTTTAAAAGGACGGTACCCTGGAACAATCCTCCTAATAATGTCCTCTTCCCCATTCCAACATGTGAAGATGGAACCAATAATATCATCCAATGTGTAGAGTGCCAATCTACCTGTTCACATTTCCTCTAACTTTATGAAAAAAAGGGAAAAGAAATATGAGTCAAAACTTTAAACCAAAACTTATGGTATGTGGTATGCAAACATCGTGCTCGCTCATCCTACAAAATATAGATGAATCATGCTTTATATCTCCCCCAATACTCTCGCCAAGCCCAACAACGCCAAAAGGCAAAGACTCTAAGGATTCAGAAGCATGACAACAAACCCCAAGTCTGGTTTCATCCTGACGGTCTTGGAAGTGGCAGTGATCCACACTCAATTTATCGTGCAGGCTTATGGCCTGAGCTGCCTATCTGAGCCAATCAACCTGAACATGTGTGCTCACTTTGTGATCCGAGGTTCGAGTAACCTGATCTTGAGAGCCGAGTGTAGCTCGACGCTACGGTCGATCCATCACGGCTGCCTCTGCAACACACTAAGGATGGCTCACCACCTCCCTTCCATGTGTCAGATCCCTCCTCTCGCCTGCAGTTGACTCCTTGCACTAGTGTTTTGCACACGAGAACACGGGCCGGCGAGCGCTCACCGAAACTTGGGAACACGATGGACAAACAGTAATAATGTGACCGTCGTAAATTGTAAGACACATGAATCACAGGCAAACAACAACAAAGTTTTCAACTTCTAAGAATTTAAACACTTATCGCTATTATCCTTACACAAATACTCGCAACAATACAAAGAAAAGTAACTGGTGGAAAGCAAAGAACGGTGGAGGACAAAAAGTGCCTTATGTGAGGGTTAATGTTCATGTCCTCTAACGTAGAATAAGGGTCCTATTTATAACATTTTCCTATTAACTGCCTCGATATCGTGGATGAACAGTTGGTAACTGCATGGTGACATCAGAAGAACTGTCATGCAATGTGTCATCATGGGATCTTTCTTATTTCGTCGAGCTCGAATTGCTAGTAGAATCATCTCGACTTGAGTATATGAAGAACATATTGTTGGGAAAACTTATTCACGAACCGATGGAAAAGCTTCAAATCCGAACGACAAGAGCGGACGCGATCTAGACAAACCAATGTTAGCAAAGACCTTTACCGCGCAAATGCACTCTCTTTAAAGATCACTAACACGCGATTCTGCAAATCCGAGTGTTCCAACAAGAAATCTCAAATGGAAGATGGTGTTCAGATATTTTTTTTTTTAAGCGAGAGAATGCATTTCTCCACAAGTGTTATATCTTAAATAGATATGGAGACATTAGGAGGAGACATGTCATTTCATAAAGATTCATGTCTAAACAAGAGAACATATTTCGTCATGAAGTAATTCCTCAAAAAAATGTTCGCCAAAGGGTGGGAACTTCAAAAATCAAGGGTTGTGTTCCCTCAATGATAACCATCCCCAATTCCCAATATTATCTTTGGTTGTTTCGTATGAACATACATAACCATTCAAACAACACATCATTCATTCAACAATGTGATCTACACAAACCATTTTATAGTCAATGTGTTTGTTAGTCGGTATGGCCACACTGAAATCTTACGTGGCCACACTAAAATCTTACGTGGCCACACTAATGTTTATGTGAACAAGTGACGTCCTGGTGTGGCCACACCAATGTTTCTATGAACGACATATAACATCGTGTGGCCACACAGAAGTCTGGTGTCGCCACATCAATCATTCTTTTCACAAGTGACTCCTCGGTGTGGCCACAATGAAATCCGATGTGGCCACACCAATCATTATGTTCACTATTGACATTAAAATGTTCAAAAATCCCCCACTTAGATCACAATATTGAGAACACCTTCAAACTTGACAACACTCCACATGCAAGATGGTGTCATTTTAGATAAAACCACATATTAAATTAAATCACCAAGATGGAGACATCGCACATGGAGCATCGTCCCAAATCCTTAAGAAATTTCCATATACAGCACGATTCTCGCCTTGTGCTCTTTCCTGGCTTCATGAACATTTACAAAGAGAAAAACCAAAACACTTTGCTCAAGGCGGCACCACCTTGAATGTTCATATAGGCATGGTTCCCTTTCTTACTACCTCCATTGTAATAGGCAACGAAATTGAACCTTGTTAAGTGTATCTACTCATCCTCTTTTCACAGTGGTATGCACTACAATCCAGAATGGAAATGACCCAAGCAGTCAGTCTAGTGTCCTAGTCACGTATCGATAACTTGTTATTACCTATTAAACCTTTAGGACAGTTGTATAACTGAGCAGATGTTAGGTTCCAGTCATCGACGACTCAATATTGGTTTTAACCCCATTCCTTGAGTTGTCGAATCAACTAGGTCTCTACTTAGAAATTTTGTCAACGGATCAGCTAGATTTTTACACGACTTCACATATGTGATGGTTATTACACAATCATCTAATAGTTGCCTCACATACTAGTGTTGCAAACTGATGTGTCTAGATTTCCCATTGTATATCTTACTCAATGCTCTAGACATCGTCACTTCACTATCACAGTACAAAGAGATGGTTGAAACCGGTTGTGGCCACGACACTATTTTTAATAACAAATTACTTAGTCATTCCGCCTCGTTACCCGTAGAAGCCAAGGCAACAAACTCCGACTCCATTGTGGAGTGTTATAAAACTTTGTTTCTTTGACGCCCAAGAAACCGCACCACCTCCTAGTGTAAACATGTAACCAGAGGTCGACTTATCGTCGCATATGCTAGTAATCCAACTAGCATCCGAGTATCCCTCTAAAATCGTTGGATATCCTTCATAATGTAATTCTATGTCCTTTATCCTCTTGAGATATCAAAATACTCTCCCTATTGCCTTCCAATGTGAGGCTCAGGGATTACTCGTATATCTTGATAGTTTGCATACCGTAAATGCTATATCCGGTCTCGTACAATGCATAGCGTACATTAGACTTCCAATTGCACTTGCATACTCTAATTCTTAATTGCCCGACCGGAGTTCCTTTTGAGTTTAACTGAGGCATCATAAGGATTGTTCGCTTCCTTAAATTTTAGATAGCTAAACTTCGAGATGATTTTGTCAATATAGTGGGCTTGACTAAGAGAATAACCCCCACTAATTTTGCGAACCTTGATTCCAAGAATCGTATCAACCTCATTCAAATCTTTCATTTTGAAACTCGAAGTAAGATACCTTTTGGTCATTTCTATGCCCTTCATATTAGTCCCAACGATCAACATATCGTCGACATAAAGGCATATAATCACTCCGTATTCATCCGTGAACTTTGAGTAAATACATTTATTCGCATCATTGTGCGTAAACCCATTACTCAATACCACACTATCGAACTTTTCATGCCAGTGTTTCGGTATACTTTTCTTTCATTTTCGGGGAGCACGAACCCTTCGGGTTGTTCTATATACACCTCTTCCTCTAAATCTCTGTTTAGGAAAGCCGTCTTAATGTCCATTTGGTGGACATGCAACTTATAAATTGATGCAAGTGCTAATAACACTCTAATAGATGTTATCCGTGCAATCGGAGCATATGTGTCGAAATAATCGACACCTTCCTTTTACTTGAAACCTTTCGCAACCAATCTTACCTTAAAAGTTTGTATTGATCCGTCGGCATTGTATTTTTTTCTTAAATACCCATTTGTTCCCTATTGCTTTAGAACCAGGAGGCAAATCCACAAGAACGTTGTTAAACAACAATGAGCCCATTTCTTCATTTATTGCCTCCTTCCAAAACAACACATCTCTTGATGACATCGCTTCCACATGTCTTCGGATCATCCTCGACATTACATATAAGGGGCATTTTATTTAGCACTTTCGTCCTACTTCCTTCTACAAGGAAAAACATAAACTCCGGGTCTAACCGTTGTTCTATTAGGGGTCTCTTACTTCTTCTTGGTTCAAGAGAAATTTCGACCTCTTTCCTTTTCTCATTCAAGCCCCCTTGGTTACCTTCTCATACTTCCTTTTTCGTTGAGTCACATACAAATTTATCTTCCATAAACTCAACATCTCTTGATTCGACAATTACATTCGAATCCAAATCCAAAAGACGATACGCTTTTGAATTTTTTGCATATCCAACAAACACACTTTTAAGTGCTCTTTCTCCGAGTTTAACTCAGTTCGGATTCGGCACTCTGCAAAATGCCAAACAACCCCAAACCTTATGATAACTTAAGTTCGGAATCCGTCCTTTCCATATCTCATATGGAGACTTCTTAGTCCTTTTCAACGTAACTCTATTGTGGATATGACATGCCATTAGAAGCGCTTCACCCCATAGATTCATTGGTAGCCTCGCAGTTAATAACATAGCATTAACCATGTCAACCAATGTCCGGTTCGTTCTCTCCGCCAAACCATTTTGTTGTGGCGTATACGACACACTTGATTGGTGTATAACTTCATTTTCTTCGCAAAACAAAGAAAATTCCAAGGAGAAATATTCTCCTCCCTGATTGCTCCTTAGAGCCTTAATCTTTCTTCCTAGTTGATTCTCAACTAAGGCTTTGAATGCCTTGAATTTCTCGAAGGCCTCATCTTTGTGTTTCAACAAATACACATAAGTATAACGAGAGCAATCAATAAAAGTAATAAAATAACGATTACCACCTCTCGTAAGAACACCATTCAATTCACAAATATCAGAATGAATGAGAGTAAGCAATTTCGTAGTTCTTTCAACTTTAGGAAAAACCTTCTTGTTCATTTTTGCTTGAACACAAACTTCGCATTTATCATTATCAAAACTCTTGCAAGAGATGAAACCATTCTTTGCCATAAATTTTAACGAAGTTTTTTCAATATGACCAAGTCTCGCATGCCATAAAGTATAGTCAACATCAACAATACAAGTAAAATCACTATTCTTATTCAAACTGAGTTTGAACATCCCATCACTCACATAACCCTTTCCCACAAACACATCATTCTTGGAAAGGATTATCTTGTCAGACTCAATTACGGCCTTAACACCCCTTTTACACAACAAACTTGCCGACACAAGATTCTTTCGAATATCGGGCACATGAACAACATTACCTAGGAGAACTTTCTTTTCCGAAGTGAAATAAAGTTCAACACTTCCATTACCAATGACTTTTGCCGGGACATTATTGCCCATGAGAACTTCTTGTCCATCAATCACCTTGTAGTCCTTGAATAATGTCTTATCATGATAAACATGTACCTTCGCTCCCAAATCGTACCACCAATCAGCTGATTTGGTTGTGGTTGCCATGTGGACCTCCATGACCATGTCTATCTTCAAGTTGGTCACCATTGCAAAAATTTCATCAATGTCGATTCACGTGTTCATGCTTCTTTATTTTCATCATGAATTGACAATCCCTTTTGAAGTGACCCTTCTTTCCACAATGAAAGCAAACTTTGTCCTTCTTTGGATTCATGTCATCATGTTTCCTCTTCTTTCCTACAAAGACACCCTTTTTTCTCAATGTTATTGACATTGGATACCGAAAAATTACCCTTTCCGTCTCTGGATCGGGACTCCTCCTCGATCCAAATATGCTTCTCAATTTCCTCGAGATTATACGTCTCTATAGAGTGAAGTAATTTATTCAGGTATCCTCTCCAACTTGGAGGTAATTTGGAGATTATAACTCACACAACAAACGACTCCGGAAGTTCAATCTTCAAGTTCTTTAACTTGGAGTCTATCAACAATAAGTAGTGTAATTGGCTTATGATGGGAATATTATCACTCATTTTAAACTCATCAAACTTTGAGATTAGAAACTTATCTGATCTTTGCTTTGAATTTTGATGACAAGCCTCGAGAGTTCTCCATATTTCCTGTGGTGATTCTAGCGGAGAGACAAGGTCGTAGAGTTTATCGGAGAGAGAATTAAGGATGTATCCGCGATAAAGCACTTTGTCATCCTTCTGCTTCTTCTTTTCAGCAACAAGCGTGGGGTCTTCACTGTTCAATGATGAGTTGCCCGACGTCACTTCCAAATCAAGCACGTAAGCAATCTTCAGGGCTGCCAACAAGAACATCATCTTGTCCTTACATCGCATGTAATTGGTGTCGTCGAACCGGTCCAGTTTGATGTAGTCAAAATGCAACATTTTCATTGTCTTCTCGGAGGATGAAGCCATAATAATTCCTTAAAACTGTTGGGAAAACTTCTTCACGAACCGATGGAAAAGCTTCAAATCCGAACGACGAGAGCGGACGCGATCTAGACAAACCAATGTTAGCAAAGACCTTCACCACGCAAATGCACTCTCTTTAAGGAATTATTCGCCCCCACTACGGGGAGTAGCACGAATATCCCTCTAGGAGTAATGAAGATCACTAACACACGATTCTGCAAAATCGGGTGTTCCAACAAGAAATCTCAAAAGGAAGATGGTGTTTAGATATATTTTTTTAAGCGAGAGAATGCATTTCTCCACATGTGTTATGTCTTAAATAGATATGGAGACACTAGGAGGAGATATGTCATTTCACGAAGATTCATGTCTAAACAAAAGAACATGTTGCTTCATGAAGTAACTCCTTAAAAAACAAAGAGTCATAGTTGGTCGTCAAAGGGTGCCAACTTCAAAGAACAAGGATTGTGTTCCTTCAATGATAATCATCCCCAATTTCCAATAGTTATCTTTGGTTATTTCGTATGAACGTACACAATCATTCAAACAACACTTCATTCATTCAACAATGTAATCTACACAAACCATTTTATTGTCAATGTGTTTGTTAGTCGGTGTGGCCACACTGAAATCTTGTGTGACCACACTAATATTTCTATGAACAAGTGACATCCTGATGTGACCACACTAAAATTTAGTGTGATCGTACCAATGTTTTTGTGAACGACATATACCATCATTTGACCATACAAAAGTCTAGTATAACCACGTCAATCATTATTTTCATAAATGACTCTTTGTAACCACACCAACTATCACGTGCACAATTAACATTAGAATGTCCAGTACATGTCCGGAACGCGCCTTCTCGATTTCGTCCTCGTTGATGTGATGCCAGATCATGTGCCAGCATCACAGAGGCCATCTCGAACTCCGCTCTGACAAGCTCTTCATCTTGACTTACCTGTTTAACAGCTTGATGGGATGTGCAGTGACGTCAGAGGAAAACCACTTCGCAACATGGCATCATGGGGTCGTGGAACATTTCTGACTGGATATTCTTGACGTCATTTATGTCTTCTCAAATCCATCGTTCTCGAATGAGTCCTAGTCTTCTTGACCTGGGGTTCTCGAATGGACTTCTGTCTTCTTGAGCTGGTCCTCTCGAACAGATTCCCGCTTTCTTGGCCCAACAATCAAGATTGAGGTATTGTCATCCTGATCTGATGTTCTCGAATAAGTCTCTCGTCGTTCTACATTCTTTGATATAACAGCTCTTTTTTCAAGCCTATTGTTCAGGCAAACAACTAATCTTCACTATTTTCATTCCTATGTTCCTATCTTGTGAATTTCGAAGTCAAGTCCGCGAATTCAAACAGAGTTCCTGCAGTAATGAGCAGGTTTGTTTTCTGGGTGCATATGCAGATAACTGATGAAGACTACATGAAGTTGCGATCTTGCTTGAACCCAAAAATAAAAGTATAACATTTTAAATTTGAGCAAGGCTATACAGAAGTGGTGTGGTATTTGGTTATCGCGTCAGTTGAAAGCTGAGAACCGAAAATTTTCGCCAACCAAACGTTCCGTTCTCCCGGTGAATTTTCACTTCCCTCCCAGGAAATTTATTCCCGAGAAGAGACGTTTGTCGTCTTCTGTTTCTTTCTGATCCTCTGCATTTATTACATCTCCTTCCAGACCAACTATGTCCGGTAGTCATTATTGCTTCTCTCCTTCTCCGTGTCCTTCTCATTCCGTTCGAGTTATTCAATGTCTGCAATTAATTCCTGATTCGGTCCGGAAAACAAATAAATAAAGAAAAAAGGATTTTCCCGTTCTTCTTCTTCTTATTGGCATTAATGGCCTCCCGTTAGTTTCCCAAGAGTTTCCGTACGGTCTGCGGGAAGGCCTGAGAATGTCTATGTGGGGGCGATGGTTCGCGGTGAGCAAGGCCGTTGTTCCTTTGTGCTGATGGGACGTTCTCTTACAGAGGGAGGATCAGGATGGAGGGTCGCAGGCTTCTTCTTCCACACGACCAGCTGATGAACGAGAACGACCAAGAGGCGGCGGATAGCCAGTCAGGAGGCGACAACCCGGGAGGAGGAGGAGGAGGAGGAGGAGGAGGAGATGGTGGTGTTTCCGATGAGGAGGGGCCCCAGAACCCGCGGAGGGGGTATCACAGGCACAACGCGGAACAGATTCAGGAGCTCGAATCGTATGGATAAGATTTGCATTCCTCTCGCGTTCGCTGCATTTCTTTCGTTTTGTGGGATTGAAGTCTCGGCGTCGTGTGTTCTCTTTCAGGTTCTTCAAGGAGTTTCCTCATCCTGATGATAGGCAGAGGATGGAGCTCGGCCGCAGGCTCGGCTTGGGCGCCAGGAAAATCAAGTTTTGGTTCCAGAACAGGAGGACCCAGTTGAAGGTGATGTTAGCAATGCTTGTGTTCAACTTTGCGTCTTTTTTGGATGATCAAGTGGTGTTGTCCTGAGGCTTTGGAACTGGGATTTTTCAGACCCAAAGAGAGCGGAACCAGAATATCCTTCTGAGGGAGGATAACGCTAGGCTTACGAGTGAGAACGATGTACTGAAGTTCAGGCTGACCAACCCGACTTGCAGCAAATGCAAAGGCCCCGTGTTTCCAGATGCGGCCATCGGGTTGTCCTTTGAAGAGAAGCAACTGATAAGGGAGAATGCATGGCTGAAGGATGAGTTGGCCCGCATCCAATCGCTTGCTGAGAAGGTGATGGCCAACCCTGTCAACATTTCTCACTCTCTTCTGCAATTGAGCCGTCCTAGCTCTAATGGCGATGCGGAAACTTGCTGTGAAGCCCTGGAGACTGGGGATAGGACGGTCTCAACTGGACTTTCTCTTGGAAATGGGACATCGATGAGTCCTTCGGTCAAGTCATTGGAGGAATGCCCATATGAAAAGGCTGGTTACATACGGGCTGCGGTATCTGCCATGAATGAACTGATGAAGCTTTCTGAGGCCTATGACCCCATGTGGACTCCACTCTTTGATGGCCCTACTGAATTACTGAGTCATGAAGACTATGCAAAGATGTTCCCCACCTCCACTTGTTTGGGAATGAGTCCTGGCAGCTCTGTCAGAGAAGGCACGAGGGATGCTGCTATAGTGACACTCAGAAGCCAGGCTATTGTCGAAATATTAATGGATGCGGTGCGATATCTTAGACTCGGCTTGTTTAACCCTCACAGTGTGCTCTGTCCTAGTGCTAATGCTCCAACGTTTCCCTGTCACAATTTCTAGGACAAGTGGCTCAAAGCATTCCCTTGCCTGATTACAAATGCTTCCACCACACATGTGATTTCTGACTTTGCCATTGGAAGCAAAGATGCATCTCTCCAACTGGTGTGGCACCTTTATCCTTCTTGCTTTTGTTTGTCTTTGTGTGCTCAGCCTCGGCAGCAATGTCAGTATCCTTTCCATTGTCAGATGAAAGCCGAATTTCAAGTCCTTTCTCCCCTGGTATCGACTTGTCAAGTGAGATTTATCAGATTCTGCAAGCAACAAAGGGAGGGTTTCTGGGCTATAGTCGATGTTTCTGTGGAGAATAATGCTGATTCGCGAGCAGTCACCTACTGCAGAAGGCTTCCCTCCGGTTGTATTTTACAGGATTTGCCCAATAATTGCACCAAGGTGATTCACTCTTTTCTTCAATTTATATGCAGTAGCCAGGCAGTGTGATAATCGATCATTACCCAGTTGATTATGGTGCAACCAAAAGTATGAATCCTGATTTGCAGGTTACCTGGATTGAACATTTGGAATATGACACAAGCTCTATCCATCCCCTCTTTTGTCTTGCAATAAATTCTGGCGTGCTATTCGGTGCCCCGAGGTGGTTGGCTTCTCTACAGAGGCACTGTGAATCTCGCAACACGAAACTTTCAGGTCTAAGAATCTCTAGTTTCTGCAGAACTTCCATCCAATTGCATTTCGGTTGCCTAAGGAAAAACTTCCTCTCGATAAATATTTCTATTTGTGCAGGAATAAATCCACTTGGAAAGCAAAACGTTTTGAAGCTGGCGCAACATATGAATGAGTTGTTTTTCTTTGGCATCTGTCCTGCTTTGTGGTCCAAGGAAAATATTTGTGTCGGGAATATCAGTGAGGATGTGAAGATAAAGTATCGAAGAAGCATCGGTCTCCCTGGAGAGCCACCAGGACTCGTACTCTGTGTTTCAACTTCATTTTGGATGCCGGCAACATGGGATGTGCTGTTCGATTTCCTGAGGAACGAGCGTGCTCGAAGTCAATGGGACATACTATCTCTTACCGGGGAAATGCAAGAAATAGTCCGAGTGCCCAAGGGTCCAGGACATAATGACTGCATATCACTTCTCCGCGTCACTGTGAGTTTTCCTATTAACCACCTGTCTTGGTCATTCCGTCTTACATCATTTGCTTGGTCTGGTGCTGATAATGCCGTCATTGGGAAATTCCAGGGCATGGATTCGAGCCAAACCAGAGTGATGGTGGTTCAGGAATCCTGGATAGATCCATCAGGGGCGCTAATCGTTTACGCTCCGCTGGAAACTTGGGTCATCATGGATGCTGTACGTGGCATGGATACGGATACTGAAGGCACAGATCTCTTGCCTTCAGGATTTTCAATTATACCGGTGGGTCCACTGCAAGGCCAGGGGGAAGGCCGCAAACCAGGGGGGTCGCTTGTTACCCTCGGCTTTCAGGTCCTGGTTAACGACACGCCTAGCGCGAAGCTAACGCCGGAGTCATTCGACACCGTGAGCAACCTCGTCTCCATCACGATCAACAAGATCAAGGTGGCTATGGGCCTGACCTCTGCATGATGAGCTTGTAATATTTTTGTGAGCATTTTGGGCCATTTGTTTTCTTTTCCTGGTTGGAACATCAAAGATGAGGAATACTTTTAGCTGTATCTATCTAACCGCCACCCATTTTATTTTCTAAATCCATCAGATTGTTATATGAGTTATTCATATCTTTAGTGTTGAATATCATAATAGAACACCCCATACATGACCTTACGTACGTAAGATGGTTGGTTAACTTGGTCTGCCCCTCCGGAATAACTAAAGAATTGCAGGTTTACCCATCAAATGGACACAAGTGGAGTTTTGCGTTTAAATGATTCGATCATCCAGATATGTTTTGGAGTTTTCTTCCAATCGCAAAAATAACGTAGTTAGTTTCAAAATTCGTTTAAAATGTTTTAAAATCGGAGTTCTAAAAACTGAGTTTCCTCTTTAAGGTAGTCCTCTTTTGAAACTCGATTTCATAGGACTTGCTATATGTCATGAATTTGGAGTTAAAAACACCGATTTCATGCTTGTGGAGGAAATCGATCTTCTAAAACCCGATTTTTCGTAGAAAGAAAATTGTTCTTGCTCTTTCCTTCATGAAAGGGTCAAGTCAAATGAAACTCAGTCAGATAAAAGTCAAACTTTAGAAAATCCATTTTCGGAAGAAACTCGATCTTTATAAAGCCAAGTTCATTGTGACCCTATAGCGGATCAAAACTTCTTTTTCCTATCTATGTGGGACGAAATCGGTTTTAAAACCGCTTTCACACTTCATTAAGGAAAATGGAGTTTTAGATACTGAATTCATGGGATCTGCCATGCCACCCTGAAATCGGAGTTCGAAAGACAGACTTCAAGTTTTAGAAAACGAAATCGGTTTTCCAAAGCCCAACTTCCTTAAGGAGCAAACACGATTTTTAGAACTCCGATTTCAGACGGATTTTGAAATTATCTACCTTAGTTCGAAATATTTTCACAAAATAGGGTAGTAAGTTTTAAAATTAACCAAATAATGCCTTGAAATCGGAGTTTAAAAGGTTAAATTTGCTCCTTAAGGAAGTAGGTTTTGAAAAATCGATTTCGACTTGCAAAGCATGAAAATTGGAGTTACAAACTTTAATTTCGTGGGGGAGTGGTAGATGGCATGAAGTCGGAGTTACAAACCCCGTTTTCCTCGTAGAATGGCAAAATCGGATTTTCTAAAACCTACTTCGTCCAAATTAGGGAAATATTACTTTTGTTTACATCCACTATCGTATTAGAGTGAAATTAGCTATCCAATGATTGAGTTCCTAAGGAAAATCAGCTTTGTAAAATTCGACTCCACTCTAACACTATAGGACTAAGGTATCGTTATTTTTTTCTCCAAAACACAAGAAAGTCGGTGTTTAGAACTCTGACTTCATTGTCACGTTTAAGAAAATTGGACTTCTAAACACTGATTCCACTTTAACTTAACTTATAGTGGTTGAAACTCAGTTTCCATTGCATTCCCTATCTTTACACTTCATCGAAGTATACAAGAAATGACGATGATTAAAAACAATGGGCTAATGTCAAATGTACAACATAATAATCAATATATTCTAAAAATAAGAATGTTATAAATATTTGGAAGATGACAAGCATAAAGATGACAACAATGTACAACAATAATCCCTGGTGTGTCGCTTATTCCTCCAAACGTAGACTCTCTCAAGTGGTGGCATCACGATTTGCGATGGCATTCCTCGGGTGTGAGTTGCATCAACCGGGATATCATCGCATCATCTGGATGAGGCATTGAAAATTGGAAGACTTTACTTGCCTTCAGAGGAGCCGATGGAGTGGTTGGTATGGTTTGCCGAAATCAGGAGTGCGGTAGACATAGTCTTGAGTCGGCTCTTGAAAGGTGAAGACTGGCTTAGCTTCTTATTGAAGTAGAATGTCGTCAATCTCAAACATGTCTGCTTCTTCCTCGTGTTGCTCATCCTCATGAACTGGTTTTTGTGGCTCTTGTTTCGGTGGCCCATCCCCATTGTCTTCCTCTTGTTGCTCATCATCATGAACCGGTTGTCCTCCTTGATGTCCAAACAAGCGCATGGGGCAGAATTCTTTCAGGATCATACACATCTCATGAGAAATATTCGCAATGAGTGACAATTCAATAGTGGCACCTGTTTCGGCTCGATTCGATATATCATATAGATTTTGTGTCTGCAAAAGTAGCAGAATTAGTACAATATAAATGTAGTATGCTAGAAAAAGATGTGGAAAAATCTGCCATTGTACCCAAAATGACTCTTGTATGAGATATGTATGGACGGCTACGACAGTAGTACCATTTATCATATGTAAACCTAATCGGGGGCTCTCAGCTTAATGGCATGATGTGGTTAATTCGTGAATGACATTTGGAGATATAACTAGCATGGATGAACATCCAATTGTCAAGTTGCTTCCACGCATGTCTATCCGATGAAGACGAGTGTCGGCATCCGAACTCGCTAGCACAAGATATTCTTCTCCAAGCTGGCGAATGACTTTATCAGGGAAGTGTCAATTAACCATGAAGAAGCATATAAGCAGATCACGTACCCGCCACAATTCTTCGCCGTCCAAACAATAAGGGGATAAAGCCGTCTAAGAGTCATCCATGTATGGATCCCAAATAATCTCATAGTACATATTAAGTTAACTTCATGTTGGAAGTAGCAATCATCACATAAAATAAGGAAATAATTCCAGAGTCTATTATAATGAGTATCCTGATCATGGACAAAATCCATGCAATGAGGTATTTGCTCCATTCTACGATAAGAAATCATAAATCAAATTGATTAGCAAATAATAACATCATATAAGGAAAAAACATAGGATAATACAAACTTGTGACGAAAAAAATTATACATTTTTACTTATTTAGACAACGTCGTTGATTATGATCTTCTTGTTTTAGATACCGCATGTTAACTTATTTATGCACTTCCTTACATCCATTTCACTATGGAAACGCGAAGATCTTGGTATGCCTTTTGATCGCACTCTATCATGGTTGGGAGTAACTGTGGGAAATGAATATTTTGACCAATCCTCTCTACAATCAAAGAAAGTCCATTTGGATGAGTAAATCGCCTTCTGGTTAGGTCAAATGTAGTAAATTTTGTCTTTGATATTAACACCCCCAACATGAACCAAGGCAAAATAAGCAAGTGTATGCAAATAAGGAATCTAATAGGATTTGTCATTTCTTGTATGTACATGTCTTATGGCGTAAGTAGACTTTCATGTACGTAACCTCGATCAACTAGTGTGATGTAAAAATGACTTCCTTTATTTATTCCTAGTGTGATGTAATATTTGATCCATGTACAAGTTTGAACTTATCACCCCTTTTATATCAAGTTGTTTACCTCATCTTTTCTATTTATCCAATATAAAATGCAACTGTAAAACATTGTGCTAACCAAAACTGAAACAGGGAGCAATCTAGCACCTCTAATGATGGAGTAGTAATTATTACTTAGATTCATTATCATTATTTCATAATGATGAAAATAATTATAGCTCAAAACCCATTACTCTATTTCCATCTCTTGAAAGAAATTGACAGACTCCATACCGTTTACAGAATATGCTTGAAAAATCGATAGTACTTTGGCTTCATACAATTCTGCGTGGCAATGACTAGCCTTTTTTTGCAAATAACATTGCGTTGAAATTGCAAGCAAAGTGATGAATACATAATCTTTAATGAGCAAATGGAGGCGTTCAACAAGATAAGACCTCTCTTAATGGAAAACTATAACATTCCTCAACTGGATAAGACTTATCCACTTCCACTGGTTCATGTGCAGTTTGATTCTCATGTTCTATAGGACGTTCAAAAGGGAGCGATCTTGCATCTAACACTGACATTGGACGAGGAACGATATGAAACAATCTTGAATCTAAAACTAACATTAGATGATGAACAACTGTTGAAACAATCTCATCCCTTAATCCCAAAACATAATTTGTTGGATATGCATTGGATTGAAAACTCCAAACTTTATCAATAATCTTACGTCATTATCTCCTTTCAAAGGTGCCAACATATGCTTCCCCTTGGAATTATTATACTCAACATCGGATGCTTATGACTAACTATTAATCTTCTTGGTGATTTGAAATCCATTGTCTCACATACATTACTCTCGAATCCAACGTAATTTATGTTATCGATGATCTCAATTCCACTTATCAGATATTTATCATAATTCACTCAATCATTTCCATTAAGGACATTCCCATTCACAAAAATCGACACTCCAATTAAAGACATTATAAGTATGAAACCTCACACAACGTCCTCTTAACTCTGCAAAACCATGCGTAAAGTTAACATCCAAGTCTCTGAATTCAAAAAATTACATAATCATACCTAATTCATCAAAATCAAACCTAAATCATAATTAATCATTTTAATGTAACCTAAATAGTTCTAAGCATACATAATTTATTATAATCTACATAGCTCATCCTAATCAACCCTAATTTATCAATTTCTATCTAGATCATCTTTATTACTAATCATATTATTAAAGCGATTATGGAAAATATGTAAACATATACGCAGGTGACAAGGAGCTGAATTTCGGAAGGGACAGACGAATTTCGAATGAGGCGACGGAAGGGGACGAGGTCGGGAAGGAGCGTTAGGCGACGGAAGGACCGAACTAAGAATGAACGAAGGGAATGAATTAGGACACTCGACTTCATGTTATTATACTATGAAATCGGGTTTTTAAAATAATTTATTATAATCTACATAGCTCATCCTAATCAACCCTAATTTATCAATTTCTACCTAGATCATCCTTATTACTAATCCTATCATTAAAGCGATTATGGAAAATATGTAAACATATACGCAGGTGACAAGGAGCTGGATTTCAGAAGGGGCGACGAAATTCGAATGAGGCGACGGAGGGGGACGAGGTCGGGAAGGAGCGTTAGGCAACAGAGGATCGAACTAAGGATGAACGAAGGGAATGAATTAGGACACTCGACTTCATGTTATTATACTATGAAATCAGGTTTTTAAAACACGAGTTCATAAAAGTGTTGCAACAACTCGGGTTTTGAAATTTCAACTTTTATAATAGTGAGAACAAAGTCGAAGTTTTATGCCATGTTTGTTATAAGAAAAGTGGTCCAATTTTCTATTCTCAATTTTCAAAATTTATAGAAAACATGTTTGCTTTTAAAAAAGTGGTCCACATTTCTTTGTTTTCTTTAATAAATGAAACCCACCAAAAAATATTTCCATTTTCTAAATATCCTCGTATTTGATTGGGCGAGAGCAATTTTCGGTTTTTCTTTGCTCTGAGGTCTCTTCTAAAAGTTCTCCGGTCGCATCCTTGTCCTCACCTTACCTCTTCCTTCCCCTTCTCTTGCCTGCTGCTTTTTACTCCTCATCATCGTCTTCTTGCTTGGCAGAAATCAATCAAGCATTGCTTTTCGAGATGAACACCCGGAGGCCCTTTCCCCTCTACTTCTTGCTCAAAATCGTCTTTTTATCCTCGTTAAAAGCTTTTTGTTTGCTCTTCTGTCGTCGAAAGTTTATGGGTTTGATTTGTTTTTTTAGATTATAAAATATATTTATAAAAGGCAAAATATACATTTATGACATTAACTTTGACCAAACTTTCTATTTTTAATTAACTTAATTTATTATATAATTTTGTCACCAACTATTGTTTTTATTTTAATTTTGGCCAATCTTGAATTTCATCTAGCGTAATTCAAACAAGGCATAAGTTTCAACATCTCATTTATTCGCCTCATAATCTACTTTACCCGTAGTAGCAACCCCTAATAGAACATCATTCGACCTTCATTGATTTTGCGTATTTTTTGACAGCATCAGTAACTATCGTCCAACTTCGGCTTCCAATTCACTTGATTTGTCCATCGAAATTTTAAAATAAAAAAAAGCCAAATTATCAATTCTACCCTAAAGTTTGGTTGTTTTTTCCGATTTACCATAAAATTTTCAAAATATCATCACACATCCTAACGTTTGGCCGTTATATTAATTTTAACCACAGTTAACCGAATAAGATGACGGAAGCATATGTGGCGCCCATGTGGTAACTTACTACCCACCGTTAAAGTGCTGACTGGGCATCGTGGCATGACATGGCGCCGACGTGGAATGACAAATTCAATTTTTTTTATTACTATTTATTTATTCACCTATAATGTACGTGGAAATTTGTTCAAGTAAAAAAAAAACTTCAATAAACAAATAAGTTTGATTAAAAAGACGTTTTTTACGCCACTCTAATCCGACCAAATCAGTTCCCCCAAATCAATTCAACGGCACAATTGAGCCGGTCCATCGACACCAGCTACCTGACGATGACATCGGCAGTGGCCTTGCCGGGGATAACATTGTTGTTGACCATGAAGTTGAGGACCTTATGGACTTCTTCCAGCGAAACCTCACAGTCCCCGCTATCGGGCAAGCTGCATGCCTTTGTCAGGATTATGTGGAAAGTGGAGTGGTCTGGAGCGAATGACGGGGAGGTCTTGACCATATGATTGAGGAAAGAAAACGAGTCCTGGAGCGTGGATAGGGACGAATACGACTGGAGGACGGAGTTGTAGAAATCGCGCTCAAGTCTGGGACTTTTAGGTGAAGCAAGGAGGGAATCAAAGACGGCCTTTGCATCCGAGAGGCTAGGCGAATCAAAGATCGCCTTTTGGGGTCTAACGGCGGGCAAATGAGTAGGCTTTTGGGGAGATTGGGTTTTCGAACTTTGCGTCGTTTTCTTGCGAGAACCGAGATGGGGCTTGTTGGGCGGAAAGGGGTCAGATTTAGGTACCAAAGCGGGCTTGGGGACAAGGGAAGTGGTGATCGTCGATCGGAACGGCGGTATTTTCCCCATCGTTGGTCGGTGATGGAGGAAGGACAAGGAGTAGCGTTAATTAGGCTTTCAGTTTATTGGTTTAAGGTTGTGGTTCTTATGTTATGTCCAGTTTCAGTTTGGTCCCCCAAAAATCACAGAAAACGATCAAAATGGTTTGGGTCATGCCACGTTAGGTGTCAGCGCTTTAACGGTGGGCAGACGGAATAAGTTGCCACCTAGGCGCCATGTATGTTTCCGTCGTCTTATTCGGTTAACGGTGGTTAAAATTGATATAACGGCCAAACATTAGGATGTGTGATGGTATTTTAAAAAGTTTAGGGTAAATCGAAAAAAACAACCAAAGTTTAGGATAGAATTGATAATTTGGCCTAAAAAAACAAGAAAGGTTTCAATAGTATTTTTTTATTATTTTGTCCATTTTAATAGATAAATGAAAGTTGTCTATTAAGGCATATTTGGTTTACGCGCGATAAAATTCAAAATTGGCTAAAATCAAAATTAAAATAAAAGTTGGTGACAAAATTATACAACAAACTAAGTTAATAACAAAACAGAAAGTTGACTCAAAGTTAAGGTCATGTATCTATATTTTGCCTTTATAAAATGAAAACAACACTGACAAACAAGTTTTCTAAAAAGTAGAAATGGAACACATAAAAGTGTTCGCGCAGAAACGGATCACGTCGGAAATATTTGGCAATAATACTCACAAGGTTTTAGGTGTGATCGCCAGTAAGTAAAAGAAATGAATTAAGTTAATCAAATGAAGTCTTACAATAAGAATAAAATGCTTACAGCCATGAAAAATAAAGTAAGGATGATGGTGCGACGTCGTAGACTTGCTGCCGGGCGCTACAGACTAGTGAATTTGGACGGTGGCAGCATCGGAATTACTTGCCGGGACTACGGTGGCTCGTCCTGGCGGTGGAATGCTGGCGAAGATTGGCTATCAAAGCTACGGTTGCTCACTCTGGTGGTGGAGGTGAAGACCAATGAAACCTCACGAGTTTCGTCTAGGTCGGGGAATCCTAATAACTACAGGGTGACGAACAATGCAAGGCTTCTGTTTGGCTGATTGATCGTGATCTTTCCTCAGGAAGATCTTCTCCCTTTTATACCAAATCTTTGATATGCTTAGGATGTATGCCATGTTCTTACGATATTTTGACAGGTCGTGGCCCTCTCAATCAACTCCATAGAATCTTGGTAACAACCTGATCCTGGTAGACGTGGCTCTTATCCACGCTGTAGAATTAACAACTTCTCTTTCTTATATTAAATTAAAAAATTAGAGTCGTATCCCCAGATTTTCTCCAGCCGAAGATCTTTTCAAATCATGGGAACGTGGCCTCGTAATCCTTTTTTCAAAAATCTCGGAGTCAAGATCTTTTCTGATCCTCGTAGACTCTGACCCCAACATTCCTTTGTAAACTTAGTACTTCCCTGGCGGGCTCACATAACGGTGGGCTTGTAAACACTTTTAAAGACCCCTAGACTTATGGGCTTTATAAAATGAGCCCAAAATTTATGTCACGGTCTTGGTAGACTTGATATGGATCGGCGAAATGGGTTTGTGGGTTTCTCATAAAATTGCCTGAATTTATGGGCTCCTCATAATCAGGCCCGAGATTTTGTCTTGCCAACATAAGCCCCTCTCTTAAGGTGAGACGATTGTAGCTGAGAGTCTTACCCAGCATTGTGAAGTGGTTTGAATGCGGACAAAGAAGCTTTAAAAGAATGGACGACATTGGGGATTCGAGACCTAACACGAGACGGTGTGATCCCATGGTATTTGCTAGTGTTGCGAGAATTGAATATCATTGTCTAGTTGGATGAGACGTTGTCGATTTAAGCGTATGTTGTGTTGCAAACCGCCTGGATCAATGGGTAAATGGCACCATGATAACGGGTTTGCCACTATTGTTTCTCCAGGTGCCCACGGTTCATGCTCGAGAAGTTCAAGGTTCTCTACGATGTTAACCTCTGTTTGGAAAGTATGAAAAGTATGAATTGTAATTTCAATTTTTAATGGTTGGACGTTGATTACAGGCACATGATTTGGCATAATTTGTTCTATCACTTGTACCCCAACATCTTTAAGGGTTGGCGGACCAAACTGCTTAACTTTATCAACCTTTGGCGACGGGTTTGCTATGGGAACATATTCATCGATTAGAGGTTTTCCTTGAGGGGCACAATCGTCGACAAAAGTTTTTACTTTAGGGACATCTACCTCAACAGGTGGTTTTGTTATGGGCACAAACTCCCAAACTGGGGCCTCGTCATCGGAAAAGCCTTCTCTACGCCAATGACGGGAAGCATAATTTGAGTATCGATATTCGTCCCAGTCTACGTCGTCGTCTTCGTAGACGCGATTACGACTGATCATTCTCGTAGACTCGTCACGAATCCATTCACAGTCTACGTATTCAGAATATGAATTTCCGTAGGGATACATGTCTTTTCTATGGACATCTGGTACAAATTATTCCATCAATGATTCTGCTCTATATACAGAGTCGTCTACATAGGGTCTCGCATAGAAACGTTCTCTACGCGGCTGCTCCAGTCTATTGGAACCAGACGGCCGAGAGGAAGAAGGTCTAGCAGGAGACACTTTCTCGCCATAGACATCTGCATCGCACTGAGTGGCATTTCCCCATACATCGTCCTCTTGGAACGACATAACACGTTTCCCAACAGCCGCGCGCCGAGCATCTCCCATAAAAGAGTTTCCTCTGTCTACAGGGTTGTTTGGCCTTGCGGTGGGACTTAGCCTGTTTAAGGCACTGATTTGCTCCAATATCCGAGCTATATTGTCTTGTAGCCCGGTGATACCCCTGTCCATCAAGTTCTTCATATCATTGAATTCCTTATGGAACTCAAGCCAATATATGAACTCAGAAGGAGTATATGCCCCGAAAGAGGGTTGAGTTGCAGCCACTTGGCTTCCTAGAGCCGTGGTCTCCTCATTTGCGTCTCCTGTTATATTCTGATCGTCTCCATCTAATGGAGGTGGAGGGTCACAATTAACTCCACTTCTGGTATTCTTTGCCATCTATGAGCATTAAACTTTCTCGGATCCCACTGTAGTAGCCAAAAACATGTTCGCGTCAAAACGGATCACGTCAGAAATATTTGGCAATAATACTCACAGGGTTTTAGGTGTGGTCGCCAGTAAGTAAAAGAAATGAATTGAGTTAATTAAATGAAGTATTACAATAAGAATAAAATGCTTACAGCCATGAAAAATAAAGTAAGGACGATGGTGCGACATCGTAGACTTGCTGCCGAGCGCTACAGACTAGTGAATTTGGACGGTGTTAGTGTCGTAGGCTTGCTGCTGGACGCTGTGACCTGCGAATTTGGACGATGGTGACGTTGTAGATTTGACATTGTGCGCTGTGGACTTGTGGATTTGGACGATGACGTCGTAGACTTGATGACGGGACGCCGTAGACTTGCGAACTTAGACGGCGAAAACCGGTCGCTAGGGGTTGGTGGACGGAGTGTGGTAAAAGGTAGTGGCGGATGTGGATACCAAGGCTACGGTTGCTCACCCTAGTAGGGGAAACGAAGGCGGAATTACTTGCCGGGACTACGGTGGCTAGTCCTGGCGGTGGAATGTTGGCGAAGATTGGCTACCAGAGCTACGGTTGCTCACTCTGGTGGTGGAGGTGAAGACCAATGAAACCTCACGAGTTTCGTCCAGGTCGGGGAATGCTAATAACTACGGGGTGACGAGCAATGCAAGGCTTCTGTTTGGCTGATTGATTGTGATCTTTCCTCAGGAAGATCTTCTCCCTTTTATACCAAATCTTTGATATGCTTAGCATGTATGCCATGTTCTTACGATATTTTGACTGGCCCTCTCAATCAACTCCATAGAATCTTGGTAACAACCTGATCCTGGTAGACGTGGCTCTTATCCACGTCGTAGAATAACAACTTCTCTTTCTTATATTAAATTAAAAAATTAGAGTCGTATCCCCAGATTTTCTCTAGTTGAAGATCTTTTCAAATCATGGGAATGTGGTCCCGTAATTCTTTTTACAAAAATCTCAGAGTCAAGATTTTTTCTGATCCCCGTAGACTCTGACCCTCGTAGACTCTGACCGCGACAGTCCTTTGTAGACTTAGTACTTCCCTGGCGGGCTCACATAACGGTGGGCTTGTAAATACTCTTAAAGACGCCTGGACTTATGGGCTTTATAAAATGAGCCCAAAATTTATGTCACGGTCTTGGTAGACTTGATATGGGTCGGCGAAATGGTTTTCGTTTTTTCATTAGAAAATGAAAACTAGGCCATCTTTCGTATAAACAAGGCCTTAAATTCCGAATGAATTCGAACTTTAGAAATATGAGCTCACTCGAACACTATAGTGGGTGAACAAACGTCATTTTTCTCAAAGTTGGACAAATCGATTTTTGAAAATTCGATTTAGCCCTTCAATAAAGGAGTTTCCAACTCCAACTTCATGTCACCTTACTTCCAATCCAGGATTAGCTCCAATTTCGTGTTTTACAAACATTTTTCAAAACTCGACTAGCAAATTTGCCTTATTTCATTCCAATTTCAAAGGTGTTATTTAAAAAATTTTAAAATTAATTAATATATTTCCTGAAATATTTTAACGAGAAAATTATAAGAGGTTGGAACTTCACTATTATAAGAAGTTGGAACTCCACTATTATAAGAAGTTGGAGCTCTACTATTATAAGACACGGGTTATGCTATATTTAGGCTTTGTTTGACTTTCGTTCGAAGAAATTTAAGAATGACTAAAATTATTATGAAAATAAAAATTAATTATAAAATTATATAATAAACTAAAAGACGACATTGGCTTCGTAAACATGTATTTTGTCAAATTTATTTGTACCCAACCCCACGACAGACCGAAACGCGAACATAACAGTTGTGGGGCCGTCACCGACTCCGACTATCCAATACATTGACTTGTTCCGTTCCTTCCCCGGCGTTGGGGGTTTTAAAATATTTTTTGGATTCTATAATTTTCTGACCGTACGTGTCCGAAGGGGAGGTTAGAGATAAGAGAGAGGGAGAAGGAGTAGATTTGCTCGTAGCCGTCCCTCCCTCTCGGTCAACCCGCCTGTCCTTCCTTCCCATTTTTCTCCCTCCCCCCCTCGGATCCGCTTGATCGTCAGTGGGGAGGAGAAAATGGGTAATTCTCTGGGGTGCTCCGCATCTGGGGAGAGGCTGGTCTCCGCCGCCAGGGACGGCGATCTGGTCGAGGCCAAGATGCTTCTGGAGTTCAACCCTTGCCTCGCTCGTTATTCCACCTTCGGAGGACTCAATTCCCCTCTCCATTTCGCTTCCGTCAAGGGTCACAACGAGGTCCATTCCCCTCCCTTTGGACTTCATACCCACCTAACACTACCCTTTCCATCATCTTTTTCTTCCTTCCTTTTGATGTTGATGATGTTTTTGGTTTGTCCCTGCCACGTAGATCGTTTCCCTTTTGCTGGAAAACGGGGCTGATGTCAATTCCAGGAATTACTGTGGCCAGGCATGTTTGTTCGCCCTGTTAAATTTTTGCATTGTTATCCTCTGATTTGGGCGTTCGAGTCTCCTAATTCCTGATTGAATTCATTGCGTTTTCCCCGGCTTGAATCATACTTGATTTGGGCATTTTCCTTTGTTGCTTTTGGATCTTATCATCTACAGACAGCACTGATGCAAGCATGTAGATATGGCCACTGGGAAGTTGTTCAGACGCTTCTTTTGTATCGATGCAATGTGGGTTCTCTATCCCTGTCCAAGAATATGACTTTACTTTTTGGCCAATTTTGTTGTTTAATTATCACAATATTTGGTTTTTGGGGACCCCGTGGAACTGTGGAGTGCGACAGCTTGGTTTCCAAGTTGCTGCGCTTAAAATTGACTGAATTTTGCTTTCAGAGCCTGAGACCTGGATTTCTGTCTTTTGGGCTTTTAAGTGATCCAGATGTGATGCATTGATCCCGGATCAACATCATGAACTATGTATCCTTTTCGCCTCTTTCAGGTCACTAGGGCTGATTATCTCAGCGGGCGGACAGCTCTTCATTTTGCTGCAGTAAATGGACATGCTAGATGTATAAGATTAGTGGTAGCTGACTTTGTACCTAGTGTTCCTTACGACTCAATTGCCACAAAATCAAATTGTCAAAGAGGCGAAATCACAAATGGGAGGGGAAGATATGACCACAGGTACCCTAATTGTTCTTCCTTAAAATGATGGATTTCTCGTTTTGTAGTCTGAAGCTTTGCAAAATGTCTGTCCTCTTCGTTCTTTACTGAACAATGACACGTTGGTGCTGCTATTTAATTCTGTGCTACATGTTCCTGTTATTTATCCTTTCTTTTCCAGTGCAGTGCATTGTCAAAGTTTGTAAACAAGGCTGCTGATGGTGGAATTACAGCCCTTCATATGGCTGCATTAAATGGCTACTTTGATTGTGTCCAGCTCTTACTTGACCTTCACGCTAGCGTGTCGGCTGTGACATTTCATTATGGGAATTCCATGGATTTAATAGGTGTGTATATTCTCAGCCATTTTTGTGTTGCACATAATGCTCTTTTGGAGTGCTTATTATCTTGTTGTCTGTTCTTAGGAGCTGGCAGTACTCCCTTGCACTATGCAGCTTGTGGGGGGAACGTTAAATGTGGTCAGGTGAGAGACTGATCTGAGTGGTGACAGCTTCAAGGCATTACTTCTGCAAATTTATGGTACGGTTTCTTATCAAAAGAAAAAGTATGATAAAATTAAATGCCAAACTCAAAATTGGACAGATACTAATTGCTAGAGGTGCAAGCCGAATGGCTCTGAACTGCAACGGGTAATACTGGAATCCCTACTAGTTTCTCTAAACAAACTCGGTTGCTCTTGGCTTAAAATCCCAACGTTCTTTTCCAGGTGGATTCCTCTTGATGTTGCACGGATGTGGGGCAGGCATTGGCTTGAATTACTTCTGGCACCAGTTTCTGATTCCACGATCCCATTGTTTAGTCCTTCCAAATATCTGGCATTGCCACTCATGAGCGTCCTCAGCATTGCAAGGTTATACTGTTGCCTATTGACCTACGTTCGTAATTATTTTCTGTGGGTTATGTCTGGGAAAATAAGAAGCTGCATGTATGTTACAAACTTTCTGCAGAGAGTGCGGGTTGCAGTCTTCGACAATTTCATCTGATGATATGGATACGTGTTCCGTGTGCCTGGAGAGAGTGTGTACTGTAGCAGCAGAAGGTTCATCCCTTCTCAGATTTTGTTTTCCTTCCCAACTCTTGAAAGATTGTCCTCTTCCGCTAGCTATCAGCATCATTATCTTCTCTGATAGATATGTGTTTCCGGAAAAATTACTCTGTGATGGTAAAATTTATTTAATTACAGGATGTGGGCATGAGCTTTGTGTGAGATGTGCGCTCTACCTGTGCTCCACGAGCAATATTTCATCAGAAGCCATTGGCCCTCCTGGGTCAATCCCATGCCCTCTCTGTAGACACGCGATCATTTCTTTTGTCAAAGCACAGGGTTCCCCTGTTGCTAAAGAAATCAAGAGCCATACGTCCCTTGCCCTTTGTACACCATGCATTCTACACCAGTGTGATCAAGACTCTCCTCCATTATGTGCAACCGAGTCCAAGAAAAACCGAGTAGCTTCAGTTTCTTCGGATCTACACTGTCCAGTTAGGTGCAGTCCATTTCCTTCGGTTGCCATGACTATGTGCACATGTAATGACGGTCCATGCCCACCATTGGAACCTGGGGAGGACAGTGCAGAGGAATCTCCTCCTGATCAACCACAAGATGGGTCCACCGAACATAATAAAGCAGATAAGGAGAGAGTGGAGAGAACCACATGCTCCAACATGTTCTGGGGAAGGAGGAGCTGCAGTAGGGAGGATCAGTGCAACTCTGAAATTAATGCATAACTCCTCTGGCAACCCATGTTCCTTGTCTTTGTTATGTTTGAAGTTCGATATGATGTGCTGCCAGTCATATATCTAAGGTTTCAAGGAGCGCAGAATATTAGATCAGTCTCAAATATCTCTAAGGTGGTTTTGCTGCATCTTTATCTTATCCCTTAAAATCTTAGCATATATGTGCTTCCCTTTGGATTGGAGCTCCATAGGTTGCCGTTTTCATATTTTTTTTTGTGCAATTGCTTTTTTTTTCTTTTGAGGGCGGTCATCTGGCATCGAGCTCATGTAGCATACAGCTTGCAATGCCATCAGGCATGCAGGGAAGATAGTTTTTGTAGGTCCTTTCTCTTGCTAAGATGTTACTCTGAACCTCCTTATTGTAAATTTTACTTTGGCTTAGTGAAATACATCAGATGACAGTGTGGTTTTCCTTAGCGGCTTCTTTTTCGACTTGGTGGACTGAGTTCATGTAAATATTACCGTAGAACATCCTTGCAATCTGTTACATAATTAAGCTTCGGCCAGAGATTAGAGGGGACTTCCCTTGGGGAGAAATTACCAGCATATTATTTACTAGCTTAATTAGGTATCAGCTCTGCTGTTTTAAAATCATCTGTTGGCCCTTGCTAGACTTATCGCTCTTGTAGCTCATCTGCGGGACCACCTGTCCAAGACCAATGGTAACATCCAGTCCTACATGGCTGCATCCCAGTTTGATTGTTGAAATTTAAGGCCGTGTGATGAGATTTCACAAGAGTAGTACCTGATTGAGAGAAGAGTCGTCGCTGCTGGTGTCTGTCGTGTGCCTCCTCCATCTCTTGTCAGCGTTGGCTTCCGTTCTACCTGTTCCTGGACCCACAAAGGCACACCTGAAGCATATCCACACATTTGAAAGAAGTGAACCTCATATTTATGTGCTTGGAGGTAAGGGGAAGAAAATTTTACCTGAGGTGGAGCCTGGGCACTTGCTCCTGGCCCGGGACGCCGAATCCTGGGTGGAATCGCAGGAGTCGGTCACATACCTATCGAGGCGAAGAGGCCTGCGGGCACTGGAGTCTTCCAACATCGTGCGAACGAATACTGGAGTCTTCCAACATCATGGTTTCTTGTGCTTGGGCGAATGGCATGTGGAGAGATCTCCTGAGTTATATAGAGAGGCCCGTGAGGTAGGCATAAAGGCCGTTTTTCCTTGTTTGGATAAACTTAGCTTTTAGAGTGCTGTTATACTCCGATGGAGGTTTGTACCTCTGTATGGATAGTTAGGAAAAAAAGCGGTTCGTTGTCCCAAACAGTAACTTTAGAAGACTCAGATAAATTTTATGTTTCGTGTTAAATCATTTCACGTCTTTTAAAAAAAGTCGTTGTCTCAAGTCACATGTAACGATTTTGCCCACTTTAGTCAAAGTCGTTGTCTTAAATAACGAATTTTTTTTATAAATTCAAAATTAAAAACAACGGACAATATTAGATAATTTAAAAAACATGAATAATATTTTGTAATTTTTTTCTACAATCGTCTTCAAGAAATCCCATGTAAAGTTTTTTCACAAGCAATTTAGGAGACATCAATGTGAGAGGCGGTTGAGATCAAGCAACCAAGCTGTATATTTCAAGTATCTTTCCCATGGAATTCCTTTTGCAAAGAAAGAAAAAGGGGATAGGAATAGGATGGTTTCAGAATATTTCAGGAACTCCGGGGCAAAAAAGAAGGAAAGAATTGAGAAGATGAGAAAGTGAAAAAGATGCACTAAAAAGTACATAAGAAAGCGTAACAAAAAGGACACAAATATCAGCGGACACGATGAGTCTTCAGACATTTGAATCTCGGGATAAATACCGGGACAAATATTTGTTTCCGGGGAAGGACACCAAAAGATCCCCCGCGTCCCCGGATGAACAAGAATCCCACTGTGGAATGGATTCTTGGTGTTGAGAGGGAGACTGTGATTTGCTATCCAGTCGGTTGAGTTCCCTCTTTTGTTATCGTGGGATGATCACTTAGAGCAGAGTCCTGAGGATGTTTTCCAATTTCGTTTTTCGTTTTTTTTTTTTGGTCGGTCGGGATGAAGTTGATACCAACTGGTAAAGCGATTTATGAGTAATCAGAGAAACCGATGAAAACATGATGGGGCTATCAAATTCCCCCATCCGGGTTTACAGGACGATGAGAACATTACAATTTTTGCGACAACACAAGCTACCAGATGGGGCCTCAGATTTTTCTAAAACATGTACAGAGTTAAGTCAGATGTGATCACTGGGCTAGGCTATCTCCTACTTTGGTTGGCCCCCCTGTCCGAGTGTTGTCGGTGTCCTATGCTTATGCCGGACTTCAGCATATTCCGGTTTTCAGGTGGAATCAATCCATCACGACCCCTGTTCATTGGGTTCTCTGCAGATTGCTGCCACGGCAGATCAGTTCTGCCAAAGTTATCAGGGCCTACACTGTTTGGAACCGGTCCATTGCCACTTCCTGGGATTTGCGGGGGGTGCATCTCATGCCGGAAGATGCCCTGCATGCCAGGGCCATAGTCCACTGGGATCGCACCAGTAAGAGTTTTTATTGCAAATTCAATGCACGGATCAGACCAGGAGCTTTCCAATGCGGATGAGCACGGCATATTGGCAGTAGTTTCTTCAGTGATGGGTTTGGGGGCAGGTTCTTCTGGTACAATTGGCGTCTTCTGGGACATAACAGTTCCCACTCCCTGCTTCTGACTAACATGCTTCTCAGTCTCTGAGTTTGCCTTGGTGCAATCCACACTTTTAGTACTCATGCCATTGCGGGGTTGAAATGCATCGTCTAAATTACTGAAGTCTATCATTCCAGTGAGGGTTTTGATGGCAAATTCAATGCAAGGATCTTGCAATATTTCTGGCGATGGTAACTCGAATGGTAACACACACTTCTCAGCCATCTTGTTCTCCGTACTTCCATTATCCCCATTATGAGTGGCCACACCAATCAAATGACTGTTCCTTTCCAGATTATCTTTGTCATTAGAGGTGTGACTTGAAGCTACTCTGAGCACCTCTCTGTTTGGCATTTCTGTTTTCATTTGACTGTGTGCTTCCTGGATATGCTTAGCATTGCCCCGACTCGCTCGACTGGGAATTTCCACTGTAGGGTCGACTGCAATACCAGCCAGGCGACTTGAAATTCGACGAGGCGTGTTAATCTCTTTGATCTTCCTTGGTTTACTAGTAGCTTTCCTCTTGACATTAGACTTGGGAGTAGGATCTTTTTTTTCTTCAGCAGAAGGTAAACTCTGCTCTGGGATATCTTCGAAATGGGTAATGTTTTGAGGGCATGGTTCACAGTCTTTGCTTTTTCCTTCTACTGGGGTTGTTTCATACTGAGCAACTTCAGGAGGGCATGCATCACATTCACCATTCTGTCGTAGTTTCTTATGCAAGGGCTCCTCAGAAATGACTTTTGCTTCTGGAACAGACAAAAAATCCTTCGGTGAGCAATCATTCTTTCTTTCCCTATGCTGCAGATGAACATCTTCAGATAGATTTGAGCTAGACCCTTTGCCTGGAGCATATAAATGGTACTGAAATCTCAAAAGGACGAAAAGGAAAAACAGTGGAAAGTGTCGCATCATTGACAGAAAATGGGTAATCAAAACCTTACTTTTATGAGGAGCACATTCAGGGACAGACAGTTCTTCCCTCTGGCAAGACGATGGCATAACCACAACCTTTTCAGGCAAATCTTCCATGCCCTCTTTGTTATCTGGAGTGGCCAATTTCTGCTTCTCTGTTAGGGGTGACTGTCAGAAGAAGCAAGAGCATTGTCACCCATTAGAGTGAAAGTAACAAAGGGATATAGGTTCAAACTGCATCAGAATGATAGTCCACAAGAAACAATTTTTCCAGCATAGAGAATGACAAAAACAAGAATAATCTAATCATAAACTACTAAAGATATCAATAACCATAGTGAAGAAAAACCACAGTGCAAAATTATGATGTATCCATAACCATGGCGCACCAAACCAGCGGCTCCACGTTCTTTTACAGGTGTTTCCCCATCTTCCAACTCTAACTCACTGCTACTTTTGTCCTTCGGCTTAAATGCAAGCCTCCCAATATCTCCAGTCTTAAGATAGCGAAGAACATCCTTCATTGAACGAAATACATATCCACTCGTGGGATCTGTGTAATACTGCAGAAAATAAATAACATCAGTAACAGGTAATCCAACAAAAAATCCTATTTCCATAAAATTATCTCATGGTGGCATTCTGTTTCCAGAGAAGACCAATAAAGGAAGGAAAACAAATCCGAACATCCAAACAAAACTCTAATCATCTGGGTCCCATGATACGATTGTCCCCACCGACACGATTAAGAGAAGCGCTCAGAAGAGAAGAGGAAGAGGCGCCTCCATTACCGGATCCCTCCTGACATTCCCATTCTTCTTTGTCACTTTTATTTCCTTGGTCCATCCCATCGGCAATCCTTCAGCAACACATTTTTCGACTACAACCTACATCGCTTGAATTGCAAAGGAAGCGAAATTAGAGGAGCACCAAAAACAGCCAGTCTAAATAAATCCAATCTCAGGGCAACCACGAATGCTCACTAACATTTGTCCTTGCATGATTTTGATGCCTGGAATTTTTCTTCTGGCTAATGACAGGAGAACTGCTTTGATCCGCTCTTCCAGTTTCACCCACCAAAGATTGGATATCAGTTAATGTCCATGCCTCCTTGGAAGCGGAGTCTTCTTCCAGATTCTTGGCACAATAGTTTCCGATGGACAGATGGAGAATACGGTTATTTTCACCTAGGAGCTTGCTTGCTTGACTCTCCCCAGAAATTGTGATTGCAGCCTCATTAACGTCGAATTTTCCATCTTGGGGAAGAAGACAATCAATGTTTGGAGCCTCACCATCATGGATCTCTACATGTTGCTCAATTACTTGATTGTCCTCGCCCCAGACAAGAGAACTGCTGTCCATACTATTGCAAGAAAAATATGTCGAGATATCAGGGCTGATTTTTCCCTTTTCTACAGATGCTGGAGAACAGCTATCTCCATTATTACATTCATCAGTGGCACCCCGGTGCAAGCTAACTTGTTCAGCTTTTTCAGTTTGAGGGGAACCACCACACCCATCTTTTCCCTCTTCCAACCGAGGACTATCTGCCAGTAAATTATTCTTCAAGTGGCGTAATACCTCCAACTTTGAGTAGAGTTTCTGTCCAGAAGGAGCATAGTAATGCTGCATACAAGCGTGCAAAGTGATGATAATCTGGAATATGAGAAGAAATGAATGCCATTTGAAATTCTATGATACCGATTATCTTTGAGATTTCAGCAATAACCTACAATAGAACACTCGTGGCCACAGATACGATGCTTTTCAAATCCTTAACTTCAGTAACAGAAACATAGCTAGTCTAACCAAGATTTTAGGATCCGTCGCATTTTGAGCTCTAAGTGCCAATCGCTCCATAAGACGAATGTAATGAAACCCATAGAATTTTCCTGGGAAACCTGTCACTGAGTCGCAAAAAGCCCAGTGAAGCGAAAGGCTTATATAGGACAAACATCCAAGCAAGCATTCCCAAAGTAATTCGTCGAGAATTGCGACTTTAGGAACTCATCAATACCCAATCTAGCTGACATGCAGTCACCGGATTAAGCAGAACAAAACCACTCTAAACCTCAGGCACTCAGCAGATACTGAAACCACGCAGAGATCCAAGTAATGTCTCCACCCTCGCCCTCAATCAAAAAGGCAGGAAAACCCACTAGAGCCAAACCCATACAAAAAAAAAAGACCCAGAAACCCAAGATTACAAAAATGGGATGAGAATCCAGAATAAAGACCATCTCTTCATTTTTCCTAAATAAAAAAAAAATAGTACCTTATCTTTCCTCCCGAATTTCCTCAGCTTGATTTCCATCCTCCACCCAGGAGGCAGCCAGTCGTCAGAATTACCACCCTCCATTCAATCACCCCCCTTGGATCACCCACGAGGGTCAGGGAGCGAAAGCAGAGACAAAGACGCAACCTTTCGGTTCCGGAATGAGCAGGAGTAAAGTGGGCGAGTCAAGAAAATAGAAAAAAAAAAGCACAAAAGAAAAGGAACGAGAGGACTCTCAGCGCGTGTAAAAGTAGTAGTAGTAGTAGGAGGAGGAGGAGCGGAGAGGTGGGAACAACAAAAAGGGGTCCACTCAACTCGCCACGTGTTCTTGCCAAGGAAATAAAACTCCTTGTCCTTCTTTTAGTTTTTTGAACACTGTTTGGCCGATGCTTTCCTCCAACCCCCCCCCCCCCCCCCCCCCCCCCCCCCTCTGTTCCGAAATCCAAAAGAAAGCAGTAGAACACCCCAATTCTGGTTTCCCTTGATTGTTATGACTAACCGGACCATGATCGTTTTTTGTGCATCGGAGGCGTGTCCCACTTCATCATTGTTTTTCCTGGCCGTCGGATGATGGCGGACAGAAGCCTCGTCCTCATCCTCATCGTACACGGACACAGTTTTGTCGGTTGTCCTTGGATTAAAAAGGAGTGAATTTGAGGGGGTGACATCTTGTTGGTTATGGAGTTGGGCTTCGATTTCAGTGTTCGTAATTGGGCCTTATTTGGTTTCTGATCCATTAACTTTGTCTGAGAGGTTGCTTGTTCCTTAATCGATCTCCTCTGTTTCTGCCATGGAATTGGATGATTCATGAACAGCCTGTCTCATATTACCGAATGCAACACATGAAAAGACTGTATCTGGAATTTCGATGTATACACATTGATAGCCTATTCCACGCCGGTCTTAATTACTATACTCGGCCTACAAAACAACATAGTGTACTACGACCTTCTTATCGATTATGGAGCGGATTCGGCCCGCACGGGACAAGTCGTCTGGACACGACATGCATCGGCCCCACCTTTGTTTCCACAGATCCTGGAACGGAGGACGAGCCTTGAGAGGATCCGGGGAAGTACCTGGACCGTAGCCGTTGCTTCGTCTCGTAGTCCACGCCTTCGCTGGCAGGATGGCAACTCCCGACCTCCGACAGCGCCAACACCAGAAACAGGACGGTCGCCTTGAAAAAGGTCGTGGACCTTGTTCTCATGGCAAAGAAGGCTGATCGATTGTAGTTGTGGTTTGGCAGGAGGAGACTTTTGGAATGGAAAGGAATTCCGATCAATAAAAGAGGTGGTGAATAGGCCTAAGGTCGTATAGGGACTAGTGCTTCGTATATATAATGCAGATGACAATTCCTTACCAACCATAGTTTGTGGATTTTTGTTTTTCCTTACAACCCTTATGTCATGTTTGTGCCATGCCACAGTTTTGACTTTGAAAAGGGGAGGGAGGTTGATGAATCATGATGCCCGGCATTGTTTTCAGCCGTCTTGGTGCAGCAGCAAATCCAATGCCCCGATATTCATTGCTCGCCATTTTGTGTCTCAGGAGTTGCCCCTCTAGACGCAAGGCCAACCAACAGAGTCGCCCCGGTTATGGCCACCTTAGTGACCCCCCGGTTTTTTCTGGTCACATTTTTTCTACTGCCGTGCGTTTGTCCTATGTGACTTTTGGATTGATGGTCCAGGCAAGAGCAGGAACTAGACTGCAATTGATCAGCTTTATTTCCACAAGAGAACTGAAATTTACATGAAAAAGAAAAATATAAACAAAAGGAACTGTTCTGTTGATCGGCTTCCAATTTGTTAAAATATTCACAACAGCCCTTAAATGAGGTCACCCGGATTAAGCTTCATTTTTCTATTGAAAATGATGAAAGGTAACCCAATTAGTGTCAGGATAAGGTCAATATCTGATACTATTTATCGTCAAGAATCATGCTTGGAAATGCATCCCAATGTTGCAGTGACTGTACATGCATCGCCTGAGTGGGTCGTTCAAACATCATCTTTCTTTTTGTTATGACTTCTTTTTGCGTATATTTTAGATATCCCTGATCTACAGGAAATTGAAAATTCTAAAGTGTACTTGGACTTATATGCCAGTGGTTGACTTTTGAGAAAGATGCCATTCTTCCAAGGAAGCATCCCAAGAACATTGGCAGCACCCATGAAATGGGGCTTCTTCCTGCGATTTTTCAGAATTAGTAGATAACCTTGATCCCCAGAGACTTGATTAACAGTTCATACAAGAAATTATGAGGGTGATTCTGCTTAGGATTTGGATGGACAGCAAGAATCTGAGCACATTAGGAATGCACTCCGAAAGATTTTTGACATCCCTGATGGGAAATCAGATTACAAGATTTAAGCCAGTGTTTGGCGGAATCTGCATGTAAGGCTTGGACTGAAGAAACATAGATGTACCGGAATGTGCAGCACTACACTTCACTGCTAAACAAAACAGAAGCCGTCGTAATGGTTCCTCAAAGAATGAGGAAAGAGTGAAAACTCTCCTCCTTGTTCCATTGAAGAACCAGAAAAGCTTCTTCGTTTGCTGTGGGGATGGGAGATTGACTTGAACCCTGGAAAGAGTGCTAGTTGTGAAGCGGGTTTGGCCCCATTGGAACAAGCTGATCTGAAGCACCATATACTCGATCATGGTCGACTGTCCTCCTTGCCAAGAGGTGAGACATAGGAGCAGAATGAAAATTTTCTGACAACGGAACCTTAGATACACCTGTTGTGGGGACCTCATCAAGATTTTCCATCCATGGAGGGCGTCTGGAACTGCAGAAGGGAGCCATGCCTAACATCACGATGAATAGCAGAAAGGAAAGAAGAGCAACAGTACCATGTCTCATGACTCCCCAAGCTTTTTAAGTGGCTCTTGGAATTTGAAAGTGGAACGGAAGAGTGAGGCTTCACTTCATATTGCCTGCGTTTATCGGAGGTAAAATGCAGGGCGAGGCATCGCATCAAATGTCCTACATGGCTGAAGGACGATGCTACAATTAAAAGAACATTTATCAGGGGCAAGCCAAAGGAAATGAATCATTGTCGGTCACCTTAGAAGAAGAAAAGGCAATACATGGTCCTGCAGTTTGGGGAAGCTGAGAAATCCGAAGGAGCAAGGCAACTGAAAATTTTATTGCATGTTAGGTGGTGAGAATGAATTGTTCACGCATGACACTGTTCGGTGAAGCGTCCTGCAATGTCAATCATTTGTTTATTGCGTTATGCATATTGCGATTACTTGAGCAGTCCCTCTTGCAGTACCATGCCAACGAAAACTTTTGAGTGGCATGTTGACATTAATGTGGACTCCCCATGTTGCCCTATTTCAGATGGTTGAGAGACGCTTGCCAGTTATGTCTGCATTTTACCCAGATATAAAGTCTAAAACGAGCCATCTTGATAAGATACATCATCCTTGTTTCAAGCAGCGCCAGCAAGACAGAAAGCGATCCCTTAGAACGTATGACTACCATCTTGTGCTTGACAAATTCAACCAACAACATCCAGGCCATGAAAAATGGAAGGGCAGTTGTTGATTCAAGTTGCGGCAGAACAAAATGTTTCCAGTCTACTGTAATCCTCTGACTTAACATCATTATGGAGTGCAAAAGCTTGACAATTTATGAAACTATTACATAAAATTATTCGCGAGGACCAGATTTCAACACATTGCTGCAGAAGCATTGCTCATTTGAGTACATGGGCAAGTATTCCATTATTATCAAACCCTGGAAGTTCATTGTGCAGGACCAGTATTCTGCCGCGATGTTCAGCAGGACTGTATCATCATTCGTCGGCTTTAGCAGCAGAACGAATTTACTCAGTCTTAAGATCTGGGATCTCTGAAGTTGGCCCATTCTCAGCTGGAACCTGGGCATCTCTTTCAGTTGTTTCCACTGCTTCACTGGAACTGGAAGAGCCCTCTGTCACTGGAACCAGCTTCTTGATGGTACCGACCTTGACATACTTGCTCATGAACTTGTACTCCCAGTCTTGCAGTGCATCAAGCTCAAATGGGCCAAGGCCAGATATATCCCCAGTCAGATCCTTCTCTTCGAAGGACATCTTCGCAAGAGCTCTGCTTGCATCCTTTCCAGCAAATAATGCGTATGGACCCCCGGGTCCATAAAACATTCTGCAATACATGAGAATGGGTGTGTAAATGTTCAATGAACAAGCTGAGAGAAGTAAGCTTTGCCTGATTGTCCATCCAGATGTGGGAGACGTCAACCTACTTACTAGTCACCCATTAATCTCGTTAACTCATACAGATGGCAAGACAAGATATTTTCATTTCATTTTGTCTTTTGTTTTCCAAAAAATGAGGACTGCATGAATAATGAAAGAGAGGAACAAACTATACTAAATCAAATAATCAAATATTCATTCATCTGGACATCAGAGAAAGGAACAAAGACAAACCAGTTGGGGGAAGCAGAACTACCAACCCAAACTAAGCTCACATCACTGAGACACTTGAAAAGATATTCCATGAATCAGATAGAAACAAGCTCAGGCAATCTGATTTTAACATCAGGGCATCAAAACCAGCTTCACTATTTTATGGAACACCTGCTAGATAAAAAAAGAGAGATATGTATATAACACAATCAACCAAAGCCTAACTGAAGTTTCAATGACCTATCGATTACAGGTTTTGCAAGAGGATCGGCTTATGCCACCCATGATGGAAATCCACAAGCAGTTCCACGCAACAGACACTCACCGTCACATCCTCTCCACTCCACCCCTATTCTGAACCAGAGCAATTGCTCCGACCTTCGCACTCAACCAGAGACCAGCTTATATTACGGAAAGATAACATCGTCACACAACCAAACAAAAAACACTAGCCCATACCACAGCTTTCAATCCGAAGTCAAAACCTGTCAAAGAGCATAAAAAACCAGCGTTGACCGTGTAATCCCCCCCCCCCCCCCCCAACAACCGACACCATAAAAATTCAAACTGTTTCGACAGGGCGGTAGCTACTTCTCCCCACCTGCTCTGGGAAACGTCGTAGATCTGACCCTTGATGGCCATGAGGAGGGGCTTCTTGGGGTCTTTCCCGTCGTATTGGCTGAGCTCCTCCTCAATGATCTCACCCAATTGGACAGGAGGGGGAAGGGGATCCACCTTCTCCTGGGGGAACTCCCTGGCCCTAGCGCGGTGATCATCGGAGGAACCGAAGAGGCCAGACACGACGTAGTAGACGGCGAGGCCAAGGGCGAGGAGGGTGAAGAAGGTGGGTGGGGATAGGCCGGTGTAGGCCTGAATGGCTTCCTTTAGGGTGTCCCACAACTGCAGCGCCATGGGGTCGGTATTCTTAGGGCGGAGGAGGGAAGGGGTCAAAGGGACTGGGGGTTAAAACGAAACGACGGGGTGGGTGGCAATTCCCCTTTTCTGGGGAATGAAAAAGCCTTTGGTAATCCGGTTGGTCAACAGCGCACGGCTACGACGGTCCAAACTTATCTGTCGCACGCATCATTAGTGACGTTTTAAGGCTTCGTATGATTATCCTCCGAAACGGGTAAGAGGCCCAGCCCAGCACAGCACAAAAATTCGGACGGCCCTGAAATTTTGAACCACTGTCCGGGTCTCCAACAAACAGGATGCCGGGAGGAACCCAAGATCGCACCTTTGCTGTCACCGTCCGGTTGGGAGGATTGAAGTTGAGTGAACAAGGGAAGGATGGGGGTGAAGAACTTGTGGAACATCCTAAAATCTGTTGACACATGGAAATATCCGAGATTAATTCAGTTACTAGCGATCGGTTTATGGGTTCAAACCTATTTAAACTATGAGACCCTTTGACAGCTTTAAAAGAATGGCTTAATTATCAAATATACCCTCAACTTTACTCGATGTTTCCGATCTACCCTGATGTTTAAAACTTATCCTCTTATATCCTGAACTTATCCCTTTTTTCAATTTTATCCCCACTCCAATTTTATCCTCTCGATTAAATTTTTCCAGACAATTAATCTGTTATCTTAAGCGGCTCTGATACCAATAATCCCTACAGGAATCGAACTTAAGGTGATTTGGTTAATTGTCTTTGTCGTCGGCGTTCTGCCAACCTCGTATACTCGTTTGAGTATTTCGAACTCGCCGCAAATCCCAAGTTAGACTTGCCTTCAAGGAAGTATTCCTCGAATTCACTCTGAACTAGAGTCAGCTCTTCTAATTTTTTAGAATAGCTTTCTATCTGCTGTGATATTTGTGATATCTGTGCCGATAGATTTTCCAGACGATCTACTATGGTATTGAGAAGACCAGTAGTAGAATCCTTGCCAACCCCGTGATCCAAATGTAGAAGATCTGGGTTAGGACAATCAGTCATAAGAATGACTCGTGCACTTGCACCACCTTAATTAAGTTGCCTTAATCAAGATCTTCTTTCTGATCTGAAAGAAAGCATAAACAGCTCTAAGACATAAAGATGTTTATCATACCTTAATCGAATTGCTCAGAGGGTTCACCAAGCTTCCGCACCAAGAGAACTCAAGAAACAATGCTTCAAGAGTCTTCTTCTCAGGGACTTAGAGAAGGCAGTGGAGAGGCTCTTCTGTGTCATTCCAATGCCCATGATATGAGGGACTTATATAGACACTCCTCATCCCAAGGGTTCAGCCTGATGGCTTAGCCTTTCAAGGTTTAGTCATAGTGACTTATCCTTCAAGGTGTCGATCCGCAGATCTAACCTTTGGTTAGACTTAATCAGTTTTGATTACTTCTAACTTTCTTGGTTTCTTAAGGTATCTTTCGAAGAACAATCAGAAAAACTCAAACTCAGATTCGAGATCGAGGTTTTCGTTTTAGATTTTCTTCTGGAGGACAATCAAAGAATTCTTGCTCAAAGTTTTGAGAGAGAAAATTCTCTATTCAGATTGCCTCCCCAAATGAGGTAGAGGGCTTGTGAATATATACACAAAGGAGCTGGTGCCAATGCACTGTTTTCCAGCTCAAAAGTAAAAGGAATCTAAACTGTTACAAAAAGTTAGTGGGGTCCTAATGACCGACAAAATTGTCCTATTCTAACAGTCTCCTCCCGTCTGCATTGGTGCGTTGTCCTGGGAGGTTCCTTCCTTGCTGTTGGCGCTTGTTGGTTCGCCAACTCCTTCTTTCTCTGAGAGTCCCGGCCTGTCTTGAACCGCTTCAAGAATTTGTTGCGACATTTGTAGGGTCCTCTCATCATGCTCGATTTGCTGATTCAGGGTTTTGTCCGTGAAGTCAGCAATCTTGCTCCAAACCTCGAAGGTGTCGGTTCGGAGGTGCAGCTCAGAGTTTTCTCGCCTCCAGAAGCTATCCAGAAGGTCGAGCATCCTCTGCCATCCTCGGTCTCCTGCTGGTTCGTCTATGAGACTTAAATCCGACCGAAGAATCGTGACGGTTATGATGCCGTCACAGAGCACGTAGTAGTCATCCTTGCGGGTTAACACATGCTCTAACACATCCTTAAGGAACTCAACTTTTATGGCCTTTCGGACTGTTTTGTCCTTGTAATATTTTCGCCATAAACCTCTCTGATCGAGGTCCTGTCGTTGAGGTTCCACCAGACGTCTACTCTCACAAGGGTGGATGTTCCATACTTGCAAATTCTGCAGTATCACCTTCCCGTATAGGGGATGGTCTTCTTCCTCCCTTATTGTGCTAGTAATCAATGCCGTGGCATACTTGGGTCCGTAGCCTAAGCATCCGAGTACATACCTCACCAACATCGGCAGTGTTTCCATACACTCTGGTTCAGATCTATCGATCTCCAGGATGTCTACAAACCCAGCATGTATGTAAGGTGCTGCTACTCCCACCATCTCTGAATGGATTCTCAAAGACGGCCACTTCCCCGATATCCAATGTAGATACGGCTGAAGTACAGCGTTTTCCTCTAGCGAGGATTCGCTCATGTCTACAACTACCCTTGGGACTTCATAATTTTTGACTTCCCCTGGTATAATCGACATTGTTGTGGAGAAAATCTGCTGTCTTTCTCTTTCGACTTTAGACATCTCCTCTTCATCTGAAGCCATAATCGATAGCTTAAACTCCAGATCTTTGATATACTCAACAGTCTTCTTTGCGAAATACTCAACTTGGCGTTTGTCATCATGTTTGATGCCGCCTAGGAGTCCTCCGCAGACTACAGACGCATCCCAGCTTAGGGATCCATCCTCGAATGAGTCTTGATCAAAAAACCAGGATCCTTCCAGATCCTCTTGGGTTTCCCCAACATGGCCTTTGCCACCGTGACTTCTGCCACCAGACTCTCTAACCGAGTCTTTCTCAGGAATTGCTTCCTCAAGGTTCTCTTTCTTTTCTAGAGTTCCTTCCAATGCCTCGTAAGCACTTCCAAAGTCGAAGTATTGCTCACACTCCATTGCAGCCGTTTCCTCAGGTTCTACCCTTGGTTCTGGGTTTACCTCTTGGACTGGCTCGCCAATAATGGCCTTGAACTTAGCCTCTTCCTCAGCATAATGCGTCTCCATCTTTTCTTTCTGCTCCTCCTTGCTTTGCAGTAAAGCCTTATAGGATTTCACAGCTTGGTTGATGGAAATCTTCTGCTCTTTAGCTAAGTGGTTTCGGCAGTAATCGAACTGCTCCATGGTCAAGGGTGACCACCAAGGTTCTTCAACCTTATCATCCTTCTTAGGACCATCCTTTGCAGAATCGCCCCCTTTTGGACCAGACGATCCAAGCCTCTTGGCTTTTCTCTTCTTCCTGGCTTTCTCCTTTGACTCAGCTTTCGCCTTGTCTTCCAGATCTGCCATTTTCTCCTTTCCTTTGGAGCTTTCCTCCTTAGGATCGGCCATCTTCTCTAGAAGATTTTTCTTCACATCTCTTTCGGAGTTGGTGTTATCCTTCTCCTTCAGATCTGTCTTCCCCTCCTGGGAAACTTTCGCTTTTTCCTTGGGATTGGTTATTACCTTTCCCTTAGATCCAGCCATCCCCTTCTGGGATTCTTTCGCCTTTCCCTTAGATCTGGCCTCAGCCTCTCTGAGATTAGCCATCTCCTTCTGGAGATCTGGTTTCGCTTTACTCTTGGAGTCAGCTTTTGCTTTCTCCTTAAGTTCAGCCTTCCCCTTCTGGGAATCCGCAGTTTTCAGCTTCTTGGGACACTCATAAGAGCGATGCCCCAGTTGCTTACACTGCCAGCAGAGAACTGCTGCCTTCGTTCCTGAAACGGAACCAGCATCACTATGCTCACTATCTCTCAAGTTAGGACATACCTTTCGGGAGTGTCCCTCCTTCTTGCATCCCCAGCATATCTTTCTCTTTGCAGCAGGATCCATTTGCAGAGTTTTTAGAAAGAGAGGTGTTTGCAAGTTCTCTAGAGAGAGAGTCGGCTATTAAGTTATGGTCGGACCGAATGTATTCGACCTCAAATTTATAATAGCTCAATTGTTCCTGCAACCTTAAGAGCCTAGTTTGCCTAGCTTCCTTAAGGTTCAGACTCATAAACCTTTTAACATAGGTCGAGTCAGACCGCACTAAAAATGCTTTCGGTGCCAAAAAGATGTAAAAAGCCTTTATTCCGTATTTTAAGGCTAATACTTCTTTTTCATGTATCGGGTATCGTAATTCGTACCCCTTGAAACTTCCCGACCAGTATTTACACACCGGTTCTGGTTTACGTCCCTTAATTTTAAGGACTGCTCCCCAATGTTCTTCAGAAGCATCAACTTCTAAGACTAACTCATCTTTATCAGATGGTAAAGCTAGCTGAGGCAAATTTTTCACCTTAGCTTTTATCCTTCTAATAGACTGAGTGTCTTCATCTTCCCATATCCAAGGATTAGTAGAAGAGGTTTTCTTCGAAATCCTACTTAGATCTCGGGAAAGATCTTTCACAAACTTTCTTGCATAGTTAGCACATCCACAAAATCTTTGGACTTGCTTTCTATCCTCAAGTCTGTCAGGAAAATTAACTATTTTCTCGGCAATATGATTTTGCAGTTTAATTTTACCCTGCTCAATCTCCATGCCTAAGAAGTTAACCGACTCCTTGAAACCATTCTATCTTCTTCTCAGATAGAATCATACCTTCCCTTCGGAAGACATCAGTCACCTGATCAAGGTGCCTCATGTGTTCATCTTCAGACTGACTGTAGATTAGCACATCGTCAATATAGACCGCACAAAATTTTCGGACCTGCTTAAAAGCATTATCCATTTTGCGCTGGAACACGCCTGGAGCATTCTTCAGACCGAATGGCATAACCAACCATTCAAACATTCCTTGCGGAGCATTGAAGGCAGTTAGAGGAACCGATTCTTCCTCCATCTTGACTTGCCAGTATCCACTTTTCAAGTCAAACTTAGAGAAGAACTTTGGTTGACTCAGACTAATCCTATCAATTAAATCTCCCGCAGTGGGAATCTTATAGCCATCGTCTTTCGTAGCTTTGTTAAGCTGACGATAATCTATAACCATTCGTGCTTTACCTCGCACCTGCTCGGCATGATTAATAACCATAAAGGCAGGACTAGAATGTGGACTGTAACTGTCCCTAATCAAGCCTTTTCCAAGCAACTCAGGAATTTGTTTATCAAACTCCTCAACCATCTCAGCCGTATACGTAATGTTTCTGGCTCTTATAATGGTTCCGGGATCCTTCAACTCTAATTTAGCCCTTAGGCCATTTCGAGTCCATAACTTTAGTGGATCCTCACTAAAATTATCGGCCAGTTTTATTAGGAACTTATCCCATTTCGTTCCTGTTAACTTAACAGCCATACACACTTCTTGTCTTGAAACAAGTCGTCATACCAGCTAGAACTTCTGGTATTCGTTGGAGAAAACAGGGTTTGTTCCCATGAATCGTTCTCGTCCAACCGTATATCACCACGTTGAGCTCGCACTCTGAAAGCTCTTTCACATGGGATATCTCCACAGTATTCTGTCCGTTTTACCGGATAAAAGCCAAATTTTAACCGTAGTCTAGGCTCTTGTAGAATACTTATTTTTACCCCACCGATGGACACATCATTTTCATTCTGCACAAACGGAAGGTTTTCCTTCTGTCCCTTTAAAAAGGCGTTACCAATAATGATGTCGGCCTCTAGTAAAGGATGTGCAAGAATCTCTTTAATGATGAACTTTTGTCCACCAATAAAGACAGGCACGTTGCTTGCCTTGTGACCAACGATTGTGGCCATACCATCGACGTTAACCATGTGGATGGGTTTCTGCAGTGGTTCCCACCACTCATCTGGCAGAGCATTGAGTCTAGCACAAGTTATGCTACACCCAGTGTCTATCAGGGTATCCAAGAATACTCATAGTATCCAGGAAATTTGAAAGTTAGAGCCACATATGTGCTCATATCTTCCTTCCTAACACTAAACCCAATATTCTCAGGTACACTTTGGGATGGTTCTATCATCCTCCAGATATCGTCTATCGCAATAGACCTTTGTTCAGCTATCTGTTCGATAACCTTACAAACTTCAGGAATCTTGGATAAAGAGTATTCCATACTGGTGACCCTTAACATCCGTATAGATTCCTCTCTCGGTTGATCCACAGGGTCTTCATAGACTGGTAGTGATACCTGTCTATACCCCACGATTCTACCCGTATGTTGAGACGGGGTCCTTGAATCAACAGATCTTCGAGACATCTCTTCTACTAGTGGAGGTGCGCTAGCAACCTCTGGGCGAGAAACTATTACGTCTTCTCCCACATCACTAGCTCTTGAAGAGACTTCAGAGGGCGCTCTATTGAGCGGCTCTCTCAGGAGTGGCATCCTCACAGGCAGAAGCCTGTCAGCTCTATCGCTAAGCATAGGCAAATGCCTATCAGCTCTAAAACTGTCTCTAGACGGTTCACCCAACATTAAAGTAATCTCGTTACCTCTTTGTCGGATATTGGCCGCACTAATCGGCCTAGAGCTACTACCAGGCTCAGTCATAACCCAATTCTTGGCCAGGTTAACTCTAATGGGTTTACCTCTCGCCTGTGAAACTGTTGGTAGTTATTATGACCTTCTTCGAACAACTCAGTAAGTCTTGAGATGTTCCTCACACCAGGACTTGTGGTATTTACCAATCGGTAAATCACTCTGGTGTGATACGCCAAAAACTTGGCCTGGGAATTCATCCTATCCATATTCATCGATTTGATTCTTAGGGTAATGAATTTCCCCAAACAGCGATCGTTCAGGGCCATCATAAAATTTGGATGGACCTGGAACCATACAGGGCCATGCGCTAGGTTGGCCTGTATTCCTGATATCAGCTGATCTCTAAACTCTCGCCAACGTTTATCAATTACAGCTGCTATCACAGGACTATCCGCTGGTAGATGAAACAGCGGGATTAATCCTACTTGAATCAACCCAATGTGTATATAGTTATATACACCTCTCGCACGTTGCATGGTTTCCCTAATGCGTTGTACGTTGAGTAATGGGATATCCAAAGTCTCAAGCTCCGTACTTGTAACTTGAGCCGTTGCCTCTGTTTGCGAGATGTCTATTATCGATCTAAAATTGAATCTCGATACGTTATAGACTTCTCTTACATTAACATTGGGCAACCTCCATTCCAGCACCGACTGGGATGGATCTTCGTACTGGTGGGATTCCTCCAATACCTGATTCGATGCTTCCAATGGAACCATCTCATCACCATCTTCGTTTTGCACTGCTCTCATCATGAACAGATGCATTTTCCAAAGATCTGAATCTTCTTCCGAGTCTGTATCATAATCAGATACTACCTCGTAAATCGATTCTACTTCCGAGTCTAAGTCGGAAATCTCTTGCTCATCTACTGGTTCATAAGCAAGGACTTCTTCTTCATGACTCCTGTCATCCAGGAAGACCATTCGGAGTCTTTCTCTCCTTTGGTTCTTCTTCGGACAACTATCCGCTTTGTGGTCTTTTGAACCACAAAACCAGCAGCAATTACAACTGCTCAAGGGTTTCCCTTTAGGACATTTAGGCTCCCTGCCATGCTTTCTTTTGAAAGCATCGATCCTATCTTTATCCTTTAGGTTATCCCTTCTCCTTACAAACCTTCTTGGTTTGTAAGCAGGACTTCCTCTTTGCTTACGCTGGTCGTCCTTCTTGGGCCAAACTTTTCTTTTGTTGTACCCAACAAACTTCCTCTTACGAGGAAAGTTCCTTCTCTTCAGAGAGTCTCCTGGAGTACTGCGAATATCGCATCCATACCTTCCAGGCACATACTCTATCTGAGAACAACAGCTCTTGTTCAGGTAAGGTAGCTTCTTAGCTGCCTCTTTCACCTGGAGCTCAGTACACGCCTTCCGCATTGCGTACTTTACCGCCTGAATTTTTCCTCCGAGTCCAGAGACAATCTTCTCTTCACTCAGAAGTAATTCATAGGCCTTTTGCGCAACTTCTGGCCAAGGTTCTGGCAGTTTTGCAAAAAAGGTTCCCAATATGAACTGTTGAGATACTACATCCAGATTGTAATAATACTTCTGGAATTCACATACGTAGCTATCAAACCAGCACATATCGCAGATCTGTAGTTTAACCAGAGCGGTCAATGACTGCTCTTTTTCCACAGTCTCAGTGGATAACGAAAACCACAGAACTCACGTTTCAGGGCATCAGCGATTATTGCCAATACACCGTCAACCGTTAGCGCTTGATCTATTTTTTCTTTGATGTCTGTATGGGCCACCAAAGACTTCCAATATTTCTGCGCCGTTCCCATGAGGGCTGCCACACATAATTCATAGACAGATCCAGGGGATAGTATCCCTGCGGATGCAGTCATTCGAATCAGTGATAACCACTCATCTATCTTTTCAGATACATGCTTTTCACAATCTATGTCCAGAAAAGCACCAGGGGTAATTATAGGCTTCAAAACATTATCCCTAGGGACAAACTCTTGTTTAGTTCTGTGTGGATAATCGGGCCTGTAAATTTCCCTCTTCGCAGTTACCAGCTCATTAAACGTTCTGTTGTCTAAATGAACTGGAGCATCTTCTGCCAGACCTAAGGCTTTCCTTAAGTCTTTTGCCAACTCTCCACTTTGAGAGTTTAAGTTTGCACTTCGCTTCTGTGTATCTAAAATGAAAGGAGCTACTGACTCCTTATACATTTCTTCCACACTTTTGCCTTGATTTGGTCTGGAATTTCTTCCTCCCAAATTCAATCTTTCGACTGATTTTCCTGTTGTACTTTCCAGTCCAGAGGTCGCCTCGGCTTCAGGCCTCTTTAAACCTCTCTCTCTTTCCAGAGCGTCTAGTATGTTATTAACATACAAGCCTACTTCCTTTGCCATTTGGTTTCGGCTTTCTAGACTTTCTGTACTCCCTTGAATGGTCAGCTGAGTTAACACATCGTTTATACTCTTGCTCATCCCAAAAGGAGACAATCTAGACTCTGGGACGAACTCCAAACGTGATGGAGTCCCTGAAGGATTTCCAGAGGATTTTCCTTCTCCAGCCATTTCGAAAAATTTTTCTCAAAGGATTTTGATGGGGTATTTTTGAAATAGGTCTAAAGTTTAGGGTACTGAGAGATATTTCCTAAACTTCGGGATAGATTGGAAATTTCTCTGTAACTTTGGGGTAGTTTTGATAAATGGGCCTAAAAGAATTGACAGCTTTAAAAGAATACTGGGTCTGAAAGGTTCTAGAAGGAGGCCCATTCGTCATGGAAGAAGAAAAAGACCTACTTATTGTCTACACATGATTTTAGACTCGGGTTGAACCTAAGTCGAACATGCTCATTGGAAAAGCCCTCAAAGCACATGTGGGTTGTCAAAGTAACTTGTGACTCCAACTCGAGACAAAAGCGAATTTATGTTCAAAATTCCATGTTACATGGAACTCAAGTAAGTAAGGGATTAAACACTCGAGACGGAGAAATCGTAACTACTGGAGCAACTCGACATGTTGCGCCAAGAAACACATACTCGAGAAGAAACCAAGTTGATATGGGCAGTTAAGATATTCTGATAAAATCAACAATCCCAAAAAATAGGAACTACGTGAGTTCGGATCCCACAAATCCACCTACGAATCCTAAAAATGTTGACCACCCACGTTTCTCATAAAGAAACACATATAAAAGACCTAAGAAGATTTAGACAAATACACGATTAATCACTAAGTTATATCGACATATTGATCTAAAGTTTTTCCTCTCTTTCCCAGCGTCCTGAAGGTGTCCAGAAAAACGTCCTAAACAATATCTTGAAATCGCCCTTCACCGCCTTCCACACTTCACCGTCCACCAATCCACAAATCATCTCCGTTAAAGGAGGCCTCCATCACCCCACAATAGTCTCCATTAAAGGAGGCTGTCGTACTTGCCGCGGAGGTCGACCGATCACCGTCCCATTTTATCCAAGGTGGCCTCCATTAAAGGGGGCTACACGATTAACTCCACAAGTCCAAATTTGGCTAAGTTGGACTGCAGCTTTTGCTCTCTCCACTGCATCCTAAAAGCGTCCTAAACCAGCATCCTGAAACCATTACCATCTTCACTATATCCGACCATCGATCCACCAAGGTAGATTTCATTAAAAGGAATCTGTCGTAGCTGCCGCTCGTTCGCCCTCCGTCGTGAAGAGCCGTCGCCATCCTTTTGTCGTTTGATCCTTTTCGTCATGTCTGTAAGTGTTGTTAGAATCCAAACTTTGTAATTCACTATTGTTCAAATTTTGATTCAAGTGTTGTTTCATTTTCAGTATGCGTTCTTTTACATTACGACGACCACAAATCACTTTAAAACTCGATAAGTGTTGCGGGGAACATATTTCGCGCCAACATGTTTTTGACGACCATAATGGGAGTCGAATTGTTAAGAATCCTTAAAATCTTTTGAGAAAGATGTTGCGCACTAGAAGAGAAAATTTTCCTGAAGAAATAGCCTCCGACAAAACATAGGGGACAAATGAAATCAGGGCGAAAACGACAGGCATATCCATAATATGCTTATGGGGCCTTAATATTCTGTGGGGTCTCAATACCCTTGGTCCACTTATTCCCGATCTGACGACATTGTAGGGGAATTAAGGAGAGATATATCAGAATGGTACAAAGAAATGATAGATGCGCTTAAACAAACATCTGATAAGAGAAATCATTCCCATATAGAGAAAACATTTATGGGAGATGACAACATTGTAGGGGAATTAAGAAGAGATATGCTAGAATGGCACAAGAAAATGATAGACGCGCTTAATGGAAATTTTGACGAGGCAAAACCCAAACTCATGGATAAGTCTATGGAGTTAAGGGAGAAGAAATTCCAAGAGAAATCCTGTCAGAGCGAAAATGAATGTATGAGAAACTCAGTTATAATAAAAGAGGATGTGGCTGAATCTATTGTATCACTTTCTGACCAAGACTATACTTCCCTCGAGAGCGAAACTCCTACAGAAGTTTACAAGGATGAAGAAATAATATTTCAGCAAGATACTCCCTCACATCATAGACGTGATGAGAAAAATTTGATATGTACTCATTGTCGAGTCAAATAGGCATTCTAAGTATTAATGTACAAGAAATTGGAACTGAGGGATTTCTGATGAGTGATGGGATCTTAATGGATGATATCTTCGAGATACATATGAATGAAGTACCGCTTTGTGATTATCCCGTTGGAATATCGAGGAAACCCAAACAATCGAGGGGCATTCAAGGGTATATCCATAATAGAGACGTGCAAAAAATTTAATGGAAATGTGATCGATTTGGCCCACCCAAACGATATAAAAGAAAACATATGTTAAGAATAAAGTCGAGAGGGGGTTGATTCAAAATCGAGAAGAGTGGTTTGAATTAAAAAGAAGAAGAATTGTCAGAATTGATGATTTAAAAGAAAAACGACAAAATGAAGAAAGGAGAGATTTTTCTCTATTCGAAATCTTTTGTAAAAAATATATATCTCATGAAAGGTACGAGAGATTAGGAAAAAAGCGTGTTGGTATTAACAAAAAGAAGGAAAAAAAGGAAAGAGAAGAAGGACAAAAAGACAATTGTGGTTCTCAAGAAGGAAATAGGCAAATGTGCCTTCTCAAGAAGACAAGATGTCACAACAGGTTATTGTGCAGGTGAGGACAACGCTAGAGAGAAATGTCCGAAGGGAAGTCGTCGAGAGGAGCTGTGCAGGCAAGGACACCACCTGAGAAAAACGTGTTAAAACTTGGATACCTTTGTTAGTCACGTTACCTTTGGTGCAAAACCTTCTAGTCTTTACTATAGAAGGTTGATCGCGCATCACCTTCTATAATTGCTAATACGTTTTCTTTAGTGATAACCATATAAATTTTGGGTGAGAGTGGTCGTAGGCAAAGCATGCCGAACCACTACCAAAATCCCTGTGTCATACAAATCATTCCGAAATCCGTTCCGTACATTCTATTTCATAGAAGCATGTCTCAAAGCTTCTATTTTACATAAGCTATCTTCCACTGTGGGGTTGTCAAAAAGGAGTTAAAAATTTTTAATTGGACTTTAAAACTAATTAACCCCACTTAGTATATCATGTACAATAAGCACAAAGGCAATCATTAATTAAAGAGGTGTTTCGTCGTCCTTGTGTGTCTGCGATGTTTCTTCCTCATTCGCAAGCTTCCGCTGGCTCTATAGTCTCTCCTACGCAAAATGTACGTAGGAACATGAAACCCACCTTCCACCTTTCTTCGTTTCCCTTTCTATATGCGCTGTTCTTTCCCCCACAACCACCGAAGTTGCACGGGTGTTTTCTCCTCTACCTCCCCAATTTCCGCTTTTGATTGTCCCTGATACCATATGAAAATTTATTCCCCAACAAATGTGACTACTATTTTTTATTCGTTTTGCTTGTAGGATAGATTTTACTTTGAATTTGCTGACCTAGTAATGCATTTTTCCTCTTCATTGTTCGGCATTATCATTGACTTATTATATTTTTCCACGTAAGTTAGGATGTTGGACGAAAATCCGTCAACCCTAAAGAAATGTAAAAAGCAAGGCGTGGGCTAGGACTTACTTCTTGGAAACATTTTTTATGGACCACTTGATAACTCTATGAAAGTAGAGTTATTTATGTCAATTTCATACCTAGGATTTGTTAGATTTGTAAAATATTGCGCTTATTTCATATTATTTCTTGTTATTTTACATTATTCTTGAGAATTTGGATACTGCCGGATTTTGGGTTTATTTCAGATAAAAACGGAAACAAGAAGATTTCGGCATATCTAGAAAGATTTTGGCAAAGGGAAAGACTTGAAGGTTACATGTGGGAGGAGGACTAATTGAAGAAAAAAATATTTTATCCAGATTTTCAGAGATTCTCTAAGTTTTATTTTTAGGACAATAAAAGGTCTTTGTTCCTTAAGACTAGAAAGGGATTCGACTAGAAGAGGAATCGATGAAGAGAGGACTTCGACGAGGGAGAAGAAGGGAGTTAGCTTATTGTTTAGGATGCTTTTCTTTTCTTTGAATTGTGTCTCGAAAACAATGCTCGGCTAATCTTTCTTTGCTAGGATTATGTTGAACTGAATTGCGCAGTTGAATTCCCTGAACTCGTTTTAAAACAAATTCGTGCTTTGGATGTTTATTTATTTCGTTTGATCTTAATGCATGCAATTTGTCTGATCACCGAATTGTATTGATTTGTTATCCTAACTTAAACTCGGGAGAGGAATTTTAGGAGAGAACGGGAAAGAAATAGCCTTGGTTAATATCATGGGAGCGAATTGGCTAGTAAGTAGTATCGGGAGATATACTTCTAGGTAACCGATGAAGGATTGAATCTTAATGTGTTTTGGCCTTCATAATTCACTATAGGGATATAGGTTTACGGTGGTTTAGAATAATCCTTTGTAAACTCGGGAGAGGCACTTAGGGGCATAAGAATTCGGTTAGTAAACAGAATTAGTACAAATTTGGGATAAACGAGTGAATGAGTTTAACGAAACAAGGAGGGGATACTTGATCCTAGGCTTTTCCATCTATTGAATTCCGATTCTTTGCTTTGATATTTATTTCTTGCTAGCTTAATTTTCAGATTTAAAAACTCAATTTTTCGTATTTGCTTGGCTACATAAAAATTGCAATTGTGTATGCTAAAGGATTTTAATTGCTATCCTCGTGGGAACGATAACTCTACTCATTTCTATATTACTTATTGCGATATACTTGCAGTGTGCGAATTTAGCGATCACCACTCATATGTAAAGCATTCTCTTGGATCTTCTAAGAGGTCCAAGTTGAAGACATTGAAACATCATTTCAGAAAATTGAAGACATTGAAACATCATTTCAGAAAATTTAGGGATGGTTTACACGTGGATGAATGGTTTTTCTTGGAAATGAGAAACTAAAAAGTTTGAAGCAGAAGACCATGTTTGGGATGCCCTCATTAAGGTGAGTTACAATCATTGGGGTAACAACTTTGGTTTTTACAGTACAAATATTTTTTATTTTTAAGTTTGTTGATTTATTGACTTTACATAATTGTTTGTTTTATTTTTTTTTGGTTTATGATAAGCAGGAAAAACTCGAGACTGCAAATATGAAAGATAAAGTCAACACTTGGATAAGATGAGTTGTCTCTTTGCAGTTTGTAGAGCAAGATGAGATGAAATGGTAAGTCTGAAAGAACACAATAAGCACTTTCAAGAAAAATTGGAATATATATCACATGAGGCAAATATTGGAAGTATTGGTAGTTTAATTCAATTAGTGAATTTTGACAATTGCTCCGAAGATTGCAATTTCAATGATGAGACGTTTTTACAAGGTACCCATATATAAGAACATCTGCAAAATCACCTAGTTCATCTGAGAGAAATATAAAGCGAAAAGCTTCTTTGACTTTCGTGCTACAGGCTGTTTATGAAACTATTACTGCAGGCATGAACGAATTTTTAGAGCCATTATAGAATATGTAGCGTCAACAGTCCACATAAAACATTTTGCAGTGCTAGGAATATGTGACAAATAATGATACTGCAACCGAGCAATTCTTAAGAATTCCGAAAGATTATCGCAAATGCATTCTTGCTAAGATCACGACCACGGCTAGAATTTGTTCTAACATGGGAATCGTGCAACTGTGTTGATGTTATGTACAAAATCCAGACTGAAGGCTAGCAACATCGTTTTTAAATGCAGTTTTTATGCATGTTTTATTGGACTCTTCGTTGCTATATCATTTTGACGATATTATGTAATTATATCAATATGTATTTATAATTTCTAGCACGTGCTTTTGAAATATGTAATGGCATTTTTGGTGGGGTCGTTTATATAATATATTATCGTTATGTCTTTTATTTTTAGTAGTTATTAACAACATTTAAAGGGAAATGCAACATCGTCTTCACTAATTTCACTAGCATGATTTTTTTGTTGGGGTTGTTTGAAAAGCGGTACTTTGTTGTATCACAGGAAGAGTTCGCGGAACTGCTGTGACACAAAGAGTTTCTGGAAATAAAGAACAAGAAAATTTGGAGAGGATATTCTAGCTAGCTACGGAGCCATCTTTTTTTTCTTACGACCAGAATGCCTTCTTGGTATTTCTCTTACTCTCATTTTCGTCATTTGGAGATGGTCTTTCTCTTACTCTCATTTTCATCATTTGGAGATTGCTACTCCTTATATATAGAGTCCTTGGAAAGATCTAGAGCAACAGTTACTCTGCCCTAATTCCTATATCATTAACTTCCTTCTAATTCCTAGGCCATTAACATTATCCAACTTCGAAGACCACTAACACCCTTAATGAGATTACAAATTAAAAAATGAAATTTAACATCCCCTCTTAATTTATAATCTTCATAAACTTTTTGAACAACTCGAGCTTCTTGAAATTCACGGCCTTTGTTAGAACGTCAGCAGGCTGGTCCTGGGTATAAATAAACTCCATAACTATCTACTTCTTCATCACCATTTCTCTAATAAAGTGGCGGCGTAACTCCAGCAATGACTGACTGATTATCATATAATATTGTTATTGGATGAGCAACCTTCTGCTGTAACTCCAGCAATAACCTTCTTAACCATATTACTTCACGAATTGCTTCATTTGCTATAATGTGTTCTGCTTCAGCTGATGATAACGCAACAGTAGCTTGCTTCTTCGAACTCCAAGAGATGGTTTTTTTCCAAGAAAGAAAAGATTTCCTGACGTACTTCTTCAGTCATCAACACTTTATGCCCAATCACTATCAACATATCCCACAAGGTTGTTGCCTTCTTCTTTTGTGTATTTAAAACCAACATTCTTTGTTCCATAAAGATACCGTAAGACACGCTTCGTTGCTGCAAAATGAGTCTTGGTGGGATTGTTCATGAACCTTGACAACATACTTATACTTTGAACGATATCCACCCTTGTGTGGTTTAGGTAGATCAACGAACCAACCGGGCTTCTATAAATCTTTCAGTCAAACTTTTCATGACCATCATCCTGTTCCAGCTTCTCATTAAGAACCATTGGAGTTGCTACGGCTTTGGCGTTCTCCATGCAAAATTTCTTCAACTTGTCAGCAACATACTTCTCTTATGAAACAACGATCTCTCCTTTGCTCTGCTTCACCTGCAAACCTAGAAAATACTTCATTAATCTAAGATCCGTCATCTCGAATTCATCCATCATTGCCTTTTTGAACTTCTCCAGTAACACCTTGCTGGTGTTGGTGTAGATGAGATCATCCATGCTCTCGGTGGTTGTTTCAGTCCATAGAGAGCTTTCTGAAGTCGATACACTTTGTCTTCTTGTCCTTTAATGGCGAACCCTTGTGGTTATTGAGGATACACTTCATCTTTTAGTACTCCATTGAGAAAGGCCGACTTCACATCAAGTTGGAACACTTCAAGCTCCATTTGTGCGGCAAGTGCTAGCACACTTCGAATAGTCTCCATTCTGGCTACAGGGGTGAACTTCTCGGTGAAATCAACTCCGAGCTATTGTGAGTAACCCTTTGCTACGAGATGAGCTTTGTGCTTCTGTACACTTTCATCCTCATTGAAATTTATTTTGAATACCCATTTCAAGCCAATTACTTCTTTTCCTTTAGAAAGGTTTACTAGGGACCAAGTATCATTCTTCTCGATAATAAACATCTCTTCTTTCATTCTATTTCTCCATTTTTCTTCTTTTGCAGCCTCTTCAAAATTCTGCGGCTTCAACGTAGCAAGTGAAAAGTTAGCTTGCTCGTAAACTTCAGTTAATGAGCGATACCTCCTTGGTTGTATATCATCATCATAATCTTCATTATCTGAATTTACTCTTGAGGAACGAGCTGCTGCTGTATTAGTGAGATTTGAGGAAGGCACTACTGCTGGTGCTTCTGGATAAGAAAACGTTGGCTGAGTCTGAGAAGACTCGTTCTCCCACTTCCACGCTGCATTCTCAGCGAAAATAACATCTCTTGAAAAACAAGACTATTATTCTTTGGGTCAAACAAACGATAACCTTTAGATTCTTCACTATAAACAATAAAGATTAGCTTCTCACTCTTCTCATCAAACTCCTCCTTCTTCTTCGTCAAAAGAGTATATGCTATACATCTAAATACCTTCAAGTGATCAACCACGGGTTTCCTCTTATGCCCTGCTTCATAAGGAGTCTTGTTCTGAACAACTTTCGTCGGTGATCGATTGAGAATGTAAGCCATTGTATTCATAGCTTCGGCCCACAATGAATTCAGAAGACCCTTGCCATTGAGCATACTTCGAGCCATCTCAATAACAGTACTGTTCTTCCTCTCAGCAATGCCATTATGCTGAGGTGAGTACTTCACAGTAAGCTGTCGTTGTACGTCTTGTTGCTTACAATAATCTAGATACGGCTTGTAAATGAATTCTCCGCCACAATCTGTCCTCAAAGTCTTTATTTGATATCCACTTTGCTTCTCTGCATTGGCTTTGAAATGCAAAAAAGTAGTGACAGCCACTGATTTCTTTTCAAGAAAGTATACACATATCATACAAGTGTAATCATCAACAAATAAGAGAAAGTATCTCCTGTTACCGATCGTTGGAGTTTGGGTTGGACCATAGATATCAGCATGCACCAACTCAAGAGGGGCTTTAGCTTTCCAAGAGGTATTGGGAAAAGGAAGACGATGTTGCTTCCCATATACGCATCCTTTACAGACGCATGTTGCTGTTGGTTGGATTTTTGGAAAACCTATGACCATATTCCTCTCTCTCAACAACATTAGGCCTTTGTGATTCAAATGTCCATATCACAAATGTCAGAACTGAGTTTCATCAACAACGTCACTCTTTTCAATGCAGCATTCAAGAACGAATTCATCTTTTGCGGAAATAAGTTATTCGTCGTCATCTTCACTACAGCGATCCTCTTTGCATTTTTGTCGACGACCTTACATTGACCATCAGCAAAGGTAACCTTGTAACCTCCCTTCATCATTTGTCCCATGCTCAAGAGATTCTACACAATGCTTGGAGAATATATCACATCATTAATCCGCTTTTCTTCACCATTTGCTACTCTCACAGCAACAATTCTCTTTCCTTCAATCTTTATCTTTTTGCTGTCTCCAAGCTCTAACAACGAGTTGTAGCTGTTGTCGATCTCCATAAACTTTTCCTTATTTCCTGTCACATGATTGCTACAACCACTAGAAAAAAACCACACTTCATTCATATCTTGCATTACAATGAAACAAGAATAGAATGCCTGCTTCGATTATTCTTCTTCTGAAAAATTTACTGAATTTTGAGAGACATGTTGTTGCGGCTGCTGCTGCTGCTTATCTTTAAAATAACAATCTCGTTCTAAATAATTTGAAATTCAGCATTTATTGTACCTGAAATAGCAATCCTTTGACTCATGTCCAACTTTTCTACAAATATAGCAACTACATTATGAACATTCAGATCTACTCCAGGAATGGTCTTCTCTATTACGGAACTGGCTTGTTGTACGTCCTCTACCTCTTCCTGGAGAATGGCATCCACGTCCACGACCATAAAACTCTCTACTATTGTTCACAATACGCTCCTTCTCCTCCGAGTTCTTTTCTGAAACATTTAACTTCATTTGAAAAGGTTGTTCAGCAGGAGTTGAGTACTTACTTACTCTTCTTTCGTGTGCTTCAAAAGAACCCATTAGCTCATACACAGAAATTTCTCCCAAATTCTTCGTTTCTTTAATCACAGTAACAATGTGCTCAACTTCTGCGGCAGGCTTCTCAACTCTTTTTCCACAACCTTCTTGTTGGAAACTTCATCACCGTAACACTTTATTTGATTCATGATTTCTACAGCTCTCGAGAAGAAATCATTCATCGTTTCGGACTCCTTCACTTTCTCCGAGCCTTGAAATTCTTTCTTTAATACGCTCCATGCTTCTTTCGACTTCTTGAGACCATAAAGCCTTGGATAAATCGTCTTACTTACGGATTGTTGCAAGGTCCGCAACGCCATCGCATACCTCATCACGTTTTCTTTTGCTTTCTTTTCTTGTGCTCCAGCACCTTCTTCTTCACTTGATGAGTTGTCATTTTCTTCAAAGCCTTCATCAACGATTCTCCACAAATCTTGTGAGAGAAGGATAATCTCCATTTGAGAACTCCAATAATCATATTGCTCTCCATCAAAGATTGGAATTTGGTTGGGCGAATAGGAAAAGAACATGCTGTTGGAAGACGTAGCCATGATCTGCTGCGCTCTGATACCAAAATTTGATGGGGTTATTTGGAAAGCAGTACTTTGCTGTATCACAGGAAGGTTTTACAAAACTGTTGTGACACAGCAAAGAGTTTCTGGAAATAACGAACAAGGAAATTAGAGAGGATATTTTGGCTAACTGTAGAGCCTTCTTTCTTTTCTTATGACCAGAATGCCTACTTGGTCTTTCTCTTACTCTTATTTTCATCATTTGGAGATTGCTACTCCTTATATAGAGTCACAGGAAAGATCACATCATACCTTTTATAAACGAACGTATTAAATTAATCAATACAAATAGCACTACATTAATCATTGAAGTTCTATGACATTCCTATTCTTGTAATAATCTGCCCACATCTCCATAGAAATATGATTACGTATGCTTCCCCCTTTGATACTCCCATGTTGCATCATCAACTATTAGTGGATCTTCATCACGAACATGTTCATTGTTCAATCAACTGGATGTGCAAAATACAACAAGCTAGAACGATATTTGTCATAGTTTTATATGAATATTGAGCCTTTGATCCACTAGTAATGATTGAAAACTCTTCTTTAATATTCCAAATGCTCGTTCTATAACATTTCAAAGTTAATGTTTGGATGGTTAAACAATTCTTGAGGATTTTGTGGTCCTCAATTGAATACTCCTTTAAGTGATACCTTGTTAGACCATAAGATGAGACAAACTTGATAGTCAAACTAAATCCAACGTCAACAAGATAATACTTTCCTGTAACACATAGTTTGTTGTCAACACATAATTTATATGAATTGAATTGATGAGATGACATATTATTTACCATTGGGAGTCAACACGTGTTCTTCTCTAGTTAACACACATCTTTAAACACATTAATCTGATGTCGATCATTCCCACTTGGCCGACACGTATGAAAATTGCAAATCGAAGGAACAACATGCTAGTACATTTTTGCGTCAGCCAGTTCTTTCACCCTCGAGATCATGATGCATCCTCTTTAGGAACTTTAACTCTCACATGAGTTCCATCTATTGCTCCTAAAAAACCTAAAATAAAAAAACATTAAATAATATTACTACACGACTAAACTAACAAATTTAATATAGTTAAACTCAGACGCGTGGCACATGCCCTAAAATACGGATAAAACCATGTACTTTGACGTATTAATTCGGATTGATCATCGAAAGTAGGTTGTTTAACTAGCTCTTCCTCCAAACTTATCACGACTTGCATAACATTGTGAAAGATAATGACTTATTGTTTCCCAGAGTGACACATGAAGAAGACAATAGATTTACTTGTAAATCTCTGGCCAAGCACGAATAAGAATATTGCTGCTTGCCCCGAAATACTTGGAGGATCGTAATCCTTTAAACTTACTATCACACTCAACTTATCACACAACATCCAAAAGCAGGTTTGATTCATCCAAAGGATTCCTTGACATGTATTATTATTTTCGATTAATTTTTCAACATTTTCTTTTCATGTTATCCTTTTGAAGCTCTGAAATTCTAGGCTTCCTTGAATGTAATAAAATCGTTGGTCCAACTAGATGTGACCATGTAAACACAACCAACACTTAAACTAGCCCTACGGCACATATTCAATACCACACAATCAATTCACTCTATATATCTTCATTATTGTCATTATGTGAAATATCATTTGAGATGATATTCTCGATTATACCTCCGATCCTTCATAAAACTTCCTTACGTAAGCAATAGAACAATTCTATGGCTCATAAAGTATTCCGCAATTAAACAAAACAGTGTTTGGAGTCAATTTCATATAACGTTGATTTGGGTTGAAAATATATTACTCAATTTTATAAATTGTATATAAACTTTTGGAAATTAATTTCATATAAAATTTATATGTGATGAAAATATATGAAAAATGGTTATAAAAGTAATTTGAGATAAAATCAATTTCATCTCTCTATCCAATACCCATAAAAATTTACTTCAAGATATCAATAAGAGAATGTAAGCCCAAAAAGAAGGTCACATTTTTTGTTGGAATAATTTTTCATAAAAACAGGGAGGAAGAAGCTTCACATACATATGGAAGAAGAAACACCTCTTCAATCAGCCATTGCCTGGATGTAGATTGATTCCCTCTGTGTTTGTTGTGCATAAGAGGTGTAGGGTGTTGTTGGGTGACGAAACATCGAAGAATCCACTGAACTAGAGTTTATATTTGGCTCATTCTAATGGAATGCGGTTTTTAAAAAGACTAACGATGAAAAAAATCATTTCATTAGTTGTAAAATATTAATATTTTTTTCTAAAAGTTATAAAATCACCCCACTTTTCTAAAGTGAAACTGAATTTCCCTAAATTCTATAAGTAATCAAACAATGCGCTTCAGCTTCTTCTAACTTACGCACGAGAAAACAGACAATTCCAATGAGGACATGACCACGAAAAATTCATATTTAGACTAACAACACATTGAAACAATTTTTTCATTCAACAATTGAAGTATACATTATATGAAAATGAGACAATTCCTTTAATGTTGTTGCATATAAAGCCCTTTCATTTCAATGAATAACACTCCAAAGCAAAAGAGATACCACAGACCTAATCGAATTGTTGGACAAAATGGAGGGAGACAATAGTGAGTGACCCTTCAAGATGACCGAGGTTGTTGTCGAGGGCAATGAGGCGATGAAAGAGTCCTCAGAGCCCCGAGCTAAACCCTCGCCTTGGTACAACCGTGAGACTCAGTGACGATCTACAACTGCACCATCTAACACGAAAGATCTATGCAAAGTTGCTTGTTCCTAGTCACAACTAAAATCGAGAAAGCACTCATCGATGTTAGTAGGATATCTGGTGAGGAAGAGACACGTCTTACTGGAGGTGGTCAAGTGGTATGGCATCGTCTTCTTGTAGGGTTCTCTTGACGTACTTTATGTAACACATATCAAATTGTGTGAATGGGAAGTTATGTTATGGTCATCGTACAAAATTTTAGACAGAATAATGGATAAACAAAACTTGCATTAACAACCAAAGCGTTTACAAGGAAACATGGGCTTTTACAGAGCTTACAACCATTACGAACAACAAATAAAGTGATAGTCAGATCTTCGAATGGCTATGACAAATACCTCTGTCAAAGGCTGAAACGATGGAAATGGTCGGAACTGGATGCGGTTGGATGCTCGAATGGATTCAAGATGCTGTTTAAGACTCTTTTAGAACGTCGAGAAATAGAGCAAAAACTGTTGGACCAATCTACCGATTTGGACTTAGTGATTGATCGTGCCTGCTTTTGACTAACTTTCAATCTTTTTGTATTTACTTGTAACTACTGGGACATGTGCTAACTTTGCTAGTTACGCTAAATTTAAAGGATCCACCGATTCTTAGGGATTTTTAAGATCGTGGTTTAACGTGCTAACCATCCTTGTTCTTAAAAGTCTCATCTCGAATTCACATGTTAAGAGCATTTTATGTCCAAGACATCTTGATACACATCACTCTGAAGATCTCGGGACTCTCGTTCTTGAGACACTCTTCTTCTCAGGAACGAGCCCTTCCCCATAGGGTCTTGAAACTCTGAAACTCGAGATTCTCATTTTACCTTATAGTTATATAAGTGTTAGCGCAGAATATGTTCCCCACAACACATATCGAATTTTACAGTGATTTGTGGTTGTCGTAAAGTAAAAGAACGTAGATTGAAAATGAAACAACACTTGAATTGAAATTTGAACAATATTAAATTACAAAGTTTGGATTCTTACAACACTTAAAGACATAACAAAAATGATCAAATTACAAAAGGATGACGACGGCTCTCCACGACGGAGGGCGGACGAGCTACGATTATGGCAGATTCCTTTTAATGGAGTCTACCTTGATGGATCGATGGTCGGATGTAGTGAAGGTGGTTATGGCTTCAGGACGCTAGTTCAGGATGCTTTTAGGATGCAGTGGAGAGAGCATAAGCTGCAGACCAACTTAGCCAAATTTGGACTAATGGAGTTGATCATGTAGCCCCCCTTAATGGAGGCCACCTTAGATGAAATAGGGACGGTGATCGGTCGACCTTCGCGCAACTACGGTAGCCTCCTTTAATGTATACTACTATGGGGTGACGGCGGCCTCCTTTAATGAAGATGATTTGTTGATTGGTGGACGGTGAAGTGTGGAAGGCGGTGAAGGGCGATTTCATGACATAGTTCAGGACGCTTTTCTGGACACCTTCAGGATGCTTCGAAAGAGAGTAAAAGCTTTAGATCAATCTGCCGATTTGGACATAGTGATTGATCGTGTGTTTCTCTAAATCTTCTTAGGTCTTTTATATGTGTTTCTTAATGTGAAACGTGTGTGGTTAATAATTTTAGGATTCTAGGTGGATTTGGGATCCGAACCCACGCAGTCCCTATTTTATTGGGATTGTTGATTGCATCAGAATATCTTAACTGTCTATATCAACTTGGTTTCTTCTCGAGTATGTGTTTCTTGACACGGCGTCTTGAGTTGCTCTAGTGGCTACGATTTCTTCGTCTCGAATATTTAACCCCTTACTCGAGTTCCATGTAATATGGGATTTGGAACATAAATTCGCTTTTGTCTGGAGTTGGAATCTCGAGTTACTTTGACAATCCACATGTGCTTTGAGGGCTTTTCCAGTGGGCATGTCCTAGAAAAACTTAGGTTCAACCCAAGTCCAAAATCTTGTGTAAACATTAAGTCCCCCCCTTTGTATTGTAATGTCAATCAATGTTTACATGGTTCGACATCACGACTCTAAATGTCTCTGATACACATCCTTTTGATGTGGCCCTTAATAGATAATCCCGAGCAATGAAGATCCGATGTGTATGATCTCGGGGAAGACAACTTTGCGCAACAGTCTTCATTTTTCCAAGACAGTGTAGAAGACGCTTCAACCAGGCTTCAGCAAATATTTTAAGATGGATTATTAGAGGTTGGTAGTTCATCTCCTGATTATGACCCGCCTCGTCTTGCATTGAGTCATTTGTTCCTTCCATCAATTTTTAAATGATGGCGAAGTTCTATTCGACTACTTATTTTCTAGGTGTGATGTAATCAAAACATCAGAAGGATTTTCTCGACCCAATTAATTGGGAGAATATAAGGGGAATTTTTTTGTTTCCCTTCCACATAATAATGAACACCCGGAAGAAAAATTATCTAATAAGCTTCGAGGACTTGGAATTAAAGGTCTTATTAAGGCCAGGATAAGGAGATTGCTTCGCGAAAGGATTCTCCTGCCTTGCCTCTACAAGCAAGTAATGTCTTTGCCTTCTACTTTTCGTCCTCATCACATCCCTCGAAAAGCTCGAAAACGTCAGTATAAATCCGAACCTCTAAGGTTTCGAAAGTTGTAAAAAAATCATTCCATTGGTCAGATTGACAACGTATACGACAGATCACTTCGAGTCTGTTGGATACCCTCGCTCCGTTATAATACGGAGGGCATTCGCTCATACGACCCTCGGAGGGCAATTTTCAAAGCCTCATCCGAACAGAAGCCTAACACGGGTTCTGTTCTTACAAGAGGTCTAATCTTCCGCTGTTAGGGGTTCTGTGAAAACAAAAATCAAAAAGTAACCCTTTAGGCATTAATACTAATTCACCTCACTCTTAGTCTTAATCATTGGGCTAACAAGGATCCAGTTTAAGCTCGTCTTAAATGGAAAGGCTCGGGTAAGGCTTTGGATTTTTGAAAAAATTTCGAAGTCGCCATTAATCTACTTTTAGGTTTTAGATGAGAAAAACATATTAAAATCTGTGCTTGTTCCATTCATCCTTAAACGTCCTCTCGTTAGCATTTTTATTCCCCAGAGGTGATATTTTATGACGTTGATAAATGCAAAGTCGTCTTCAAGGTATCTCAAAAAATCTTCGGGCTTCCAAAACCAATGACCTAACGACGCATGCCGCGGTTGTCGACCACAACAAGGTATGTCCCTAATTTACCGTGTAAAAAAACATCGTCCACATGAACTAGAAATTTTAATTATTATTAATATAATTAAGATATTAAAATGAACAGAAACGACGTGATTGTGGTGTCGGGAACGGGAACGACATATCATCATGGTCGCTGAACAGAAACGACGTCAATCGATTAGTCTTTTTGCTTTTTGTTTTTATTCCCACAAGCCCGATATTCCTCAGTCTAGAAAGAAAAAACTATAAACAAGAACTTGAAAACTTATATGTAGAAATGGAACGTAGTTACTTGGAATTACAACAGTTTGAGCATTGCCTATGCACTGTAGGCACCCACGTGGACGACAGAGCTGAAACTGGAAACGATTTGCATAGGTAGATGGGATTCGCGAGATGTGCGTGACTGAACTAGATTCGTCGGAAGGGCGTTAGGAGATCGAGTCAACCAAGTGATCGACAGTGGCATACTCGATCTACTAGAAGACTGGGATGGGGAGCCTAGATCGCCTGTGGGATGACATGATGGAATGGGACTCTGAAACTGGATCAATGTAGAGAGACGTATGGAACTGGATTGGAGTGTCGCCATGGCTGGTTCAGAGCTGGAGTGCGTGTTTTGAGACTAGAACGTGTGCGTGGATTTTTTTTTTCTTTTTGGTGGAAGTACAAGGGAGATAATGTGGGTTTTGCCTGGGGATAAATTATGTAGGGAGCTAGTGTTGCTTTTTTATACATTCTTTTTATAGAAAGACACCACTTAATTATTTTTATTTTTAAAATTTAATTCAGGAGTGGGTCAGCATGCCCTTGTATGGGAGGTGGCCGCGCGATTACTAAGTACCAATAATCTTCATTTCATTGTTTGTTTGAGTTGGAGAGAGTGATTTCTTGGGAAGAAGAATTTTCCTTTAACTAAACTCGGGAAAATAAAAGTTAAGAACGAGAATACCAATCAGGATGTCTGTCTGTCCGTAGTTAATGATTATCCTGTTAAATAATGAATTGGAGTACATGAGAGAAAAAAAGGGCGTTTAAGGTTAAGCTTGGTTGCGCATAGGATCTAATCATAGTCAAACTCTATTTTAAAAGAAATCCTTCGGTACTTTGTCATTAATTAAAGGAGTGGAGGAGGAGGTCAGTGGTTCTTGTCCCTAATCATTGCATTAAAGCCCCAAGTGGTCTAAAAAAACAAAAATTAATAATTGTGGAATGGAACGAGAACGAGATCAAACTATGGGACGCGGCTAACGTCTTGTGAGGGGACGTCCCCGCTGTACTAATTTCGCTTGTACAAATCAAATTAGTACAGTTTGTTATTACTATAATTGTACTAATAAAAATTAGTACAATGTACAAACGTTGTATTAGTACATAGTTCATACATTATACTAATTTTTTTAGTACAATTATAAAAATTACAAATATACTAATGTGTACAAAACTTTTACTATGCCGGTTTGTACAATGTACAAACATGCGTTTGTACATTGTACTAATTTTCATTAGTACATTTGTAGTAATTACAAACTGTACTAATTTCGTTTGTACATTTATTGTTCTAATTAGTATTAAATTAGGGTTTCCGGGAGCCGTTACACACTTCGTACTAATTTTTTTGAATTTTTTGCACATTGTACAAACAAAATTAGTATAGTTTGTAATTACTACAATTGTATAAAAAAAATTAGTACACTTTTTTTAGTACAATTAAAATCATAATTAAAAGGTCCCACATAATTAAAATCATAACTTATATGTATAAAAAGGAATTGCATCATCCAAAAGGTCCAATCCATTGGCTGCATTTGAAGAATAATTATATCAATGATGTTGATGTTTGATGTGGATTACTACTAGGTGGTCGCAAATTGCGTTGCATCTGTCGGGGAAGATAGACAACGAGATCAAGAAGTACTAGCACTATTTGCGGGCGAAGCACGTCGCGATATATCGGGGGACTAAGTGTCAAATGTGGTCGCCAATAAAATAAAGTAACAAAAAACAATCAGAATTCAGTAAGTACAAAGAGGAAGACTTACAGTCATCTTGCAACAACACTTAAGACGATTACAAAAGATAAGTTGACAACCAAGGAGCCCTTCGGGGTCATAGAATGATTGTCGTGTGTATCTTATTACAAGCCAGAAGTAACTATTTATAGAAATCCAAAAACAAAACGTGTTGCAATTGGAATCAACCGTCCCATCTTATCCATTTGCAATCACCGCTTCATCCTTTATTGTCGTGAGCGATGCTTCAGCCCTCATCATCGACGCTGCTCTAGCCTTCATCGACGTTGCTTTAGCCTTCATCATCGACGTTGCTTTAGCCTTCATCATCGACGTTGCTTTAGCCTTCATCATCGACGCTGCTCCAGCCTTCATCGACGCTGCTTCTACGCCATCCGTCGATAGAGTTGCTTCTACCCCTTCCGTCGATGGAGCTGCTTTTACGCCATCCGTCGATGGAGCTGCTTTTACGCCAGCCGTCGATGGAGCTGCTTCTACGCCAGCCATAGATGGAGCAGCTTCTACGCCAGCCATAGATGGAGCAGCTTCTACGCCAGCCGTTGATGCTGTCGAGGATGTCAATCGACGAACCATGGAGTTCTTCATCATCGATGGCGTTTCTCTCTAGGCTTGCCGTTATACATGGTCTCGTCGATGTTAGGCATTGACCTTGCCCAAAATGTCGTTTTACCTTGTAAACATTTTGTCCCCTTCCAAACCAAAGATAAGCTATATTTGGCGGTCCATAACCACTACCTTTCAAGGAGAAAACCTCGGTATTAGAGGACGGCCCCACCCTTGGGACGGGAGTAGTCACCGTCACTCCTTTGACGTGGTGAAGGGGCTGGTCGATGTTACTCGGGTCGATGTTACAATTAACCAGCAAGTAGAGAACAATGTCAATCATGGGGTGACCTTCGACGTTTGAGGGCTGCCATTCCCGTGGGGCGAGGGCACCCCTTTTGGTCCCTTCGACTTGGCCATGTGGAAGCTCGTCGATGGTGCCTTGGCCGATGTCTCCATCAGCCATCAAGTGGTAATCGGGTTCGATCAGGGGGTAACACTCAACCTTAAAGAGCGGACCCTCATAGGGAGCGAAAGCAGCCCCATCTACCTCGACGCCCTTTCGAGGCGAGGGAAATTCCATTCGCATCAACACCCCTTCAGACCGAGGTCGTTCCATTAGATCACCCTCAACGGTTATCTGTTCGTTCACCGCAAGAACTTGCGCCGGATTGAGAATCAACAAATCGAAAGTTTCTAATTCCCGACACATATTTTCTAATCGCTCCGTTATAATACGGAGGGCATTCGCTCATACGACTATCGAAGGGCAATTTTCAAAGCCTCATCCGAATGTTCATCGGGCGATCGAATAAACCCTTCGTCGTAGAAGGGATCACCATCCCATTCACCGCACCAAAAACGTGTTGACATTTTGCATATTCATACGAAACTCGTTTCCAACTCCCACTTTGGTCGCCAAAAAGGTGTTTGCGGGCTAAACACGTCGCGACATATCAGAGACTAAGTGTCGAATGTGGTCGTCAATAAAAGAAAGTAACAAAGAACAATAAGAATTCACTAAGCACAAAGAGGAAGACTTACAGCCATATTGCTACAACACTTACGACGATTACGAAAAGATAAGTTGACAACCAAGCAGCTCTTCGGGGTCATAGAATGATTGTCGTGTGTATCGTATTACAAGCCAGAAGTAACTATTTATAGAAATCCAAAAAGAAAACGTGCTGCAATTGGAATCAACCGTTCTATCTTATCCATTTGCAATCGTTGGTTCATCCTCTATTGTCTTGAACGCTGCTTCAGCCCTCATCGTCGACGTTGTTCCAGCCTTCATCGCCGTTGCTTCAGCCTTCACCGTCAACACTGCTTCTACGCCATCCTTCGATGGAGCTGCTTCTACGCCAATCGTCGATGGAGCTGCTTCAACGCCAGCCATAGATGGAGCAGCTTCTACGCCAGCCGTCGATGGAGTAGCTTCTACACCAGTCGTTGATACTGTCGAGGATGTCCTTCGATGAACCATGGAGTTCTTCATCATCGATGGCGTTTCTCTCTAGGCTTGCCGTTACATATGGTCTCGTCGATGTTAGACATCGACTTTGCCCAAAATGTCATTTTACCTTGTAAACAGGCGCTCTTATCTCAAGAAGAAGGTCACGAAGGCAGAGCCCTTGGCTTCCTAGTCGCCGAAACGGGAAGTCAAAGAATCCACTTCCCTTCCTCCTCCTCCTACCGGCCCCAAAATGCCCCTCAATGAGGAGAAGTTAGTATACGAATCTTCTCTGCCTTAGCTTGTCCCTCCACAGCTGGCATGCCTACACACCCTCGACTAGCCCATCAAACAGGTTCATTGCACCCTCCCCAGGATCATGTTCACGGAATGGCTTTCCCAAGACCTGGCCAACGACCAACATCAAAATCCCATAGTTGACTTTGGGAGCGAATGCATTTTAAGCGATATCAACATCCTGGAGGTTAACGCCTTCTGTTTAATGGAACAACAACATCATCCCCAAATGGAGATCATGTCTTCCAGCGTGAGCAATGGGCTGAATAGGGGGACATTCGGCAACGAATATTGCAACCTGCATTACAGCGACATGAACAACTGCAGCGTCGGGAGTGATCTATACATAGTGCGACCGCAGCAACAGTAGCTAGGGTTCAATCACGAAGGGGACGAAGGCAGGCTAATCTTTGAGTTACTTCAACGGGGACGACATCTGCAGTCATCTGAATCGGGGCAGTGACGTCATGTACCTGTGAAGGTGACGAAAGAGACATCAGTTCTTCCGAATGTAAGGATTATTTTTTCATTTTGTCGGCATTTGTATACTTCAATTATTTTTCCTTTGGTCTACACCCGCGTAAAAAAAGAGAAAAAGTAACTAAATTTATGTATTTTGTCTGTAAAAAGAAATTTTTATTAAATTTTAGGCAAAATATACGATAATATCATAAACTATGCCATAACTTTCTGTTTTGTCAAAATCTTTTTTAGTAATACGATTTTGTCACTATTTTTAGGGTTGTAATTTTTTGTGGCCATTCGCTGACGGAAACCGTCGATCTACTGACATGGAGTAATGGTGGTTGCTGTCACCAGTCCAGTCACACATTTCTCCCACGTCTAGTCAGCCACTTATTTCCACGTAGGCAAATCGAAGCAAGTCCCCAAATCGAAGCAAGTCCCCATTCTTTCTTGAAACCCTAATCGCACCATATTGAAGCAACCTTTCCAATTTTTGAAACCCTAAAACACAAATTGAAGCAATCACAGAAGCAAATCAACAAGGAGTAAGAAGGGGGCTAGGGCGGCGTGCTAGTGGAGGGTTTGCACTTGTTGGAAAAAGAGCGAGAAATAGAGGTGGAAGAAGGGAATGAGACAGTCCCACAACAAGGTATGGTGACTCGCATTTCCTTGTCGTTTTTGTACTTTCATGTTAAAACTTGTCAAGTTTGTTTTCTAAATGATATGGCGACTCACATTTCCTTGAATGTGCATGTTGGGGGGAGCATGTCTTTTGACGATTTGGGTTCGTATGATGGGGGTAGGGTAGTAAACATTCTCGATGTTGACACAGATCTGTTAGAATACTTCATATTGGTGGCCTTAGGAAAAGAATCTGGGCTTAGGAAGGTTGATAGATTGTGGTATGCATATCTGGGAACCAGTTTGTTATTGACCAGGAACATTTTAGAGGATAAGGACATGATGAAAATGGTAACAGAATGTGAATGTGGGAAAGTAGAAATTTATATTGAAGGAGAGGAATATGGTGATGTTAGCGATTTTGCTGGTAATGAACCAGAATCTAGTGATGAGGTTGAAGGTAATGAACAGGAATCTGGTGTTGGTAGGGTTGATCTAGCTGATTTGGTGGAGGAGGATGAAACTAGGGGTGAAGTTGCTGGTTTGGAAGATGAGGATTTAGAAGTCGAATGTCGATGCTAGTTATATAGGTGAGGGGCCAGGGGATGAAATTAATGAGGTAGAGGAAGCACACGGGGGTGCGGGTCAGAATTCAGTTGAGTCTGAAGTTAGGAAAATGGATGACATGCCGGTGAATAAAGTTGAGTTTGAATATGAGAGTAGCGATGAAGAAAATGTAGATGGTGATGGTTGTTCAACAATAGGTGAAAGAAGGAAGAAATTGAAACAAGTGTTTAGTTAATACAATCCAAATTGTGATCACAAGAGTATAGAATGGAAAGCTGGGATGTGTTTTGAAACACCTAGGCAACTTCATAGGCTTTTCAAAAGTATGTAATTGTCAATGGTTTTAACTTAAGATGGAAAAGAAACACAAAAGATAGACAAGAAACCATTTGTATTAAAGGCTGTCCTTGGAGGTTACACGGGTCTTGGATTGGTAAGGACAAAAAATTTGCAGTCTATTATGTTTTCAATGAACATAAATGTTGTCGTAGTTTTAGTAACCGTCAAGCAACAACAAAGTGGATGCTGGTCAGTTCATGGATGGAAGTATTCGTAGGACTGGCTTGATTGCCCGTGATATTCAACAAGAAATAATGGAGAAGCATAACCTAGAAATCCCATTGATAACTATATATAAAGCAAGTTGGTTGGCAGATAAATTGGAAAATGGCAGCCTAGATGATCATTATAGGGATCTCTAACCATATATTAATGCTTTGAAGATGAAATACCTCAATCTACATTTGAACTTGTCTGTGACTTGACTTTGTCCACTGGCATGTACACAACGTTCAAAAGATTGTTTGTTTGTTTTGATGCTTTGCGGACTGGTTTCATAAAGGGTTGTAGACCTTTCATTGGATTTGATGGGACATTTATTAAGCATAAATATGGTGGGATTGTGCTAAGTGTTGTTGGGCGTGATGGGAATGAAGATATGTTTCCGATAGCATGGGCTATGGTTGAAAGGGAAAACAATGATTCATGGATATGGTTTCTGGAGATATTGTTCAGATTGCTTGAGGTTTGTCTTGGTGATGGATGGATGTTCATAAGCGACCAACAGGAGGTATGATGATGGTTTATGGGTTGTTGTTATGTTTTTTTTCAGCTAATACTAAGAGAATGTTGTTTTCCATTTATACAGGGTCTGCATAATGCTATAACTAATCTGGCGCCAAATGCTATAGCCACTCAAAATAACATCAGCTCTCATATTACATCGTTTCAAGTAGACATACACGTGTGACCTGTAAACAGTGTGGCCAACAAGGTCATAATAAGAGGATGTGTGCACGTAGAAGCATGGCAACAGAAGCTGTTAAGGAGTCAGTGAATTAAGGATCTATGTGGCCATCTGTTGTCTGGGTTGTGGCTATCTTAGAACCTTCTTTGTAGCCATTTGTTTATGGGTTGTATCTGTTGTCTGGGTTGTGGCTATCTTAGAACCTTCTTTGTAGCCATCTGTTTATGGGTTGTTTTTTTAGACTATGTATTAGGTGGCCATCTGTTCATTTAGACAATGTACTGAGTTATTTTTTCAACCTTCTTTTGTACTAGGTTGTTCATTTAGACTATGTACTGAGTTGTTCATTTTCAAACTATGTACTAACCAGGCCATCTGTTGTATATAAAGGGTCCATCTTTTTTAACCTTTTATGTGACACAATTAACATTGTATTAATATTCACCATTCAATAGAAAATATCCATCATAGTAGTATCTAAACTCAAATACCCAAACAAAATTACACATGGAAGACATAATCTAAACTAACATATTCACCCTAAATAAAAAACCAATAGCACAGTATTATCCCCATAACTACAACACCAGTGCGCAAGGCAAACAACTCAGCCTTCATCTTAGCTATCTTCAGTTCAATATCTTCATGATTCAGTTCAATATCTTCATGATAATGGATTTTAACTTTTAGCTTCTCCATCTTCACTTCAAGCTTCTTACTTTGCTCTTCTTTAAATTGAAACTTGCCTTGCAGCAATTTTATATTATCCTCCAATATCTTCTTCGATTCCACAAGCCGTAGGATTACTTCTTTTTGCCGATCAGGAAAGTCCTCATTCATCCATTCAAAATAGCCACAGTCATCCTCTTGAATCAACACACAACACCCATAAACTGCAGTTAATAATCACAGACATTCAATTCAACCAAAAAAGGACTTCTAGTACTACCTTCCATGAAGAACAACGCATGAATCGACGATGTGGGTTCCTCTTGCTCCAGGAAATGTACAACACCACCCTCCTGCCGTGGAGACAAACACGACCGCCAACAATCGAGCTTGATAGCCTAGATCGGACAGATATTTCATAGCAACCTCCTTCGCTCATTCTCAATCGATGGAAAAACTCACTTAACTTATGAAACCCAGAATAGGATTTAGAATGATAATCCTTCTGGTGCAATGTGAACCCTTCTGGTGCGATGGGAAGCCTTCTTCTGCGTTTAGGGTTTAGATTGAGAAAAAAATTCAACCCTGTTTGCATGTGTCTTTACTTATCCTTATTGTTTGCCTACGTAGAAATAAGTACTAGACGTGGGAGCGGTGTGTGACTGGACTGGTGACGTCAACCAGTGTTACTCCACGTCAGCAGATCGACAGTTTCCGTCAGCGAATGGCTACAAAATATTACAACCCTAAAGATAGTGATAATATCGTATAGCCAAAAAAGATTTTGACAAAACAGAAAGTTGTGGCGTATATTTTGCCTCAATTTTATAATTATCACACACCCTATTGTCTGAATCAAATAGTAGGATAGGATGATGTACTATTGATTTTAGGCTACTTTTGCTCTAAGAGAATAATTCCCATTTTTATTCCTTTTTAATTCATGAATCTTCAAATGTAATACTTTTCTTTAATAAGAAAACATCCACCATTATAATGTTTTCTTGCCTTGTGTAAAAGACAAATTCATAAATCTAACAAATTTTTTGGCTTTTTTTTTACTTGTTCTTAAATGGAAAACCCATTTTGGCTGTTATGAACAGAGCAGAAGGCATCCTCCATGAAATGAAAAAGCCAAACCAAACCAAGCATATGCAACGTTGTCCTTTTATTATTGCATTGGTAGAATTCCAATTCTAATTCATAAAAACATTTCGATTTACGATTTTACCTAATTAGATCGCGTTCTACCGATTCAAGTTCACACTGTCAAAAGTATATTGATCCTGCCGATACGGAAGTTTTTTGCTCCATTTGGTTTGGGTCTTATGCAAATGCGACTCTGCCGGCCCATAATCCATGAAACCTCTTGAATAATAACGACCAGAATCTGTACCAAGATTCTTCTTCCAAATAATGTATCATCCATTACATGTAATAAAAAGACACTCAGCTATTAACAATCAAGTATCGAGGAATCCTCCCAATCATCCATCCACCACACTCCACCCAAACTAAGCAGGAACAAGGATTGGATCGTCCTTGCCCATGTACTGGACCGCAGGCATTCAAACTGTACATAAGAAAGAGATGGAGCTAGGGCTGGTCCCATCATCAGAAGCAACCTACGCTCTTCTTTGGGACTTGGCCAGTGGCGTGGTACTTTGCGGCCATTTCTTCTGCTTTGAGAAGCTCTTCGCCTTTCTTAGCCTCAACCGCCGCCCTCTTCTCCTCGGCCGCCTTGTGGACTAATGCCATCTTGTTCTTCATCTTCTCGGCATATTCTGTTTTCTTCTTCTCCAGGTTTTCCTGATAAGCGGATGGGGAAACACTTAGAAGCACATTGACAAAATTCTCGGATGCAGGGAGTGCAACATCGAAACTTCTACACTTTCAAATGAAAAGACAAACTTCGGTTTTGAATGGAGCGATGTTCCTAAGATAAGAATCCTTGTCATCAACATGATTGAGTCGATTTCGTTTTGTCCTGTGTGGCATGCGACTTGAGCAGTATAGAGCAAAAGCTTTTCAAATCTGTGCTATGTTTGAGCAAATGAGTTCCGCCAAAGAATGATAACTCAATCTTTTTTAGATCAGCATCTATAGATGCTTTCTGGCTGTTCTCACACGAGCCAATTGCAGACAGCTTCTTCTGAGCCCGGCATCAATGGGAGGTAAAGCCTAAATCACATGGAAAATTAGCGATTAACTCGTTCGCATTGGCTCATGACCAGAAAAGGACAGACCGACTTATTGTGTTGGCTTTCGCCTTCTCACTCTCCTCCCAAGCTCTGATCAGGGACAGCTTCTTCTCGGTTTCCACCCTCGCAAGCGCAGCATCTAAAATTGGAAAGATCAAAAGCCTTGGGATTTCTCGCCCTCGTGAAATGATAAAGAAAACCAATCAGGGCAGAGCAAAGTACAAAGCACAAAGCACGCTCACCTCAACCAACAGAGCCATCGGTGCTCTTCTCCACCGGGACCTCCGGAGGCTCTGACAAAACGGCAAGCTAGCTTAGTCCAAGAAGTGGAATCATAACCACCATATTCGAAAATGTAATTCCAAATACACTAACTAATCCATCAAAGAGGTTCAATATCCACGCCGTCTACTCTACATCAACTACGAACCCAGCCCCGAGGAATAATTTCGTGATCGCCTAATTCCAACAACACCAGCGGAATTCCATCTGTTTAACAACAGAAATTTTGGGCCACAAATATCGGCATTAACTGTGGATCAATAATCCATAACACAGGCCCAAAGAGTAAGAAATCCAATAAGGAGGTGACTACAGAAACACACAAGGCAAATGCTTGCTGAGCGAAGTAGTCACCAAGCGACAGGGTTACCAGGCGACGGGCGACATGGTCAGCGAAGGGACAAGCGACAGTCAGCTTGGCGAGCGAGGAAACTCTATGACGAAGGCCAATGGGCAATGCGGTTGATCAGCTTGGTTATTAAGGAAGATTCCAGACGATCCCAAGATTCAGAAGGAGATTGTTGCTAAGATTGTTCATATGAAAATGAGATATTCCATGGAGACCGGCAGCAAATGAAGCGTAATATATGTGCAATATTACTTTACCGTATATACGTAGGTCTAGCCTAGTATAAATATTTGTTTCTAGGCATTGTAAAAAGACACCTCTCTACAGATGAACATATTGTCTATTTATCTTTTCAAGCATCCCAGCGTTCAAGCTCTCTTTGTGCTCCTGCGTTCCTGCTTCCCTTCGAAGACATCGTCGATGGCATCCATAATTGCTTTTGCTTATGGGTGTTCGTCCGCTGTCTTTTTCCTTCTCTCTTTCTTTCTCATACGGCGACCACGCACACATTCATCAAACCTCCGGACACCAGTTGCTCGTAGTGCCAGAGATCTCCGATGTGTTCGGATCCGGCTTGTCCGCGGTCACTTCCGGAGCCAACACGCCTTTGGCGACCATAATTGGAGAAAATCTAAGCCAATCATGCCTAGAACCCGAGCTGGTGGTAATTCGAACAACTTCTGAGATAACCACTCCGATGGGGAAAAGAGCGATGATGGAAACAACTCAGACCCAGCCATAGCTGGACGAAAAAGGAACCCGGGAATGCGAGTCTGTTTTGTCCACTTTATCCACTCAAAAAATGATCAAAAAGGAAGGCGAGCTCGCTTCTTATTCCCGTGTTCAATCTCTTCCATCCGCTCCTTGTCACCTATGTTGAAAAAAGGTTTTGAACCTGTAGAGAATGAAGAGGGGCCAAGGATCTTCCTCTCAACAGTGCTTCTCGAGGCTCCACTCTCTCCCCTGAAGTTGTAAGGCCCCGTTAGCCTGGGCAAAGATGGGGAGTTGGATTGAAGCCCCCTTTGCTCTGCCAGGCACTGGACAGGGGTTAGCTCTGTAAATGTGTGGAGCCAAGTGTAGTGTGGTGTAGTAGTAGGCACTTCTAGGCCCCTTACCGGCTACTGGATCACTCCAGTGCTTTTGGTACTACGGACCCTCTGCCATCCATTGCAGCAGAGCCCTTTCATGAGCGCGGGGGGGGGGGGGGGGGTCAGTAGCGACTCGGAGTAAACGGCTCTAACTCACTCGCTGCTTCAGGCAGATGCTTCTTACTGATTTGGGAAGTTCTCCAATCGCTCGAATGGCACATCAGTTCGTTTCCGTTCCATAGCATAACTTGGAGAAAATCTAAGCCAATCATGCCTAGAACCCGAGCTGGTGGTAATTCGAACAACTTCTGAGATAACCACTCCGATGGGGAAAAGAGCAATGATGGAAACAACTCAGACCCAGCCATAGCTGGAGAGTAATCTCCCGTAATGAGTACTCTTCAACTCTTAATAGAGAAAGTCGGTGCTATTGATCAGAAGCACGACGATTTCAAGGAGAAGATTGATTCCAAAATGAAAACAGTCTTTCAAAACCTAGGAACTATGACAGGGGCACCGATGGGCAACCCCGGTAATAGAAAAGAGGAGTCAGCCATTAGGCAGCAAACTTATTATAACCCTCATAGGGTCTCTCTCAATCACTGAAGGAAAGAAAAAAGTTGACATCGACGATGTCCCAGTAAACCCAGCGAGCCCAAAGAAGGTCATGCATAGCAATCCGCCACTTGTGATAAACGAGTACAGGACGGCTGCACAACAAAGTCATCATGTGACCTCAACCCCCTTTTCGAAGGAGAGAGAATGTCAATTGGCCGGTGGATAACGAATTTGTTTCCACTGAAAACCATGAATGATCTGAATACTCTCTTCAACCTATACATGAAAGGGAAATACCGATTGAGGAGGCAACAGCACCGCCAGATCTCGCACTTGAAATCCGGATTAGGTCGCCCGTTTAGTGGAACAGGCGATCCCTGGGGCAGATGATGCCAATGAGGTGCAACTCTATCGAGCTCTTTACCCTGATAACATTGATCAGGATTATCCTTTTCTAAAGGGATACCACGTTCCTGAATTCGCCATTTTCTCAGGCGAAGAAGGCATTTCGCCTGCGAAACATATCGCCCGTTTTACCCACCAGGCGGGAGAAGCTGCCATGAACGATTTTTGAAAACTCCATCTGTTTCCAAGCTCTCTCACATGAGCGGCCTTAACATGGTATGTAAACCTTCCTCCTAATTCAGTGAGAAACTGGGATGACATGCAAGTTCAGTTCACGCTGGCGTTTGCTCAGACTGACCCAGTGGTGACTTTACAAGATCTCTCTCATATGAAACAATAACCTGGTGAACCCGTGGCTGTCTTTTTAAATAAGCTTCGAAAGGCACGACTCAGGTGTAAAACCTCTACATCCGAGGCCGAGCTCATTCATATTGCTCATGACTCCCTTCTCCTTCGACTCAGAAAGAAATTAGAAGGTGATAGATATAGTCCCTGGGCAGGGCATCGAAAGAAAGGGAGAAATTTCATGGCTTGGCCATTTCAGAAGCGGTGCTTTGCGATTTGGAAAATGAACCGAGCAACGCAATTTATAGCGAGATCATGAAGGATAAAATGACTCTGACAGAAGATATCATAATAGAGATCTCGGGGATTTCAACAGTTACACTGGGGAATCTCCACTGATACGTTTTGGGGATATCGACGGTCAAAGATTTATTCTTGCCTGCACACGTTACATAATTGCAAGGGAATAATTACTCGGTCTTTTTCAAGGCGCGACAGATAACTCAGTCTGCCTTGAGGGGGGCTTATATGTTTAACAACAAAAATTTTGGGCCATAGATCTCGGCATTATCTATGGATCAACGGTCTAGAACACAGGCCCAAGGAGCAGGAAATCCAATAAGGAGGTGACCACGGAAACACACAAGGCAAAGGCTTGTTGGGCGAAGCAGTCACCAAGCGACAGGGTTACCAGGCGACGAGCGACATGGTCAACGAAGCGACAAGCGACGGTCAGCTTGGCGAGTGAGGAAACTCTACGACGAAGGCCAATGGGCAATGCAGTTGATCAGCTTGATTGTTAAGAAAGATTCCAGACGATCCCAAGATTCGGAAGGAGATTGTTGCCAAGATTGCTCATATGAAAATGAGATATTCCATGGAGACCGGCAGCAAATGAAGCGTAATATATGTGCAATATTACATTACCGTATATACGTAGGTCTAGCTTAGTATAAATATTTGTTCTTAGACATTGTACAAAGACACCTCTCTACAGACAGATATATTGTCTATTTGTCTTTTCAAGCATCCCAGCGTTCAAGCTCTCTTTGTGCTCCTGCGTTCCTGCTTCCCTCCGAAGGCATCGTCAATGGCATCCATAAGTGCTTCTGCTTAAGGGTGTTCGTCCGCTGTCTTTTTCTTTCTCTCTTTCTTTTTCATACGGCGACCACACACACATTCAACGAACCTCCGGGCACCAGTTGCTCGTAGTGCCAGAGATTTCCGACGTGTTCGGATCCAGCTTGTCCGTGGTCACTTTCGGAGCTAACACTCCACCCACCAGCCTTTGGGATTTTACTTACTATGGGCTTCTTCCCTTTTATTGAGCCTGTTGTATCCTAAGTCAGTCTCAATTCCCTTCACCTGCGTTTTAGACCTATCCCAAGTATAAAATACTTGAAAATCACGTGTTCTTGATAGGGTTTTAAGGAAGCGTCTAAAATAAGCTTATTTATCATATACTAAATTTCGTCGAGTTTTAGTACAGGTACATGTCCCAAATTCGCCCGAAAGTGATTTGACTACGAGTTGATTGACTTATTATATGTTTAGAACAACTAAAAGGGCTTTTACTAAATTCGTGTTAACATGTCCACTAAAATACTAAATACTATTAGTAAATTACTAACTTTTACTTTTTAGTACATTTTACTAAAAGAGCCCCTTAATGGGCCGATGTTTTAGTAAACCGTAAAAAGGTACTAAGCCGATTAATGTACAATTTAATATTTTTTTACTAAAACAGTTTGATAAATTACTAAATTGTACAGTGTTTTACGAACCTAACTTCGAACCCTATGGCAGTGGATTTTACCTTAATGCCCTCTGTTCAAGGAAGGAAGAAGACGACGTTGAGCGGGAGAGCAGGACAGGTGGCATTAAGGTAAAATCCACTGCCATTAGGTTCGGAGTTAGGTTCATAAAATACTATACAATTTAGTAAATTACTAAACGTTTTTAATACATAATTACAAAAGGAGTAGTAAAAAGGCTGTGGGCTTAGTAAAAAGAAAGAAGTTACTTTACCAGGGCGAACATTAGTATAGTACCAAACTTTTTAGTAAAAATATACTAACATGTTACTAAACTATTACTAAACATGATAGTAATTTAGTAATTTACCAAACCGTTTTAGTAAAAGTACTAAACTGTACATTTTTAATAACAATTTACTAAAAAACTAGCCCAATGGGGCTCTTTTAATAAAATGTACTAAAAAGTAAAGGTTTAGTAATTTACTAACACAATTTAGTATAGCGGGCTTGTTGATACGAATTTAGTTAAAGCCCGTTCAATTGTTACTAAACCCATCAGCTTGTTAAAACCACTTTAAGACGAATTTGGACGTATATTTGTACTAAAAAAATTTTTAGTCCTACGTATACGGCATTTTAGCCCCTTCCACCCGACAAATTCTATGGAGCTTTAACTTCATTTCTTGGGATGACATACTCTATTTTTTTAACAGACTTCCTCATTTATTTGCCCTTTCTTGTAGGAAAACTAAACTCCCCCACAAGGTATTAAAGATGAGAATGTTATGGGTGAACCAGGCAGTAGTGAATCCATCCATCCATACATACATAACTAAAATCCTATTGCACCAGATGATTTTTTCTCGGACACAGGCTAACTAAAATTCAGGCAGTGCCCCCCTCTCGTACAATCCTGATAGAGGGACTGATGGGTTCAAATGGTGGAATAGCTGAAATCGTCTTCTGGAGGAGCCTGCGACAGGACCGACAGCATGACGAATGCCCCGAAGAGCAGCGTAACGATAGCAGTGAAGTTGACGAGGAAGGCCTCCATCCCGTACTTGGTGATCCCCGATGTCTCGAGAAATGTAAGCTTCTCCAGGAAGCCGAGTAATGAGGTGGCGAGGGCCAGCACATACACAAACGCCCCAAAGAAGACATGCCAGGGCAGGGAATCGCTTCTCAGCCCGGCTGGTGCTCCGGGGAAGAAGAACACCAGGAACCCGTATATCCACTGAAAAATATCCACACACACAGACCCTCTTTAAGACAACGCACGTGGCAGAGTTGTACAATAGCCTACGGAACCGAACAGTATGATAAAGGAGAAACTGCGTACCTGAAGGGCATATAGGACGATGACGCCGATCCCGAGCCAGGAGTGCAGGCTGTACAAATTGGCGATGCTGCTTTCGTTATGAAACTTGAAGGCAGTGTAGATGCCGACGATCCCCAATATCAAAGCCACGGCGTGTAGGACCAGGTGGATTACCTTCTTCACCTCCTTCTTCAATGGCAACGCCTTGTAACTTATTATAGCTTCTCATCACAACAACATAATTTCAGAATACCATCGAATGCAACTAGCCTTAGTCATCAAGAATTCCTGTTTTTTTTTTTTTCTTTCCCTTACCTTCTCCTCCTAGTATTATGAATCCGATCAGCATGAGGACAGGATGGATCTGTCAGTCATACATAACAACACAGAAATGAGTCCAATAACGTCATGGGCTGGGCTTTTTCTGCAATAATTATCCGTACCACACCAACTTTCTAAAATATTATTATATCAAAATTCAAATAGGTAAAATAATTTGGTGACCGGTCAAATCAAAAGAGATACGGGTTTAAAATTGAGGAGTTTGGCCGACATAATTAAATGAGGTTCATAATTAGCAAAAGGAAAACGGGGCTACCAATTAGAGATAACCAATTTCCACATGGCCTCCTTATCTGGATTTTGGATCCCATACCAATAAAGGAAATCCTCAAAGAATGAAGGCAATGACAAGTTGTCGACAGCCAACCTATAAAACAAGGAAAGATATACAACTACCAACAAAGAATTTTCAACTGAATGAGGGGAGAAGAAATGTGTTCCTTGATAATTCAAGTTTAATCGCGAAATACCCGAAGTAGTCGGATCGAAACTCGTCACACCATGAATGAAAGTAAAAATCAGAAATATTAACTTCAATTTTTAAAATAACATGTAATAAACCAAAATCGGAATCGACTAAGATTTCCGAGCGACATCGATTCCTTTTTCGGACGTCTTTTGAAACTAATGACCCTTGGAATGGCCGTCCTTGCTCCTAAGCTAGGCAGAGGGAATTACGCAGGGTAGGCGAGTAATTTCGCCATTCATCAGACTTTTTCACCTGCTAGAGATCGGGAATGGACGCCGTGGCCGGAGACGGAATCCCGTGGCTACCCCGCACGCACGCGAACGAAAAGGAGGGAAAAGAAGAAGGAAAGGACAGGAGATAGAGAGTCAGAATTCGGGACTCACGTTGAAGATGAGACTCTTGTTGGTGGATTCCCAGGCCAAGCCGCCGCGGAAGTTGATGCACCAGACCAGCACCATGATGGCCGCGCCTATCCCGAGCACGTGCGCCACCACCGTGAAGGGGAAGGGGCGAGTCCCTAGCGCCATCTAAGGCCAAAGGAAGCAGAAACCTTCGTTCCTTCCGCAACGGGTTTACGGAGAAGTCCTTCAAATTGACGGGCTTCTTCTACTTTGTCCCTTTGCCTAGCGAAAGAGAATGGCTCTGACCAACCTTATCGGCTACACCAATGCAACGCTGGCCGTTCTTATATGGCTCCCGGTTCCTTGGATGATTGCCACGTGTTGTTTGTCCTGGCGTTGTCAGTTGATAAGGAGTGTTCATCAGTTCCCACGGAACCAAATGCTGGCGAACACACAAGCTGGGCTCCTCGCATGGTAAAGCAATTTGGATCTCAGCCATTAATATCGTATCCGGTCGAGGGTAGGAAGGCGACAGCTTTGTCTGTTCACAATTGGTGTACACCAGCCAAGACAGGACTGGATAAGTCTGGTCCACTGCGCGCTCCCAATGCAAACCACACAGGAAAATATAATTTCAGTCGTTCTGCTGAGGCCAAATAAACCCACCGGAAGAAAACAGTTGCCCCGCAACGTATACTTTTGAATCAGTCCAATATGAAAAAGGGTATCTAACTCAACTTGAGGTCACATGCCCTTAAACCAGAAATGAAACCCGTCTTTCTGAGCGTCGTTGAGGACTAGGATTTTTCTCTGTATCACTATCTTTATGCGACACAACTGCTAATATGAAACATGACATGCTTGCTGGTCCACAATATATCAGATAATTGGCTGGAAACTGTAGGAGTAGTTCCCGCCACGGAATGGAAAACGCCGTGTTACTTACTTTATGTATTTTCAGAGACAGTACCTTCGGTCTATACTAGTTATCTGCCTCAGGATTTGCAAATTATCAGTGGCTACAACATGCTCGATCTTGATCTTCCAGGATGTCTGCTGCCCCCATCACTCCAAACTAGCTTGGACTGGCTCCTGCTCCCATTTGTCGTAAAAGAAAGAACCTGAAATTAATCAGACCGGAAATTAGTGACTATCCATGTACCTTATGACTGAACACATTGATGAGTTTAAACATACTCGACTAGATTTCTTGTCAATAGGTGTCCACGTGGGGACAAAGGATGCCTGTAATTTTCGATTTCCTGATGAACTAGTTTTCTGCCTTTTCTGCTCGGCTGCTCTTGTAATAGTACCACCTCGGTACTTGAAGAATTCAAGGATAGAAGGACTTCTTCTCTTGGCCGGGTTTGATAAATGGACTGCAACATCAGGATCAGGAGATGCCTCGGGCAGAAGAAGCTGACGGCGCACCTTGCTCTTTTCTCTGATCCTGTTAAGGAACTCGACTGTCCAAGGCGAATCCTTGCTCAAATGAGGGGAGGAAAGGGCGCTCCTAAGGGGTGTTCCCCTGTCATTGGGAGTATCTTTTCTTGCCGGCATCTCCTGTGAAGCCGCAAAGCGCCTCTCAGAAAATCTGCCCTTATTTATGTCCATGCTTCTGCAATTCTTGTTCCTAGGGAGATCATCATGATTTTGCAAACTGAGCAAAAAGTCACTCATTGACCCCGGCATAGCCTGCCAATCTCTAACATTGTTTGGGAGTGAAGTAGTGAAGTCCAACGCCCCCTCCACTGGAAAAGTAGGACACTCGATTTCACCAATAGAAAATTCATGGGCATTGATGGTATATTTTGTGCCAACTTTACTCATTTCAGGCGAGAATGACGTAAATTTTCCATCACCAGAGGCTACAGGGTTAGACTGGCATATTACCTTACCTCCTCTTTCCCGGAGCATAACATCTGCACACTCATGGTCTGTCCAGTCAGTAAAGTCCCAATTGTCGAAGAGTCCAAGATGATCATGGCAAACACCATTATGACCGTGCAAAGTATTTTGATTTGCAGGAATGTCACTACTTTGGGCAGATGTTTGCCCTATCTCATGGTGAAGTCCATCAAAAGCATGATCACTTAGACCTGGGGCAGTGGGGATCTGCATGTCTTCCCATATCTCTGGCAATTTGCACATCTCAGGAAGTTCACCAGTCTTGTCAATCGAGAATCTCAAATTCTGGGACAGGAGAGAGTGGTTCGTTCGAGCTTTAACTTTGTCACCATTCTCAGGATAAAGTTGTTTTCTCCCCGAGTCAAATTTATTGTGGCAAGATTTTGAGTCCGGTCCGGATGACACGGAAGAAGAACAGTCTGTCATGATAGACTGCGAATCCTCCAGCTCGCCATATTGGCAGAGGGCACTGAATAAGGAAATACTTTCATGGGGAACACCATAGCTTTCCAAGGCAGAAGCTCTACATTCATTGGACCATTCAAGAAAGTCCACCAGCATCGCCCCAGAAGACAGGATTGCATTTGCAGTTAGAGGATTAATAGAAGGGAACTTGGTCAGGAATGATTCTGCAAGAGATTCAGATTCCGTGAGTGTAGCGCACAGACCGCCCTTTGACTTCCCCTCCATGGAAATGTAGTTTAATATGATTTCATCAGTCAATTCAGGTGAATACGAACAGAAGAGCTGTATGTGGATACCCAAGCCGACTGCTGCAGCATAAAGTCCATCTGATGATTCCATGACTGTAGAAACGAAGCCAATGTCTCCCTCAAATATCTGATGAATTAAACCAAAAGAGCATTGTTCAATATGTCATATCGTTCCCTTCCAACTTTTTGTGCTTATTTCTAGAGAACAAAAGCGATACAGCAAAATGCTCCAGTATTAAAAGCAACACTCACCAGGACACAGGTGCTGAAACTGAAGCTCAGAAGAGTCAAAACATTTGTAGCGATATTCTCAACATACGATTGTAACCAGGAGTACCCTTCCGTGAAACCACTAGCTTTCTTGCCAATGTTCTGGCATGTATACCAGACAAGACAAGTGGAAGTACTGAGTATAATATCTACCGGTAGGTCGGAATCACGTTCAACAACTTGAATTCCACCTTTCTTCTCGAGAGCCAGAATCTTCTGATATGTGCTTCTTCGGGAAACTATCATTGCATCATTTGAATCTTGGGTGTTAACGACAATGGCTTCCTTGCAGAAAGAAACCTTTTTAGGCTGATAGCAATCAGACTCCGTGAGCAATGACTCCAATTGATTGGGTAAAGGCTCAACAATGAATGGCTTTGTACTTGAAGCTACTGCTTTGTCTTCATAAGGAACAAAGTTTATTAAGTTCTCCAACTTCCCCTCGTCCATGCACTCATTAGTATGTCTGAATGAGGTGTCGTCCTACATATGAATAAACTTTAGAAACAAGAGAGAAAACCGGAATGAACAGATGGGGATAGACCAACTTATGACATGGAATCTTCAAATATTGCCACAAAACAGTGGATGGAGTTATTACAGGCAGAATCCATCAACTGAGTTTAATGCCTGAAAAAGCCAATTGAGAAGAGGATATTGCCGTCGGGCAGACTTCCAGACCCAATTGAAACTCCAAGGTTCTGGTTGAATGATCTAATCCATAATGGGAGTAATGTGGCAATTTTACATCAAAACATGAAACAGGCAGAAATTAGAAAAAGAAATGCAGGAAAAAGGTTAATTCAAATGGAACATTCATTTATAGGGTTGTCCAAATGACTCCCCAGATTGACGCATGAATCAGTTAAACTTGTAACTTGAAGTAGTTATACTACATAGATCACAGGAACAAGAAGTACGCTAGAACTTGCCATTATGTCGAAAGTGTTCGCAGGTAAGCTCACGCCATCACAAAGTGCTGAAGAGGAACTCCACTCTTCCAGTTCAACTTTTAGAAAGTGAAGCTGAGGCAATGTAATCAAATTTGGACGAATTGACGATATCCTTGAAAAATGGCATGCACCTCCATATTCTAAGATAATGCCAAACTTGTCAAAGGGAAAAGATGAGGTCATTTGCCTGAAAATGAAGTTGATTGTTTCAAATGATCACTGCCCCCTTGAGCAACACTACCGGAGAGTCATGATCAATCAAATATTTAGATTATCATTCTTCATGAAATTACCATTTGTCAATACTATGTTAGGGGAAGCAACAGAAAGTGCGTGCTTACTCGAAGGATGCCAATAAGCAATCTTTATTGAAGAGATTTTCCATGTTCACATTTGAAGAGCCATTAACTTGACAAATCTTTAGTTCATAGAATGATGAACCCATAGATGTCAACAAGCTCTTGACGCATTGCCAGAAGATGCGGTCTGCTAAGATTAAAACCTTAACTCCTCCCGTAGTATTACAGTTTGTAAGCAAAACTTCCCGGATGATAGACAATGATGGATGTGAAGACATATCAGGTCCCTGAGATGTACCGTCAGCACTTGACATAACATGTCGCAGCACACTCAATCTTGATTTGAAGCCATCAAGTTGGCATAGTTTTTCAATATATAGTCGAGCTGGTGGAAGGCCATAAAAACACATGTACCAAGCGAGCTGTTTAATTGCGCCTAGTGTGGCGAACACACCCACAAATTCAGAACATTGAATTAAATCTGGATTCTCTGAATTTGCTTTCTTCATGCAATCCATGAATACTTGGTTAGGGACTTTCAGCAAGCTATAACTATCTGTCGCCTCTGAAAGAGACTTGTGGGATGCCTTGCATCTTGAATCCCTTTCCAACAAACTGAGATAGCTCTCTTTGAGAATCTCTGCAATTGAAACTATTTCATCTGATAACTTAACTGGATAAATCTTAATAAACCATGGCCCTAACTGATGCTCTGACCCAGAAACTTCTGCTTGGGACACACAAGTTGGGGGGACCTTGATGTTTGTTTCACCATGGACTTTAGCAGCATTAATGGGAGAATTCCCGGTAGTAGCTTTGGATGGATTCAAGAAGAAGTCCAGATCATCAAATGTTGACATAGATTTTTGTAGAGAAGAGGCCCTGTTAGGATTTAACTCAGAAGCCAGCCTCTCAGTTTCTGGTTCATTAGAAGGCCTGCAAGAGGAACCTCCAGTAAGGCAATCATTGAACACAGAGCACTCATCTGAAAGCATGCCAAGTGGCCCCTTGCAGCCTTGTTCACTCGATTTATTAGTAGAACATTCACCGAAGATGAAATCACGTGTCAGTTTTTCGGCAGCCATGGTTTCCCAGTCACTATCTATGCTACGCAATTCAATAACCTCAAGCATATGTTGCCCAAAAGAAACAGAACCATCTTCATATCCCTCTTTTGCCAAAAGACGCCAATCCAAGTAAATGCCATCAGAAGCGGACGGAGGACATGCCTTCAAATTCATAAGAACTTCTTCAACAATTGTAGATAGTGGCCTCATGATTGAGCTGTCACAGAGAACAGGAACATGCAAGGATTTGAAGACGTTACACACAGGAGCCAACTCTTGACTGATAATAAGCTCCTGGAATCTATCAAGTCTGACCTCCTCCTGCAGCATCTCGTCACATGATTCAAATTCAAGTAACTTTTGAGATTGCAAGATATCAACAAGTAAAGGACAATCAACATCCAGCACTTGCACTTCCTCAAGGATTGGTAGGGTACCCGGTAGAATATAATCTCTGTTGGCCAGAGCTATTAAAAAAGTTGAGCCTTCCAATATGCTCAAAAACTCTCCATCATAAAGATTTTCACGTGAAGGTAGATTGAATTCAAGGCACTGATTTTGATTACATGGATACTCCAGAAAATACTCCTCTTTGAAAGTTAAACTGTTACTAGTTGCCAGATCATCCTTCAAGGTGAGAGGAAGAGGTTCAACATCTGGAAGAAACTTCTCAAGTTCATCCTCCATGCAGATGATTGAAAAGGCTGACAAACTCATCTCATTTACTTCTAGATGAGGAAATGCAAGGTTTCCATCTGCAAGGTCATCATCTCCCTGTACAGTGGCTTCTGACTGAATGGCATGCCCTAAACTGGAGTCTACAACCAGGGACATGGTCTCTCGAGACTCAAAAGTACACTGTAGCTGAAAGCCCGGGTGATTAGCATCCTGTAAGCAGAATTAGAGTGTGAGAAGGCACTCTGAAGGCATGCACTCTAGTTTGGGAGCTAAAAGCAATGACTGGATGATTGTAGCCATGAAGGAATCTTTTGTTACTCACAGAGAACAAAAGGAAGGAAAGAATAAGTAACAGAAAATTATCAAAAGAAGATGGACTACAATGAAAAAAGTGTCCCATGGAATTTCAATGATTAATTCATCCCAGAAACTTCTGGATTGACAAACTTATTTCAGCTACATCAACCAATGCTAGAAGATTGCAGATTGACATGAAAATGACAAAACCACAAAGCTCTATTTCACCTATCTCTTTCTTTCATCTCCAACTCATTATATCATTCCTCAAATATTATACCATTCAACTCAAGAGATATTCTGGTAAACATCGAAGGATGGAGTATTATCTATCATGAAAGCAACAAATGCCTGGGCATTCACCTCAGCATTCTCAATTTCAGAGACTTGAAAAAAGATGTCTGCGGCTTTTTGGTCAACTGATTGTGGATTTTCCTGATAAAAAGCAACAAATAAGCAAAAACAACTGGTAGTATCATAAATGCCCATGCCAGTTTTCAAGTGTATTAGGCCTACCAAACAAATTGGCAGCTCTGGTATCTCAAACTGAGGCACCTCTGCACCTCGGACACTGTTTTCATGATGAGCTTCACCCTTCTTCTGCAAAAATCAAGCCCCAGTGTGATTAACGAGTTTTCCTTTGTATGAGAGAAAATTTCTAATATCTCCCGTCTTCTTTGACTAGCTCTTCTTGTTAAAGCACATAGGACCAAGAACCATAGCCTCACAGAAGCTGACAAAAGCAACAACGTGTTAAGCTATTTCATGCACTTTTCCATGTAATTATTTCTCATCCGACGTTCAGCCTCTTATTAGTGATATCGAACTATTCTTCCCAAATATATGTCAGATACATGGCGCCAATTGCATAGCAAATGGATCATTTCCCATACAAGACAAATTCTGATATGCCAATCGAACGACAATGCACGGTACGTCGAATCAAAACTACAGACAGTGAAAAGCGCTCATCGGAATAGACACTCAATATCAGGACCAGTTCTCGCACCTTGGAGGCTCGGTTTCCGAGACCAGGTCGAGTCCCGACGGGAGCGGCATCGAATCCTTCATCCTCGACTTCGATGAAATCGGGAAGTATATCACGGAGGATCTTCGACAGGATGGAGTCGATGGGGAACTGCTCAATCTCGCAGCACAGATCGAAAGGCGAAATGGAGTCGAAGCAGCTCTGGAGGCAGTACTCCATACACGACGGGGACGGATCCGGAGGTAGAAGAGGGGGCGGAAGGTTCAGGAAGGTTAGGTTTTCTGCAGAAGGTAGAGATGGAGCCAGGGGAGAGGACGAGTCGAGGAGGAGTGATCGGCGTCTCATCCTTTTCCGGACGTTGTCTTGGTGAAAGAAAATGGCGCTAACGCATGTACGGGGGGAGACTGCTTTTTATGCGAACAGGGGCCCTTTTCAGGGGATATTAAATAGTAGGCCCAATTATTGGGCTCCGCTTTGTGCATATCTAGGCCCATGGCCCAAATATCAAATGCATTGGCGATCTTAAAAGATGTAAATGACAAATAGAAGCCGAAAAGCGAAAGGGAAAGATGACAAGATGTTGATTTGCTAGTCACTTTTTAGCTCGAGTGAGTTGGGCTCGTACACAACCTTTTGGAATCTTCATCATGAACCAAACCCCATAACAGATTGTGAAGAGCTTAACATGCAGATTTGAGTCACTTTTCTAGTTTTGCTGTGATTTTGGGGAGGTGGGTTTGATTATCACTTCTTCTCCTCATCCTTTTTCTCTTCCTTGGGCGCTTCTTCCTTCTTCTCTTCCTTCTTCTCCTCCTTCTTCTCTTCCTTCTTCTCCTCCTTCTTCTCCTCCTTGGCGGGCCCAACCGAGAGGATGTCCACCTTCCCTACCTTCTTCAGCCTCTTCACCACAGCTATCGTGTCCATCTGCCCGATAACCGTCAGCTTCTGCTCGTTCATATCAGCGGCAATTGCATCCACCCCTGTTGAATCCCCACGATGTAGTGCCCTGACCAATATCGGGTAGTTTCGGAGCTCTCAAGAAAGTAACTTACCAAATATGTCAGCGGCGGCTTCGATGGCCTTCTGCTTCGTCTTGTTGTCGGTCATCGTCATGACCTTCAACACTATCTTCTGCTCGGGAAGTAAGAAGATGCATCAAGGGAAGGAAGTATGCCAACAAAACAGGAACAGCTTAAACGAATGCGCGGGGGTACCTGCTCCATGCTGCAAATAACTCCCAACTCCACCCCGTTAGGATTCGGCGAGGGAGAGAGTACCCTCTGTGAAGTCCATGCGCATGTAATATAGGAAAAAAACTTGACGACGCATAAAAGGGGAGGCTAAGTTTCCTTTATGCTCTCGGGTCAAAATCACTTTGGGAAAAGGGAAGAGGGTGGAACTTCTTGTGGTAGGGGATTCGAGGGATAAGGACCGCTTGATTAGGTGATCGTACCGTCCAGCATGACCCAACGGGGAAGAACGTGGTGTCTTCTTGTCATTGCATTTTTTTTTTTTTAACATTTTTATTAAGGCCAAAGAGTGCGGGAAAGGCAAGGGAAAAGTGGGTGGGTAGCTTTGCTTTTCTAGAAGGGAGAGAGAGAGAGAGATACAGGGGCTGGACGTCTCCTCAACAGTGACGACACAACCAACCCATGTTCAGGATCATGTTTGCCTAGTCAGCACCAGACCATGCATTTCTGTCGGCGCCCGCCCCTCCCCCCAAATGGATAGGATGAACTGGAGATTATCTTTTATTGTCCCGTTACAATTTTAATTAAATTATCGTAAATTTTTTTTACTTTATATTATTATAATTATAACAAAATAAATTTATATTTCTATGTAATTCATTATTTTATAATTTTAATTTTTTAAAACGATGCATTTGATTAATTAAGAAAATAAATCACAAATACTAAATTATAATATCAAAACATTAAATTTAAAACCGAAATATTAAATCATAAAACCGAAATATTAAATCATAAACCCTAAAAGTTAAACCATAAATCTTAAATCATAAACCCTAAAAGTTAAAATTTAAACCTAAACTTTAAATGCTAAATACTAAATGTTAAACTAAATATTAAATATTAAGTCATAAATTCTAAACCTTAGTAAAAATAGAAAATTACAGTATTAAATAATAATTAAATAGAAATAATTTATTAACTTCTTAATGTATTAAAAGTAGTAAAAAAATCTTATAATGCTAAAAATAAAAACGACCTTCAAACTAAAGACTCATTTGTAAAACCATTTTTTTTATGAAACGAAGAGGATCCTACTTACCAAATCCCCTATATCCACTTCATACGACTTTTTTTTCCTTCGTTCAAAATGCGAGACTAAAGAGCCATCGGGATGAAGCCCAAGGCCCAATGACGGAAAAACCACGTGTGCCTGAACGACGAATTCCATGCAGAGGGAGGGAGGGGACGTGGGAGACTGAAGCCATCAATCATCGAAAGGAAGAAGATGATCATCATGATCTGATGATGATTGGGGTGGGGGGATGATCATCTTGGCTAACCCAAAAACCGGCCTCCTTGAGTCTCTCCACCTCCCACTTTTTTTTGTTGGTTTTGTTTAACCCCGTTTCTACCCCCTTCCATTCCTCCCCACCACTTAGCCCCGCTTTCTCCTCTCCTTTTCCTTGTATTCAGGATCCGAATCCATTGAACCCCTCCCCCATTTCCTTTCCCTCTCCCATCTCCATCTCTTCCTTTGCCTTTCCTCCACCTTTTTTCCCCTTCGTTTTTGCCATAGTTGCCTTTTGGTTCTTGTTCGTGGACGAAAAATGGTATGCCCGTCGGCTCTGCACCATCATGATCGTTGTCTCTGTTTCCCGTTGTTTGATCGTGTTTCCTCTCATTGTTTTGTTTTTTGGTTCCCCTTTCTCTTTCGCTGATGGGAAATGTAGGCGAACTCCGTGTCTGGAATGGCTGTGAACGACGAATGCAAGCTGAAATTCCTGGAGCTGAAAGCGAAGAGGATCTACAGGTTCATTGTTTTCCGGATCCAGGACCAGCAGGTGGTCATTGACAAGGTCGGGGGCCATGGGGAGAGCTATGATGACTTCACCGCTTCCTTGCCCGCCAACGAGTGCCGATATGCTGTCTTTGATTTCGACTTCATCACCGATGAGAACTGCCAGAAGAGCAAGATCTTCTTCATTGCCTGGTAAATCAACATATCCACGATTCTTCTCGATACCCTTAATGTCAGTTCTTCGCACATCAGAGTCTTCCGTCGATCAATGTCTAGGTGAAGGAGAATTCGCGAAGCTCACATGTGGCTATAGCATGTGACCAACATATTCGAATGCCTAGATATAGGAACTCGCGGTATTAACGTCCTTAGAATGTCTAGGAACAGGAATTAGAGAAATTCACATGTCGCTAGTGACTGGTCTGATTTTTCAGGTCCCCAGACACCGCAAAGATAAGGAGTAAGATGGTATATGCAAGCTCCAAGGACAGGTTCAAGAGAGAACTGGACGGTATTCAGGTGGAATTGCAAGCCACAGATCCCAGCGAAATGAGCATCGACATCATCAAAAGTCGGGCCCTTTAGATGTCCCATGTTCTCTTCGCTCTTTGTGGTCTTCTTTGTGTTTACAGCCGAACAGAATGGAAAAAACAAACAAACAGACAGACAGACAGAGAGAGTTGCATCCCTTGGCTCTTGATTCTTCGTTTTTTTTTTTAAAAAAAAAAAAAATTTCTAAAGCTCATATACATTTCATTTGCGTTTTGCCCAACTCGGTGATTCGGATTGTTGCTCAATTATTCTTTGTTTGAAAAAGCAAAACAAAACAGGGAGGCCTTCTGTATCATATTTTGTCCTCTATCTATTTCCAAGATTTCTCAGTTGACATCACGAATCCCTCCAGGCCCAATGTGTAGAGACAGGCCTTGCCTGAAGGGCGACCAATAATCGGAACAAGTGATAACCTGGGTGATGTCAAGCGGAGGATTGTATCTCCGTTTTACTTTCCAAAATATTCAATTTACTACCTGAGCTGTTTGGGATTACGACTGGGGATTTTTTTTTTTTTTGTACTCTTTGGAAGAAAGTCGCAGTTTGAATTATGTTTCGACTTTGTCCTCCATCTGATTGCATAATTTCTCGAAAAAAGCGTACTTGGTGAGAAATACTAATTGATCGCTTTAAATAAGATTTTAATCCCAAATGTGTACAAAATTTTGTGTGATTTACTTACTATTTCGATGGCCTCGACAAATCCCAGTACGGAAAGCTACACAGGTAGTATATGGATTTGTTTCGATCAATATGTCCCTGATATAACATCAAAGTTCTTGTTGTTGCCTTGGGTTAAAGAGGGTCGTTTTACCAAAAAATTTCCAAGTTTCTTAAAGTTGTCTGAGACATTCATTTTGTCCATTTTAGCCGGTCGATGTTTCAATTAGTCACTTCTTTACAAATTTAAAGTCGATATTCGTGACACTAACTTAAGGGATTTCAAACCGTATTTATAAATTTCTTTTCCAAACTAATTGTACGAAAGTACAAACCTCATGTCAAGTGAGTCAATAGTAATTTGTGTGAATATTCACATGGGTAGTGGATTTTTGTACATGAATAATGTTAGTTTTTAAAACAATTTGTGAAAAATATTGTTTTAGTTTTATAAATTATCTAAATACTGTACCTAGATTTTTATTCGAAACGACGACTTTAATTTTATAAAAAAACCAATGTTTCAGTCTGCGACTATGAAAAAAATAACTAAATTGTCATTTTAAGCAACGATTTTTTGATATTGAGTGATTTTTTGAGCTTTTGGTAATGGACTAAAGTCCTTGTCGAAAAGAGCAACATTTCTTAAAAGACGTTGTTTGAACGGGCTACTTTAGTCCAATACCAAAGATGACTAAAAAATTCCCAAATTTCTAGAATCTTTTAAAACAACGATTTATGCATTTCAAAAAATTTTTGAAGAAGTAACCATAAATCCAAACAGTCCTCGTGTTTTGTTCTATTTCAGGAAAGTGAGGGAGGATGGTTTACATACATTTGCTAAGACATGACCTTCCTCTCCTCCATTTGCAAGGAGGCTCTGGCCTTCCTTTCCCAATTGTGGAGAACTGTGCAAAACTGCAACCGCAGCCCCAGCGAATTGATCTCTGCTTTGATGTCACTGCACTGCCCTGCACCGCACATGCACTGCACTGTCGGACGGTTGCCAGTTGTTTTTTTTCTCTCTCTTTTTGTCACGAGCAAGCAGGGGGGGCGGGGGTATGCAGAAAAGCCTCGTCATTTCCGCATTTTCATTGTGGGCCAACTGCTGGGCCACGGCCGCATTCGTCTCCACTGAAAAGCTTCTTTCAATTACTGGGCATCGAATTTAATACAATATATGGGCTATGTAAAGAGCTACGGAAAGCGACTGGTCTGAACTGTCCCGCACCCAGCCCTCCCTTTCCCTGGTTACGTCACGTGGACGGCACGTGACCCTCATCTGCTTCCCCCCTCCCCTTAGGGCACACAGCACGCGCACCTCCTTCCTCGTGTACTTCCTCCGCCTAACCGAGCCAGGAACAGCCCGTCCCCGTACCCCCCTAGCGCGTACCTTACACCAACATAGGAAAGCGCGTATCTCTTCCCCTTCCAAAGGATTTCCCGAATTTCCCCCATTTCAAAATTTCAATTTTCCACCAATCCAAACGTCCGTCCGACGCCGTTAACTTCCTCCCTCCCTCCCTCCCTTTTATAATCCCTCCGTTTCAACACTAGCAAAAACCCTCCCTAGACCTTTTCTCCCTCCTTCCCCTGTCTCATCCCCTGCGAAAGAAGATGCGTGAGATCCTTCACATCCAGGGGGGGCAATGCGGCAACCAGATCGGCGCCAAGTTCTGGGAGGTGGTCTGTGCCGAGCACGGGATCGACTCCACCGGCAGGTACCAGGGCAACAACGAACTCCAGCTCGAGAGGGTTAATGTCTACTACAATGAGGCCAGTTGCGGGAGGTTCGTCCCCCGTGCCGTCCTCATGGATCTCGAGCCCGGCACCATGGACAGCGTCAGATCTGGTCCCTACGGTCAGATCTTCAGGCCTGACAACTTCGTCTTTGGCCAGTCCGGCGCTGGGAATAACTGGGCCAAGGGGCACTACACCGAGGGTGCCGAGTTGATCGACTCGGTTCTCGATGTTGTTCGCAAGGAGGCCGAGAACTGTGACTGCCTGCAAGGTAACCTGGCGGCCTCCCTCGTCTTCTAACTATACTTGTATTCACGGTTGTTAGGGCTTGTAGCGTGTGGTTTCCGTTCTTCTTAGCTTTGAATTTGGCGTAGATAAAGCCTTGGAGTAACTGGGGTTGGGATTTTACTTCGTTACTGATTTCTCTCCGTTTGGTTGTTTTAGCTGTACCCTATGAAGTAAAAAACTACTATAATACCGCAGATCTGTGTTGGTGCTCTCTCTTGTTAGTTGTCCGCCTGGATTCTGATTTCATGTTCTGTTCATTTTTTCTTTCTTTCGTTAGGCTTTCAGGTCTGCCACTCCCTCGGTGGCGGAACTGGCTCAGGCATGGGCACCCTTCTCATCTCCAAGATACGTGAGGAGTACCCTGACAGGATGATGCTGACGTTCTCAGTCTTTCCCTCTCCTAAGGTCTCCGACACTGTCGTCGAGCCTTACAATGCGACGCTTTCCGTGCACCAACTTGTTGAGAATGCTGACGAGTGCATGGTCCTGGATAATGAAGCTCTCTACGATATCTGTTTCAGGACTTTGAAGCTCACTACTCCTAGCTGTGAGTGCTCTTCATTATGACATCCTCTCTGTCGTTCCATTAATTTAATGGATCAATCTTTGCATTGCAGTTTTTGCTTGATGCCCAATTGTTACTTTCCCTTAAGAGTGTACCACTTGAGCATGTGTGCCTACTGGCATATCTCTGTCATGGATGCATGTGATGTCAGGATTACAGTTGAAATGTTAATTAATTTGGATTGCATTATCCTGTTGTGAAGTATTATCCTAGTTAGGTAAACACCTTGGTGAGTAGCAGATGCATCCTTAAAATTAAATCTGTTCCTCATCTGACATGCCACCTGGATTCTTTGCTTTGAAGTCAAGCAACCAACCTAACCAATGATTTTATTATCTTTCATAAGTTTGGGATCTCTTTTATGTTCTCAGCCGTCACATGTTGTGTTAGTTTCCTTCATCTGTCATGCATTTATTAAATGTTATTAAGGTCACTAGAGATGCTATACTTGGGTATCCTTGGTTGGTGAATTCAATTACTTGATCTCAATTATGTTAATACTTTGGTGCAGTTGGAGATTTGAACCACCTGATATCAGCCACCATGAGTGGGGTGACTTGCTGTCTCCGTTTCCCTGGACAGCTCAACTCTGACCTCCGAAAGCTTGCAGTCAACCTTATCCCTTTCCCTCGTCTCCACTTCTTCATGGTTGGGTTTGCTCCCCTAACATCTCGTGGGTCGCAGCAGTACCGTGCCCTGACTGTCCCCGAGCTCACTCAGCAGATGTGGGATGCAAAGAACATGATGTGCGCCGCAGACCCCCGTCATGGGCGATACCTGACCGCCTCGGCCATGTTCCGTGGCAAGATGAGCACCAAGGAAGTGGATGAACAGATGATCAACGTCCAGAACAAGAACTCCTCATACTTTGTTGAATGGATCCCGAACAATGTGAAGTCCACTGTCTGCGACATTCCCCCGACCGGTCTGAAGATGGCCTCTACCTTCATTGGAAACTCAACCTCGATCCAGGAGATGTTCCGCAGGGTCAGCGAGCAGTTCACGGCCATGTTCAGGAGGAAGGCTTTCTTGCATTGGTACACTGGGGAGGGAATGGATGAGATGGAGTTCACTGAGGCAGAGAGCAACATGAATGACCTCGTGTCCGAGTACCAGCAGTACCAAGATGCCACGGCCGATGTGGAAGGATACGAGTACGAAGACGAGGAGGACGTCCAGGAGGAGGAACCCTAGGTGTTTGTTAGTGTTCCGTCTTTTTTCCTATGACACATTTCTAGTAGTTGAAAGTTGTTTGGGTTTTCTTGTTGTGTGTTATAGGGCCACACACAGGACTGAAAAGATGGATCCTTCTATGGATCCATCAATTTGTGTTGTTCCCAACTCCTTGACGGGTTCTCCTAGCTGTGCTATGTCTGTCTGTCTCTGTGGTTTTCTGGTCATGAACTAAGATTGAGTGTATTAGGCCTTCCGGACCTCATACTTACGCTATCTCATTAATCGTCTAGCCTGCCAAGGGTTTTTGTGGCGATTTGGCCTGACGGATTCATTCCTCCCGGACTCTTCTGCATAACGAGGGTTCCCCACAACGGGAAGAAATTGAAGCCAGAAGGGAATCAGGTAAGGCGGTAAAACTTCTCCCTCAGCCCTTCGTTCCGATGCTTGTTTTAAAGTTACTGAGTGTCCAAGAAATTACCAAGGTAGAGAACTGCTTGCTTGCATTTGATTAGGCCACGGATCACAATGATTTGTTCAACGAAGATGATAACTCTTTCTCTATGAGAGAATAAGTCGAGAACTTTCTTCTTTCTAATCTTATATATCAAATAAGGAGATTTGTTTTAAAATAAAGTTCGTCCACGAAATATTCCTCAAATAGGTTAGTTGAACTTAAAATTTCTCGGCTAAAGTTGGTAAGTCGGAGTACATAAATTCGATTTTGATATACAAATAAATTGGAGTCATATATTTCAACTTTAGAGTCTATGAACTAAAATCGAAATCACAGTCTCCGCCTTTGTGGCACGATGTCACCGGCCATTAACTCAGGGTCAGGGACTCTGATTGACTCCAAAATCAAAGTCAATTACTTCAATTTTAGTCGAGGTCCAATTTAGCGGCATACCAAAATCGGAATGAAGGACTCCGGTTTTAGGAAAGTTGAAGTCAGTGACTTAGTAAGTCGGAGTCTTTAGCTTCGAGTTTAGCTATCAAAGAAGTTGATTTTACTCACTCCAATTTTCATCTGAGGTCCCTCGCACTCAAAACTTATGGTTTAATTTCAAACATGTCCATACTTTCAAAATGTCCACACACCTAAAAATAAGTCAAATAAACAAATACATGACATATCTAAGATTGTTCATATATCTAATTTAAACAACATCATCCAAACCATCTATATCAAAACATCTCAATGTCTACTACTATTTCTTCTTAGAACGCCCCACATATCTCAGATTGTACGACCTTCTATTTCGCTCCAATTCTATCGAAGGTTCCAAGGGGAAAACTGTGAGAGCTAGGATGTCATTATGTTAGATGGATCATCCACAAAATAAGTGAACTACTTGCTTGACTTGAGAGGAGTCGGGGCAGTTCTCGACGAAGATGCGTGGGTGAGTACTGGAGTGAGGTACACGTCTCATAGTTGGCTCTTCAATCACTTGAAGCATGTAGTCCTCTTCTTCACGAACAATCTCGTCGATGTCAAACATGTCCTCATCGTCACCGTCCTAAAGTTCATCTTGTTCTGCTTGTTGATCCTCTACCTTTGCTTTTGATTCTTCCGCCTCTTCCTCAACAAGCACTTGTTGTTGATCTTCCTCTTTTTCCGCCGGCTGACCTCCTTCACATCCATACGCGCATAGAGATGAACTCCCTCAAGTAGTAATGAGTTCCTCGAGACTTGCAATGTTCCGTAATTCGGTTGGGTCATTTCTCTTAGCGTGAAGCATTATATTATGTACATGGTCTACTTGCATCTAATATGCGAAAAATTAGGTTAACATAAAAAAGCAATGAAATTGTCAATGATAGTTTAATTAAATACTCACCACCGCAGCCAACATAATGCATGTATGAGATAGATATGGACGACTAATTCGCCTATACCACATGTCGTAGCAACTCAATGTATCCCAACTCAAAGGCACAATATTTTGATCACGTTGTTGACACAAAGCAATCTAAACAGAATGGATGTGGAGCCAATTATTGACGTCCTTGTCACGCATGTCTATCTTGTGAAGATGTTTGTTTGTGTCTGAAGGCTGCTATGGCACCAACTGTTCTTCGCCAAACTATCAAATTACTCGGTCCGGAAAGTGCCACTCGATAAGATTGAAGCATATAAGGTATATCCTTGCCTTCCAGACTTGTTGACCTTCTAGATAATTCTGAGGTAGTCTCGCTACGACATCATCCGTATATGGATGCTAAATAACCTGAAAGACGAGACTAACAGTTCATCAACCCATGTATGCATCGCATAATCTCAAATCAACAAAATGAAGTCCATGTTCAGGACTTTGACGATCCAATGCCTCTCTGTACACTGTAAGAACATGCACGGACACAGTCTTGGTATCGAATGCCTCCGCCCATCGAGATACTAATGGTATACCCCATCTACCTCTAGTTTGTCTAGAGGGCGATAAATGTGGAAATCTATCCCCATGCCCATACTTGAGGACTAAACATCTATCTACTTGCGAGACTTTTCTATTGGAGGCTTTAGATAAGTTTCTATATAGCCAGACTAAACAAGTATATCCACAGCTATATCTACCCGCAACCTCAAAGTCCTCCAATAAGGGCAACCACATTATATGAACTAGAGTATTAGACTTGTCTAGAAATAACATTGACCCTATCAGCTGAAGTATATAAGCTCTCATGTGCATACATACTTGTTCATCGGGTGCGTCTTCTGGAAGTATATTGAAACGAGCTGCAAGCCAATTCATCCTCACCCTGCCCACTTGCAAATCACCACCTATTGGGACATCATCAAGGAGATGTTGACATGTGACACGGGAACGGCAAGGAATAGAGGATTCCTTAACCAAAAACAAGGGAAACGCCACAGAATGATGCGGAATGGGTGACGTTGGGTATGGACGAAAGATAATGTTTAATGGGTGCGGCTGGAAATGGGATAAATGGGTAGTTGATAGATAGGTTGAGATTCAACCTCCACGGATACAGATACACCACCGTGAAAGAAGAACTCGGATAACTCGTTTGACCGTGGATACAGATACACCACCACGAACAAGACGAGGGCGAGGCACAACACGGAGGATACAGATACACCACCACCGGTTGAAACACTCTACTCAATCCGCACTTGGAAATCCACCAAATGAAGAACGAGGTTGAAGGAGAATCCACTCACTTCGGATAAAAGACAAAAAGTCTGATAAGGGTTTAATAATTTTTCAAAGCCGTCTTTCAAATGAGTACAAGGTGCCCATTATATAGGGAACACCTGAAGAAGAACTTAAATGCATGGAAATGAACCTAGGCTAGATGTATGCAAGGCCAGATTCATGGATGAACCATAAATGGCTTATTGGAAATGCAACAAAGTAAATGCAAAGCATAAATGAGGAATGCGAATGATTCAGCTTCCTCGAGGCTCTCTTCATCTTCGAGACTCTTGGCTTGGCCGACTCTTCGTTGCTCAGTCGCTGATCGCGTCGACTTGCATCTCCTTTCGTCGCGTCGACTTGGTCGCACCTCCTTGAGTCGCGTCGACTTGGTCGCTCACTAGCTAGTGAGTAAAGTGACTCCTCTCTTGCTGTGCGTCGACGGGAATAAGTTGTCGTCCGTCTTTGTATCATCCTCCCCTTGTTGAAAAGAGTTTGTCCTCAAACTCTCGTCGTCGTCATCCTCCACAAATGGCATGAGATCCCGAACGTTGAATGTGGCAGAAACGCCATAGTCACCTGGAAGATCAATTTTGTAGGCGTTGTCGTTGATGCGCTCGATGATCTTGAATGGTCCTTCAGCGCGCGGCATGAGCTTGTTCTTCCTCTTGCCTGGGAATCGCTCCTTGCGCAAATGAATCCAAACTAAGTCTCCTGGCTGAAATATCTTCACTCTTCTTCCGCGATTGGCTCTTTCTGCGTAACGTTGATTGGCCTTCTCGATCTGTGCTCGAGTCTTCTCATGGAGCAATCGCATCTCCTTGGCGCGCTCTTCAGCATCTCTGCTAACTGATCTCAAGTCGCTCGCAGGCATTAGTTCAACAGGGACTAAAGGATTGAGTCCGTAGACTACCTGAAAGGGTGATGACTTCGTTGTCGAGCTTGGGGCTCGATTGTATGCGAATTCAGCATGGGCAAGCTTGATGTCCCAATCCTTCTGGTTCTTCGAGACCAAGGTTCGAAGGATTGCAGCCATAGTGCGATTGACAACCTCCGTTTGTCCATCGGTTTGCGGATGATAAGCTGTGCTGAATACGAGCTTCGTTCCCAACTTGTGCCACAGTGTCTTCCAGAAGTAGCTCAGGAACTTCGTGTCGCGATCTGAAACGATCGACTTGGGTACTCCATGCAACCTTAGCACTTCTCGAAAGTACAAATCTGCTACGTTGGTCGCATCGTCCGTTTTCTGACATGGGATGAAGTGTGCCATCTTCGAAAATCGGTCGACCACTACCATGATCGAATCCTTTCTTCGTTGCGTTCTCGGCAGTCCTAGCACAAAATCCATACTCACATGTTCCCATGGTCGCTCTGGGACGGGCAATGGAGTGTAGAGACCCTGAGGTTGGACACGGCTCTTCGCTTGCTGGCAAGTCGCACATCTCGCGATTAGTCCTCGCACTTGCTTCTCCAGTCGAGGCCAATAGAAATGCTCTTGTAGCATTGCCAGCGTCTTGTCGACTCCAAAATGTCCAGCGATCCCTCCTCCATGGATTTCTCGTATGAGTAGCTCTCGCGTCGAACTCCTTGGAATGCATAGCTTAGAGTCGCGAAATAAGAACCCATTCACCTGATGGAATCGATCGATGGCTTGCTGGGCGCATTGGACGAAGATCGCTTCAAAATCTTCATCGTCCTTGTACAACTCCTTCAGATACTCAAAACCAATCAGCTTTGTCTCCATCGCAGATAGTAACATCATTTTCCTCGATAGAACATCTGCGACTACGTTCTTCGCGCCTGGTTTGTGCTTCAAGACAAAGTTGAAAGCTTGCAGAAACTCTACCCACTTCGCATGTCGGCGACTAAGCTTGTGCTGACCATTGATGTACTTGAGAGCTTCATGGTCGGTGTGCAACACAAACTCCCGGGGCAGCAAGTAATGACTCCAAGTCTCGAGTACTCGAACAATTGCCAAGAACTCCTTGTCATAAGTCGAGTAGTTCAATTTGGCGCCATTGAGCTTCTCGCTGAAATAAGCGATGGGTCTTCCCTCCTGCAGCAAAACTCCTCCAATTCCTACTCCCGATGCATCACATTCCACTTCGAACATCTTCGCAAAGTCGGGTAAGGCTAGAACTGGGGCTGCGCTTAGACACTCCTTCAGTCGCTCGAAACTAGCTTGTGCGACTGGTGTCCACTCGAATTTGTCTCCCTTTAAGCATTCGGTGAGTGGGGCTGCGATTGAGCTAAATCCTTGAATGAACCTCCGATAGAACGACGCTAAGCCATGGAAGCTGCGAATGTCGCGGAAATTCCTTGGAGTCGGCCACTCCTTGATCGCTTCAATCTTGCTCTCGTCCACCTTTATTCCTTCTGCTGAGACGACAAATCCAAGAAATATTACACTCGGTTGGAAGAACTCACATTTCTTGAGATTTCCATATAGTTTTTCCTCCCGAAGTGTGTTGAATACAGCTTGCAAATGATTGATATGCTCCTCATTGCTCCGGCTGTAGACAAGAATATCGTCGAAGTAGACGACCACAAACTTCCCCATGAATGGTCGCATGACATGGGTCATTAGTCGCATGAACGTGCTGGGCGCGTTGGACAACCCAAATGGCATCACCAACCACTCGTACAACCCGTACTTAGTCTTGAAGGCTGTCTTCCACTCGTCGCCTTCTTTCATCCGGATCTGGTGATAACCACTGCGCAAATCCACTTTGGAAAACACCTGCGCCCCATGCAACTCATCCAACATATCATCCAGTCGAGGGATAGGAAAGCGATACTTTACTGTAATTTTGTTGATCGCTCGACTGTCCATGCACATTCTCCATGTGCCATCCTTCTTCGGCACCAATATGGCTGGAACCGAACATGGGCTCAAACTCTCTCGAACTGATCCCTTGTCGACAAGCTCGTCGACTTGCCTCTGCAACTCCTTTGCCTCCTCTGGATTGCATCGATAGGCTGGTCGATTTGGTAGCGACGCTCCTGGAACCAAGTCGATTTGATGCTGGATGCTCCGCATCGGTGGTAAGTCGACTGGTAGCTCCTCTGGGAATACATCCTTGAACTCCTCAAGAATGGAAGTGGCTTGAGGATGGCTCGTCGCTTGACCTGGGATGGATTCGACAAGAATCACAAAATAAGCCTTCTCACCGTCTTGAATCGCTCGACTTAGTTGAACTCCCTTGAGAGGCTGGTCGCTGAGTCGATCCTGGGTCGCGATTGTAGGCTGACTAGTGAGGGGCATCAAAGTAACCTTCTTTTCTCCGATGTGGATGGAATAGGTATTGCGATACCCGTCGTGTTGTGCGCGTCGATCAAACTGCCACGGTCTCCCCAATAGTAGGTGGCACGCATCCATGGGAATGACGTCGCAAGCGACTTCATCCTTGTAGCTCTTCCCAATGGAAAATGGAACTCGCGCTCGCTGTGTGACTCGAACGTCACTCTCCTTGTTGAGCCATTGTAGACGGTAGGGATGTGGATGCGCTTCGATGGGCAACTTCAGCTTTTCAACCATCGTCCTTGACACGGCGTTGGTGCAGCTACCACTATCCACAATCACCAAACATACCTTTCCTGCGACTGTGCACCTAGTATGGAAGATGCTCTCCCTTTGACTTTCCTCCTTCGCAGGTGTCACACTTAAAGCCTTTCGGACGACTAACAGCTCTCCTTCGTCCGGATACTCTTCTATCTCTTCGGTATCCCAAACAGGGTCGGCGTTCTCCTCGAACTCCTCTTCTTCATCAGATAATTCTCTGATGACAACGTTCCTCCTCGTTGGACACTCAGAAGCCATGTGCCCAACTCCTTGGCACTTGAAACATCGCCGACTGATGTCTCGCTCGTGCGACTTGACTTCAGGTCTTGTAGTCGACGGTGGGACTCTCTGCGATGTTGTTCTTGACGGCGGCTTCGCCTGGGAGCTACTCCCCTTGTTGAAAGGCGCGGCCTTCACAAATGGGCGGGTAGTCGCTCTCCTCGCTTGCTGCTGTTCCACCTTGTGCGCCAATGCTCGCACATCGTTGAAACTCCAATATTGTTGTAGGTCGACAGCATCTGCGATTTGGGGCTTGAGTCCTCGAAGATACCTAGCAATGGTTTGCTCTGGGGCTTCTTGGACGTCACATTGCAGCAACAGTCTCTCAAACTCCCATGTATACTCCGATACACTAGAGACTTGTTGAAGCGACTGCAATTTGAGGTAGAGATCTCGTCGATGATGCTCCGGTAGAAATCTCTTCGTCATGGACCTCTTCATTTTTGACCATGTACGAATTTTGTCACGCCCTTCCCTACGGCGCTGCTGGTTGGTGTTCTCCCACCACAAACTCGCGTACTTCTTCAATTTCAAGGAAGCCAGTTTCACCTTTCGATCCTCGGGCACTTCCTCGTAATCAAAGATGCGCTCCACGGTGTGCATCCAATCGATGAATTCGTTGGGGTCCAAGTTTCCTTCGAACTCCGGAATCTGCACGTTCATCGTCGGGGCTCTTCTCTCCTGTCTCTGATATTGCGGCGAATATCCTCGTTGAGACTCCTCACGCCATGGGTTCTCCTCATGATCGCTCTCTTCGCGGTTACGAGAAGAGGATGCATGGTGCGTTCGCAATGACTGTAGTTGCTGCTGAAGATCAGCGACTTGTTGCTCAAGTCGAGCAACTTGTGCTTCGTCTAGAGACATACCGCGTTGGAATCTTTCGGCCATTGACAACCTAGGACGCTCTGATACCAAGATGACACGGGAACGGCAAGGAATAGAGGATTCCTTAACCAAAAACAAGGGAAACGCCACAGAATGATGCGGAATGGGTGACGTTGGGTATGGACGAAAGATAATGTTTAATGGGTGCGGCTGGAAATGGGATAAATGGGTAGTTGATAGATAGGTTGAGATTCAACCTCCACGGATACAGATACACCACCGTGAAAGAAGAACTCGGATAACTCGTTTGACCGTGGATACAGATACACCACCACGAACAAGACGAGGGCGAGGCACAACACGGAGGATACAGATACACCACCACCGGTTGAAACACTCTACTCAATCCGCACTTGGAAATCCACCAAATGAAGAACGAGGTTGAAGGAGAATCCACTCACTTCGGATAAAAGACAAAAAGTCTGATAAGGGTTTAATAATTTTTCAAAGCCGTCTTTCAAATGAGTACAAGGTGCCCATTATATAGGGAACACCTGAAGAAGAACTTAAATGCATGGAAATGAACCTAGGCTAGATGTATGCAAGGCCAGATTCATGGATGAACCATAAATGGCTTATTGGAAATGCAACAAAGTAAATGCAAAGCATAAATGAGGAATGCGAATGATTCAGCTTCCTCGAGGCTCTCTTCATCTTCGAGACTCTTGGCTTGGCCGACTCTTCGTTGCTCAGTCGCTGATCGCGTCGACTTGCATCTCCTTTCGTCGCGTCGACTTGGTCGCACCTCCTTGAGTCGCGTCGACTTGGTCGCTCACTAGCTAGTGAGTAAAGTGACTCCTCTCTTGCTGTGCGTCGACGGGAATAAGTTGTCGTCCGTCTTTGTATCAACATGTTGACTGGAAATCAAAGTTGGTGAATCCAATCACCGCGTCCCCATCAACTGACAACTCAAGCCGAATAGAATTCAGATGTATTACAAATTTAAACTTCGGAAACGGACTCGGATTTGGAATTAAAAAAATCGGATATCCGAATATCCGAAATTTCGGATGTATTGCTTTTAGGTAAGTATTGTCGGGGTTTACAACCCCAACACTCCTTTGAGAGATGTCCCAAATTTAATGTTCTACCCTCCCCTCCCCTGATGCTTTGAAGAAACCCAAATCTGCTCCAGCGCCCCTTCATCCTGACATCATTATCGTCTCCCCTAACGACATCTCCTGAAATTTCGGCTTCGAGGAAGCGGCTGCTGGGTCTTTTCATCATCACACTCCAGCGTCGGAAGGCAACTCCTTGTTAGGGCATTTGACCGTTAGGTAGGTTTCTTCTTTTCCATCTCGTTCAATTTTCTTTTTACTGTAAAGTGTCATTCCTATTCCCTAACAACATCATAATCTCACGCCCAGCCTTCACCTTCTTTAGTGGCCCACCCTTACTATCTCCTCGATCAGTAATTGCCGACTCTTTGGGCAAGGTAAGGAGATCCCTTCTAACTCAGAAGTGGGTTTTGTTTTACATGCTTGTTCTTTCTATTGCATGGTTTTTAGATATTTGCTTTCCCTGTGTATTACCTCGGCAGGGTGGGTTGTTTGCGTTGCTTTTATGTAGCCATTGGATAAATCAAATGAACTTTGTTACGGGCATTCGGGAGGAATTGCCAAAAAGCTTTTGGTTATTTCAGCCTTCATTTTTTTTCTTAATTATTTGTGTTTCTGCTGTTAATATGCATACTTGTGCAGAATCATTATGAGGGATTTATTATGAAATTTCAAAATAAAAAGATGTCTCAAATCAGATTGTTGTGATATATATTCTAATCTAATGTAAATTTATTTTCTATTTTAGGATTTAGCTATGGAGACAACGGATGTTTCTTCACAAAATGATGCGGACATGGTCGACACTCCTATTGAATCAATTACTTCTCGAAGTTCTGCTACAAAGAAAAGAAAATCAATTCATCCAAGATCGGTACACATTTCAACAAATATTTTAAAGATGGTTGAGTTATTTCAAGGTGCCACAATTGTCAAAAGAAAATTCAAGCAGGATCACAAAATAGAACTGCCCCATTGAAGAATCATTTGAGTAATTGTTGAGGTAAGGCTTCTTCGAATGGTAAGCATCTTGAATTGATTAGTTTGAGCTCTGCAAATAGTGAGAAACTTTTAGGTACTTATAAGTTTGATTCTGAGGCCATAAGAAAAGCTTTGGTTAAGATGATAATATTGGATGAATTACCATTCAAGTTTGTCACGGGTTTAGGATTTAAATCGTTCTTGTGCGAGGCAGCTCATTACATTGATGATGATTGGAATCTCCAAAAGAAGTTGTTGAGCTTTATTCCTATTTTTTCTCATTAAGGAAATGATATTGGGGAGGCTTTGGAAATATGTTTACGTGATTGGGGGTTGATAACTTGTTTGTAGTGACAATGCATAATGCAAGTGCCAATGAACTTGCTGTGAATTATTTGAGAGATAAGTATAAGAGCAAGCTTATTTTAGATGGAAAGTACATTCACATGAGATGCGTTGCTCACATATTAAACTTCATTGTTACCGATGGCATGAGTATGCTTGGTGTGCTTCATGCCATTAAAAGAGTTCGAGCTTATTCAAGGACAAAAAAACCCATCGATGTGTTGTCTTCGCATGGCTAGCGATACACATAGGGTTTGTGTACCCGGGGACTCCCCCGTTTTGATTGGTACCCACAAGGTGCACATCCTAGTCGATATACTCGATTGATGTTTTTGTTGATCATGTTTTGAACATAAAATAAAGCCTCCCTCGGAATTTGCTCCTGAACTTTATGGAATGTGCACAGAGGTAAACCCGACCTGCATCCTCTTCGATACTTCGAATCATAGATCGCATAGGGTATGTTTTGGTAGTGGAATTGCAAACTGCCATGCTTTCTCTATGGCGTATGTTAGCCACCGCCCGTTCTAAATGGTGTATAAATTCATGAACTTTGTGATTTGTCTTCAGGTATCCTTTCATGAACGCGTCCATCTGCTCACAATGCCACGTGCTCCTCAGCTCGTCCCTGAAATGGTGAAAGGATCCAAGGATTGCCGATATACCAATTAAGCATGACCTGATTTAATTTCACTTAGAATTGAGCAAGTGCACATACGAGGGATTGTGACTACTTTCTTACTTTGAGATAAACTTCAGAGTTCTTCTCTTAAGCACTCTTCCCTTTTCTTCCCTATTTTCCTGTCCTAATACCTACGATTCATGACAACCGACATGTTAGAGCACGTCCTTCTAACATACACAATTTAACTAGCTATAGTCAACCTATCCGCGTCCTTGGTTCCCATCTCGAATTCCTTCCCTACTCGACTCGGCCCCTACACGCTCGGGTCATTCCATCGAGCAGTCTTTTTATTCTTATCCGCAACCGAGTTCCCCTCTAGGCCCGAACCATCCTCTCCTCATCCGCGTATTCTCAATCTTAAGACCTTCCTAGGTTCCTATAAGTGGGCTCCCGCTCAGTTTCCGGTATTTACTTACCCATGTATATGTGTGACCCGGACACCTTTGCTTCTAAAGGTGATGGCTTTCCTATCTACTCTCACCGAGACGTTCTTCACGAGTTTGTTCCACACTTCCCGTACCCCTTGTGCTTCCATTCCCTTCCCTAACGTACAACCAGTTCTTACCTGGGACTTAGAGGCCCGATCACTCTTGATTTGTCCTAAGATACCACATTTTTCCCTTATCCGCGTCCTCTTGGGTCCTCTTATCCACCATGACACGACGCACCACCATAGACCCCATTCTTAAGTTCCTTTATTTCACTCGAACTCTCAGAAGGGTTATCCTCTTTACTCTCACTTGCTCATCCAACGCATTTCCCACTGCCGATTGCCATGTAAGCACTTCGTTGGAAGCTCTACTTGGGTTCCTAGTAGTGATCCGACTCCTAAAATCCTGAGATCCCACCTTTTTCCTTGATCCGTGCTTTAGTTAGTCCCATTGTTTCGTTTATCACGCAAACGCATCATTTCAAGGTCACACTTAGGTCACGCGGAATGATCTGTCCCTTGTTCGTCCAAGATCACACATTTCTTCTCATTTCACACGTTTTCCGCCATGATCATTCCACACAATGCAATCCTTCCCTTTAAGTAAAACTCATTGACAAGTGCACATAGGGTGTATGGGGAAAACTGGACGTACCTTAATAGTGACTTGATCCGCAATCAAGTAAGCAACCTTCTTGCGTTTCCCCTGTGCAATCCTCCTCTCCGCACGCTTCGAACCGTCCCTTGCTCCTTCCTCTTTCCCATCCTCCTACTCCGTGCGTCCCAAGAGAAAGTGAGATGGAAATGGGGAAGGTCCAAATGGGAATGCCTCCTTCCTCTGCTTCCCCCTTTTTATCTCCTCATTTTTCCTTTTATTTTAATTGAGTTAAGTCCCACTGGGGACGTGTGGCTGCTCCCCGTCTAAGCATTCGTCCCCGGTAATGCTTGGTGCAAGTTGCGCCCAATAACATTTTGGGGTAGGGGGTTCATTGGTTCATTGACTCGGTCAAAACCCTCGTTTTCCCTTCCCTCTGGGCCTCGCGAAGGCCTACCTTCGGGCCTTCCACTCCCCCTTGTCTCGCTCTTATCTATCCCGACCTTTCCTTCATCGCCTAGCCCTCTTACCGTTTTCTCCAGTTCGAAGTTAAGGATCATGGAGCATTTCTCATCCCGTCCTTCTATTGTTCCAGAGATGGAGCCCATGAGATGTACGCCTTGTCTTCGGCTCTTCCCATTGGCAGCCTTCTTACATAACCCTCTTGAGGCAATCCATTTCTTGAAGTGGCCATGCCTCCGTTCGTCATCCTTGGAGTGATTTCACTCTCCCCCATTAATAAATCTCAATCCGCTCACTTACTCGCCTCGTCAGGCATCCGAGCTAATCATCTCTCCTTCACCAGTTTTCGGCCTTATTATGATCGGATTCGAACTTGGATTTAGTGATTTGGTCCATATCATACCTACTCCCGTATCCTCAAATGCCATACTTAGCATTTTTTATTTGCTCTATCCAATTGTTTCTATGTCCCTCAAGCTGTCCTCCCTTGTTCTAACTATTCCCCTGATCTTCGCCTAGTTGTGCCCTCCCTCGCCCTAGGAGTGCTCATCTCTCTTCACGGTCGAAGGCTTGAGTGCTTCTCTCTCTTCACGACTTGATATTTGTGCGATTCCCCGTCACCCCAGGGGCGACTTCCTTCACCCCATTACTGAATCTGCGCCGATCTTTTCGATCTTTGGACTCCTAGTGTCCATGACCATCATCAACCTTTCCGACTGCTCCTCCGAGTCCTCCTCAATCCTACCTCTCGGGCTCTCAAAAATTCGTTAAAAGTTGTATCATTACAAATGGCCACGACAGTATGTCTGCCACCATATACGCCGACTTGCATAAAGTTGTTCCAGCCAGCGAATGTTCACGGACCCTGGAGCCTTTCATCATCTCATCCCATTCCAGATCAACAACATCACTTGGGTCATTGTTATACATGAACGAAGAGGTAGTAGCCTGCATTGCTGAATCAGTTGCACGATAGGCAATGTTTCGACTTACATGCAAAAGACACACGACTTATGTCTTGTATTCGACCAAACTTCCCTCACGAGGCGATCATTGACATGTCCTCGTCTGTGGCCACATTGATTGGGTGCTCCCTTCCATCACATCTGTATGTGTGTGCAACAACCACATATAATCTTGCGCTGTTTCGGAGGCCATCAATGTTGCGCCGAAGACAATGGTTTGGTGATAATGGTTGACGAGGACGAGGACGTGCTGTCTGACCAATATATCCTCACCACATCTTCGGACTCAATGGACGTAACCAATAAGAACCCCTGATCGGATCCCTTTCTTGACAAGAAATATGCATATCCCGCATCGAATGACGAATTACTCTGGGCCGCGACGTCTTTCCTCCTACGGTTGTTCATGTCTTTCATAAGGAAACCGACCCGATCATGTTCGCTGGAAGCATAAACGAGCAGTCTCATAATATCGCATTGTCTGAAACCGACGCTTAACATTCTATTGATTGCAACATGTTCTGATCCATAACCTCACGACGCTCTCAGGAGAAACACGCAAGTGCGGTGGGAATCATTTCATGATTGTGGGACAAATTCACGTGAGTGACACTTCATCGCACATACAGCCGAACCTAACGGACGCCCTCATTCTTTCGGGCATAGACATATCAAAATGCTTCTTCGGATGCCCTTCTCTAGAGGAAACCCAACTATGCATAACACATTCCCTGTTCCTGCGGCGCCTCAAGTGTTCTTCCTTCCATTAACCGTCGCAAACAACATGAAAATCTGAGCTACCTCATCCGTTGAGCCAAACGACGTCTCAAAAAATTCCGCCTTCGACATGCTCACAACGATCGCCAAACAATCCGCCGTTACTTGGTGTCCGTGCCTTCCATACGGATGCCGTAGTGATAGCAAAAGAGATGCACCAGACACGAGTTACTTCAATTAGTGATAACCCCCTATGATTGAATCTACAGATTGGACGAACAAAACTTCCATTGAAAGGTTCGACTAGAACCCACAACTGGCCGCTAAGACATACTACAGACAATAATCCTTCATAAAAGATCTACCCAGAAGACAAATTAAGTACCACACAACCACCAAATCTTACTACAAGAGAGACGTGTTATTAGATTGCGGCTGGCATACTTAATGATCGTCCATCTATTGACACTCGGATTTTGGTATTAAGAAATATTGACAACCCTCGTTTTCAACCTTACACCGCGATGCAAAATGGCCATGGATCCCCGTCGAACAACCATGCCCCTACCGATCGACTTCCGATGTACAATGTCCAGGTGCACTCCATACAACCCATTCCTTGTGAAAAGGCCAACCGTCTGGCCGTCGAAATATGGTTCGACAATCTGACCACGCACGACTCACCTCCGTACGTGGTTATCTACGATGTGCGCCTGCCTATAACCTCGAAGCTGCGCATCCTGATGGTCGATGGGTTCGCAATCTGCGTAGTGCTGTCCTCGAGTGCCTGGTGTCGAAAACCCAACTTGTTGAGACTGTTGAATATAGGTTTTGATGTTGAGCGTTGACCTTTTTTGTAACAGAAGTCAAACATCTACTCCACAGAAGCTACTCACGTTGAGAACTTTCTGTAAGAAATATTTTTGCGATTAATCGATTGGTTAATTATTAATTGAAATAATAAGGATTTGATCAAGATATTATCTGATCAATTTAAACCGATTACGTTTCCAAATAACCCCATTAGGGATTATATTTTCCATAGAAAGAAATATAATCTTTTATTTATGGCAAGGTTCTGTAAGGTTGTCTACAACCTTCAGTAGTGTTATACGACCACCATATGACCGCTATTTGGGATGTCAATCATTACCATCTGTCTAGATATATTTATTTGAGTGTGCTGAATAGAATGGTTTCGGTTTTAATTCATATGGAAGTTAATCTTTGATTTTTTCCATTTACAGAAGGTTGCTCACCAGATTCAGTCAGAACCTTTTTTAGCGCAGTATACATAGGAATTCTATCATATTTTATTCCAAATTTATATGATTTGATTTCCTAAAAGTATATATCAATGGGAGTGATGAATTGTTAATTATTTAATCTATTTTTATCTAATTACTCGATTTCCTTGTTTTGCAGAAGGCTAAACGTGCAATCTTCTATTTTCCTCACCTAGACTATTTCTTGTATAAATAAGACACTCCGCCACAATCTTTTGTGTAACCTTTACAACTCAATTGTTGTAAATCCAAAGAGCGTGTGCTGAGAGCTTGTATCTTTGGTTTCCGTTTGAGTTAGTCACACACGAGGAACGCTAGCTATAGAAGGATGCATCGTTGGTGAAGTCTTTTGAGAGGTTGACTCGGGGGCCACGAGAGACTCCGTTGGAAGCTACAGGAGATGTTGGTGGGAAGCGCGGCTGGAGCCTGTGTAGCCAACGTGGAAACCTGGGAGCACAGAAGGTGATGGACTAACCAGCTTCTGTGGTGTAGTGTTCTGTGTGTGCAGGATAACCTTGAGTAGGGGTTCTGTGTCTGTTTAGCCGTAGTCTTGAGGGACCACGCAGGATAACCTTGGGTAGGGTTTTTGTGTCTGCTTAGCCGTAGTCTTGAGGGACCACGCAGGAGAACCTTGGGCAAGAGTTTTGTGTTTGCTGAGTCGAGATCTCGAGGGATCGCACAAGGGAAGTCGCAGCTGGGTGCTGTGCAGGTGGAGATGCCCTCGGAATGAAAAGTTTCGGAGGAAGTCACGGTAGGTCGCTGTGCAGGAGAGGACACCGCCTGTGGGAAACGTCCGACAACCGATTACCTTTGTTAGTCACTGTAGTACAGAACCTTACGGTCTGTGCTTTGAAATTCAGTCACCTGTGGTACAGAACCTTACGGTCTGTGCTGTAGAAGGTTGACATCTTACATACAGAACCTTACGGTCTGTGCTTTGAAACTCAGTCACCTTTGTTATCACCCCCAAAAAACCAAACTCTGCCTAAACCTAGAAATCGATCACTGATCCAATTCGAGTACCTCTACAGGATAGACCTCTTACGGTCTGTGCAGTAGAAGGTTGACATCTTTGGTACAGAACTTTACGGTCTGTGCTTTGAAACCAAGTCATCTCTGGTACAGAACCTTTTAGGTCTATGCTATAGAGGGTTGACACATTCGATACAAAACCTTTTGGTCCATGCTGTGCAACTCAGTTACTCTAGTACAAAACCTTTTGGTTTGTGCTTTGCCACTCTGTCTTCTGTGGTACAGAACCTTCTGGTCTGTGCTATAAAAGGTCTATAATTGATCATCTTTTGTAATTATTACGAAGTTAAGTCTGAGTGAAAACCATCCAAATTCTGGGTGAACAGTGGACGTAAGCAAGTTGCCGAACCACCATAAAAAGTCTTGTGTGCATCAAACAAATCGTATAAAAACTTTCGTACGTTCTGTCTTACAGAAATCTGTCTCTACAGTTCTGTTTTATAGAAGCTTCATTCCGCTGCGGGGTTAATTGAAAAAGAGTTAAAAATCCCCAATTGGAATTTAACACTAATTCACCCCCTCTTAGTGTAACATTTGGTATCCGAGCGGGTTCCAACAGTAGCTTAACCACTTGTTGTAGATCCACAGAAGCTCATACCAGCTACACGTTCTACTCTGCAGAAGCTCTTGTCTTTACGATTATTATCTAAGCAGAATACATTTGAATCGGTTTGGATTATCTCAATTGGTATTCTTGTTCTGGTTATCAGTAACTTAATTACCTAAAGAACCAGATTTACTTCCACAGAAGCTTTAAGCTCTGTAAGAAAACCATTCGTTACTATTTTTTAGAAGCTTACGTTCTATCAGAATTCAACTTCTATTACACAGAAGCTTTAAGCTATGTGAAAATCTATTCGCTACTTTTCTGTAGAAGCTTACTCTCTATCAAAATCAAGTTGCTATCCCACAGAAGCTTTAAGCTCTGTGAAAAATCATCTGTTACTATTCTGTAGAAGCGTACGCTCTATCAGAATTCAATTGCTATTCCACAGAAGCTGTAAGCTTTGTGAAAATTCATTTGCTACTGTTCTGTAGAAGCTTACACTCTATCAGAATTTAGTTGCTATTCCACAGAAGCTGTAAGCTCTGTGAAAAATTCATTTGCTACTATTCTGTAGAAGCTTACGCTCTATCAGAATTCAGTTGCTATTCCACATAAGCTATATGCTCTATGAAAAATTCATTTGCTACTATTCTGTAGAAGCTTACGCTCTATCAGAATTCAGTTGCTATTCCACATAAGCTATATGCTCCATGAAAAATTCATTTGCTGCTATTCTTTAGAAGCTTACGCTCTATCAGAATCCAAGTGTTATTCAACAGAAGCTTACGCTCTGTTTGAATACAACATCTGCTATAAGGTTTCCGTCCAACAGAAGCGTAATCGCCTGTTGAGATATTTCAGAAGCTTTTCTCTTTCACGTTTGGCATATTAGTTCTGTTTTGCAGAAGCCTGTTGCTCTGCTAGAATTCAACAACTGCTACCAAAAGAAAAATTTCAGATTTGTCATATTGACACTTGTGCTCTGGTTGACAGAGGCTTAATTGTTGGCTTGACAACTAATTTCTACCTAACATAAGCTTTTTGCTTGTTGAAGTTCTATACTATAATCGTCACCGTTCTGTTCTATAGATGCGTGACACTCTATACGAATTGAACTAATGGCTGATAACTACCATGTACCAAAACCACATGTTGGAAATCCTCCCATTTTTTATGGTAAGAATTTTGTCTATTGAAAAATTCGAATGAGTGCATTCGTAGATGCTATTGACGATGACTTATGGTCCTATATAGAAGATTGTCCACCTTCTATGCCAGAGAACCAACAAAATGATCAAGATGGTCGTCCCACACGGGATACCTCAAGATGAAGCGACTCATTAAGACGACAAAGTATCTAATGTTTAGTGCTTTTCTGAAAGTGAATTCGTGAAAGTTTCTACTTGCACTTCGGGCAAGGAAATCTGGGATAAGCTTGTCACCATGTACGTTGGGACAGACCAGATAAGAGAAACTACGGTGAATTTCTTAATTCATCAATACGAAAATTTTACTATGAAGGTTGATGAATCTGTAGAACAGATGTTCCAGAGACTCAACCTCCTAGTTGATGCCTTAACACATTTAGGCAAACATTATACAAATTCTGAGCTAGTTCGAAAGGTTCTGTGTACTCTACCCAAATCTTGGGAAGCCAAGAAAACGGTTATAGACCTCTCTACTCTTCGGCTAGATCAGTTAATGAGCTCCTTAATATCATATGAGCTGGAAAGATCCTCTCAGTCTGATACAAAGAGAGCAATAGGTTTCAGAGCATCGGAAAACCAACAGAAGGTTCTAATGATGAAGCAGAAGCTGACTCGAATGATGAACTCGCTATGATAGTTAAACGCCTTCTGCAGTTCGCCTCCAAGAAACGCGTCAATAAGAGAAGCCAAAATCGTGATAAGCAAGTTGATCCTAAGATGGTCACATGCTTTGAGTGCAAAAAGAAAGGGCACTACAAAACATAATGTCCTTTAATTAAAAAAAAGGAGAAACCTTCTCCACAGTATAAGTCCAAGAAAGCAATTGCTGCTTGGGCAGATCTTGATGATTCTGGTGATGAGGAAGAAGAAGCACTAATGTGTCTTACTGCTCACACAGAAACTCAAAATGAAATTCATACCCGCTTTCAAATAGAAGCTGTTGAAAGTGAATGGTATCTGGATAGTGAATGCTCCAGGCACATGACCAGATATCCATCCAAATTTTCTCAACTGACTCTACAGAATGGAGGGTCTGTTAAATTTGGTGACAATAGCAAAGGTTTTGTCATCAACAAAGGTACCATTGGAAGTCCCGACTCCATAGTCATAGATGAGGTTCTGTTAGTCACAGAACTCAAGCATAATTTGCTGAGCATTAGCCAGCTTTGTGACAAAGGTTATACAATAGCTTTTGATCAAGATAAGTGTTCTGGTATCCTAGACAATGAAGTTCGCTTCATTGGAAATCGAAAAAGGAACATCTATACCATGACGCAGGAGAGCTTCTGTACTGCAGAACACTGCCTTCTGTCAGTCAAAGATGAGAGTCATCTGTGGCATAGAAGGTTGGGACACTCCAACTTTAAATTGTTATTCAAGCTTGCGAGAAAATAGTCGGTGAAAGGTTTACCTAACATCAGATTCGAGCAAGATAGCTTCTGTGAAGTATGTTCACTTGGAAAACAAACCAAATCTTCATTTAAGTCTAAGAATGAAGTTTCTACTACACTGCCACTTGAACTTCTACATATGGATATATTCGGACCTACTAGAATTCAAAGTATTGGTGGTAGAAGATATTGTCTAGTTGTAATAGATGACTATTCTAGATACACGTGGATTAAATTTCTAACTCACAAAAGTGATGCTTTTGAAAGTTTCATAAAGTTTCTAAGGACGGAAGTGAACATGCTTTTGAAACTTTCATCACAAAAGTTATGCTTTTGAAATTTTCTAAGAAATTACCCTCTTGAAGTTGCCTTCTCCCGTCTCGCCTCCAGACCTTCGTGATTTCGCCTTGGGGAAGCAATAAGGAAGGAGGTAAGAGGATGAAAAATGATGAATGATGACCGAACTTCCCTTTCCCCTCCCTTTTATCATCCCCTCTTTATTTCATTTCCATTTTGTTTAATTTAATCTTGGATTAATGTGGACCGGAAATATTCCTCCTTAATATCTCTTACTATTAAATTTAATTTCTTTCCCTCTTGTGGGCTTGGACTCCACTCTCGTCATTCTCTTATGAATTTTCGACCCACCTTGCTTCCTTGGCCCTCTACTCAGCTCTCCCTCCATTCCATCCGACTTGATTTGATCGTATTTCTCCCTGTCTTCGCTGGTTTTCAAATACTTTATCTCACCCTGCGGCAATTCATCCCGTTATCCATTCACTGTCCTTGGATTGTAGGCGACCATTTCTCTCTCGTCCTTAAGGTAGGAGCTAGTGACCCCCCAACGTCCTCGAGCCCGTCCATATTGTTCGACCGGAGACTCTTCCGTTCGTTTCCTTTCGTTTCTCACGAGACACTTCTCTCTCTTTACGGTTGGAGATTTAGGTGCCTCCCTCTCTTCAGAATTTAGCACCACAAGCACGTTCAGCTAATCATTACGCCTACCTTTTCCTTTGCTTTTTCCTCCACGATCCATCGTCCAAAAAACAAAGTACTAAATTACATCTGCAAGCAAAAGATCCATCGTCCATTGCTTCTTCCTCCGCGTCTAAATAGTCGACTAACCAACTAACAGAGGGACAGATTCCTAAATTCCAAACTAAGCAAGTTAGGAAGTTGTTCTGGATGGTACTATTAATATTTGTTCTGAACCAAATATTTTAGTACAATTGTACTAATTTTTTTTGGTACATAACAAATTCACCGACATTTAGTAATGTATAAGGAAAATCATTGTACTTATTTGTATTTTGTACAAAAAATAGAGTATAGATTAGTACAAAGTAGAATTTTACACGGTAAATGTAATACAAACACAAAGTACTAATATGTGCAGCGATTTTTGTCGTGCCTTACTAGATGGAGAAAAATGTATAGAATGTACTAAAAAATAATGTACAAATTGCACAAAAAATATTTTATATAGAATAGTACAAAGTACAATTTCACACGGTGAATTGTTTGTACAAAGTTCAAATATGTGCGTCGATTTTCTTTGTACATTACTTGTGAAAATATACAGAATGCACTAACAAATTATTGTATGAGTTTGTACTTTGTACTAATTAGTACATTGTTCGTTTCGTACACTGAGGGGAAAATGTATAGAACGGCATTTTTTACATAACTAAAAAAAAAGTTTTTTGTACATTATGACTAAAAAGGCAAAAAATTAGTACAATGTAGATAATGTCCTTCTGGTAGAACGTTTGTCGCTTCCTTCTCCTTCTCCTCCCCATTCCACTTTCTTCTTTTACTAGATCCTTCGCCCACTTCAATCGTCATCACCATTTGATTACTAAGATAGATAATCAATCGACATTTTCCAACTCGCGTCGACATCATTGAACAATTCATCATTGGCGTAAACATCTACATCAAAATTCATAATAGAATTAGGATTAGGGCGATCATTTTCTAATGGAGCACTAGAACTTTCATCATGTGGACATGGCTTCTCTACTTCAACCGGTACGTGTTCAACTTGGTGCTCATGTTGTACATGACGTTCAACCCTTATGATTCTATTTTTAGACACTGAACTTAAACGATGCATGGGTGACGATACAACTTCATCCCTCACTCCCAAAACATATATTTGTTGAATATGCCTAGGATTTGAAAGGGCAAACTTAATTAACAACATGATATCATCATCCTCCTTTACAGGCACCAACACATAATTCACACTAACATTGTTATACTCCAACACCGGATATATATGAGCAATATTTACTCTCGTTCCAACTTCAACACACATCGTAACACAGGACTTGTGTTCCAAACCATCACAATTGATGACTTCCGCGAGTTCAATTCTCTGTCATAATTAAAACCATTAGATGCACTGATGACATTCCTATTCGCGAAAATAAGTAACTCGACCGAGGACATTATAATGTTTTACTTACTAGACTAAGGTAAAATTGAACAAATGAGATTCAAAATGTTCAAATTATAACTCATATTGAAACTATGAGATTCACAATGTTCAAACTATAAATTTGTCAAAAAATTAAATAATATAATTATCATGCTTTCCACGGAAACAACGAAAAATAAGCTAGTTAACAATTGTCTAATAGAGGGTATATTTCTAGCCACACACAAGTCTACTCCAATTATTCTTGCTCGCTATAATTACAATTGCAAAGATGAATCCAATTTCTAACAAAAGAAGTATGGGACAAACTAAGTGTTAGAGGGTAGTTAATACCTTTGGCTTGTTGGCTTCAAGGTTCTTGACGAATGACCTCCCGCCAACTCGTCGGGGAGGTGCTGCTCATGGTGGGGCGGCGCATAGCGCGGGGAAGTTGGATCTGGGAGGGGCTGCTCGTTGTGGGGCGATGCAGAGAGGCCCAGATCTAGGACCGACGGCTCATGGAGGCATGACTGAGTGAGGAGGTTCAGTGGTGTGGAGGTTTTTCTAACAATGAAATCAGCCCCATCTCCCAACTCCTCCTGCTGCTGAGGTTTGAACCTCGTACCTCCCGCGTGATAGGTTAGTGCTCTTACCATTTGAGCTATCAAATATTACATGTTCGTTTAGGCTCGCAAGTAGCTTGAATAAAAAATTTCAGGCTCGAACTCGTGCTCGCCATGCGAAGAAATAACTCAAGCTCGAGCTTAGCTCATTTATAATCGTACTAACCTCAAGCCTTTCTCGAACACAACTCGTTTACAATCGAGATGACCTCAAGCCTTTCTCGAACCTTTCTTATCATTTACGCCCCTAGTTGAGGAATTCTAAGTTTGATTAACCTATTTTGTAAAATATTTAGCGAAGGAACGTTATATTGGAGCAACACTCATCAAATAAATCATCTTAAAATTATCTTAGTCCAATAAATCATCTTACAATGATCTTAGGGTATCACAATTTAAATGTGAAAATAGTATCTAAATCTTCTAAAACTTATCATAATCTATCCCTAGAAGCTTCTTATGGCTATTTTTGTTGCAAGAACTCAAATTTACAACTTCATTTTGTAGTTTAGGTTTGTAGTCTTATTAAAGTGTGGTGGTGATTATTGATTGTAGTCACTAATTTTTTTTATAATGTTATTAAAGTTAAATCGAGCTTCATATAAAGGCTTGCCCAATTCATATTGTGTCGGCATATGTGGCGCCCTCTTTTCTCGGGCGACAACGAATCTATTGACACAATTATGTCGGGTAAACTTAAAACAATCAACTGGCCCCACAAGATACATGCTTTGGCCATTGGCCATATACAAACGTCCGCATTAGTTCATTCGATATAATAACATGATACATTATTTCCTACCACCTTTACTCCTCTACTTTCGCCTATACTTTACTTGTGTACCTGAAAACGCCTGTGTTGGCTGGGTCCTAAAGGCCAAAACATGTTACCTACAATCTTTGAAATAGTTTACATGTGCTGAGACTCGACATCACCTTAACCAATTAAACACAATATCATACTGATCTACATGTCATAGATAGGACATACATGTGTTATGACACCAGACAGACATGTCACAAGGTAGGACTTACGCATGTCATGATGTCGGACCCGACAAATGTCATAACACAAGTCATACATATCTCACACATGTCATATTCCTCAAAAAGGTTTCACACGCATGACCTGCGTATATAAAGGACACATTTTCTTAATCTTTGCTTCGTAGATCTCCCGTAATGAAGGGTTGTAACAATTCAAGTATTTCCCATTAATTCTAAGATTATGTTGTTAGCCGTCTATATCCGATAATCTATACGTATTCCCTAAAGATACTTCCACTACTTTGAACTGTCTTGCCTAGTTAGGTTCATTTTCCATGGTAATAATCTCGTGTTCCTTCAGGTAGCCTCATCATCGATACGAAGTCCCCTTTCTTAAGCACCTTGGGTACCAACATGTTATTTTAGCATCGTACGACTTTCTCCTTATGAGCTATCAATGTATTTAGGGCTATCACTCAATTTACTTTCAAGTTCTCCATATCCAGGTTCATGTCTCCATATTGTTCATGCATCCCAAGATGCTTGAGGACCCTATAAGACTTATATTTTACTTCAATAGTCAATATAACATCATGTCCATAAACCGGACCAAATGGGGCGACTTCTATGCTTTCAAGCTTGGTGATCCTTAAGACCTACAAAATCTATTGTAGTAACTTAAACCATACTCATGGGTTGTGTTCAACCATTTGCTGAATGACTTTTTTTGATCATTTTGTTAGTCGTCTTGGGTTGCCCATTAGATTGTGCATAATATGATGTTAAATTCATCAACTTGAATTCAAACTCTTTATCAAAGCTATCCATGATTTCGCCGTGGAAAACCTTGGCATTGTGCACAACTATATTTTGTGGAATCTCATATTTATATAAAATGTTTTTAATAATCTCTACAACATCATTTTGAGCGATAGATTTAAATGCTTTGTCCTCTACCCGATTGGTGAAGTAATTAATAAGTCGCCACCAATATGTAAGTATTTTCCTAAGTTGATGTGGGTGAATCTCTCAATAGCATCAATCACAGAGGTCCTAAAGGCTAAGACTTTACTACTATGCTCATATTTGCTGCCAAGGCCCGCATAATTGGCCCATGCCATTGGCACCACTGACATCCTGCGACATCTCTATACAATTCTTGATAATAAAGGGAAAAAATAAGTCACGTCGCCTGATCGACCAACTCAGTTTAACTCTAGCTTGATATGCGTCACATAACCCATTATGTGTTTCCACCATGATGGGAATGACTTCGTCCAAATCTACATAACCCAGTAGTACCCCTTCATTCGTCTTGCAATAAAGGACGTGTTCTTACAACACAAAGGGTATGGCCGCCACCCTAATTTTCCATTTTGTTAGTACACCGTTGTCTTCTAGGAGCTGTATGATTGGCGTCCTCCAATCATTTCCATGAGGTTGTCAACAGACGAGACCACTGCTGGATAACTAGAGCTACCCGATGCTTCTTCATTCTCCGTTGACCTCGTTTGGACTCCCTCCTTTTCTAAGATTGTAAAGCCAACCTCTTTTAGGAAGTCAGGGTCTTTTAACAAGCCTAACACTATTTGGGCAAGACGGTTAGCCTCTTGATTCTCTGTTCACATGATATGTTGTGACTTCCTTGAACTTTTGCATGAGTTTTTTGCTAAATGTGGTATTACATTCACTTTCGCCCAATACCTACTATACAGTCAATCTTTAATCATCGTATTAGAATAATTGCTTGATACAAAGATGGTAATCTTTTCGCCCACACCTCAGCCACCATCGCCTACTAGAGGTATCAACTTGCTTATCATCGACTAAGCGAGGCGATGAAAGGCCTCGAGCGATGGAACACTCAGGCGACGCGTCTCTCAAGCGACAAAAGGTATTCAAGCGACGAAGTCATTCAAGGAAAGAGATCAGTTTCACTAAGGGAAGGGACCTAAGCAATTTACAATAAGGCAATTTAGGATGCTAGACCGTTCATCTTTCCATCAGCATAAACGCAAATCTTCAAGTATATTTTCTTGCCCAATAAGCCATTTATGACTTGTTCATGAATCTGGTAATGCATGCATCTCATCTCAGTTCATTGTTAGCATTTAATTTCTTGTCTTTATAATTCCTATATAATGGGACGACTTGTAAAAGTTGAAGGGTATGTTATTTAAACTTTTAAACTCAGACTAGACTTTTGCCTTTCTATCCAAAGGAGTGGATTCTCTTTTAACCTTGTTCTTCATTTGGAGGATTCCAAGTGTTGATTGAGTAGAAAATATCAACCGGTGGTGGTGCGGGTGGTGCATATGTATCATCCGTGTTGTTCGTCGCCCTCGTTCTTGTTCGCGGTGGTGTATCTGTATCCGTCTGACAGACGAGTTCTATCCAAGTCTTCTTTCACGGTGGTGTAACTGTATCCGTGGAGGTTGATCTCAACCTATCTTTTTATCCCCCTTCATACTCGATCAATTCAGTCATCCCACCTTATCTATCCTTCTAACCATATACGTCTCTCCATTTTGCACCCTTAGTGATGTCCCACATCATTTCGATATTGGAATCATAATTCTGGTGTCATCCCCGCATCACTACTCCAATTTCCAGCCCCTTCCTACTTGTAGGGCTATGACTGTGGACTGATATTCAACGACTTTGGTTTTTTATATTTCCTTTTACTCGGCAAGCGATTTGCGCGTTCTTTCCCCATGGAGGTTACAATACAATACCGATCCCGACCACTCCTTTAGTAGAGAATCCATAACCATATTGTCTATAGTTTAAACATCTCTGTATCTAATATAAATATATATATCCCCACAATGCGCTAGAAACTCTATGAAAAAGTGTACTCTTTTGCGACCGTTTTGGGTTGATGGAACAAATTATAGATCGAGAGAACAAAACTCCATTTCCCGATTCACCCAGTAAGTATGTGATTGTCAAAGAAGGTTTTAGCTATTGTCAAGCGGGTTACTACATACATGTCACTTGAGTCGATGTCGTGCATGAGCTTCATAATTGCATAATAAACAATTGAGCACATCTTCTTAATCGATGTATCCTTTCTCTGTTTCACTAAATAGCTTGAGACAAATAATAGGTTGCCCGTTCTACCTCGTTGTCTTCTTGTGTTAACATAGCTCCTATGCTAGCGGTAGTGGCTACTATGTAGAGCATGTATAGTCGTGACAGATTGGAGGTGCCACCAGTAAGCATGGGATTGTCAAAGAAGGTTTTAGCTATTGTCAAGCGAGATACTACATAATATCACTTGAGTCGATGTAGTACACGAGCTTCATAACTGCATAATAAACAGTTAAGCACATCTTCTTAATGGATGTATCTTTTTTATGTTTCACTTAGTAGCTTGAGACAAATAATAGATTGCCCATTCTACCTCGTTGTCTTCTTGTGTTAACATAGCTCCTATGCTAGTGGCAGTGGCTATTATGTAAAGCATGTATAGTCGTGACGGATTGGGAGGTGCCATTATCGGAGAATTCATGAAATACTCCTTTATCTTTTGAAAAAAAATTTCATATTGTTTTGTCCATGTTATATGCCCCATGGAATTTCCTTTTAAAATAGTAGAAAAGGCATTGGTCTTACTACTAGCATTCCCTATAAAGCGTTAAACATAGTTAATCCTCCCTAAAAAAGCCAACATCTCTTTCTTTGATTTGGGAGGATAATTTCTTGATCACATTTGTTTTTTTCGATCGATTCGATACCACACTGATATATCAGGAACCTTAAAAAAGTCCTTTTTAAACTCTAAAAGCACACTTCAAAGGGTTCAACTTTAGCTAGTGTATCCGCATCTTCTCAAATGCCTCTCTTAGATGCAAGTGGTAATCCACACCCCACTTAGACTTAACCACAACATCGTCAATATAGCCTTCTAAGGTCTTTCCAATAATAATATTGAATATCACATTCATGACCTTGTGATGCGTATTCCTTACATTTTTCAACCCGAAAGGCATGACCACCCATTAAAAAATTCCTAATGGGCGACAAAATGTTGTTTTGTGTATGACTTCTATAGCTTTAAAGAATTGGTTACACCCGGAATAGTTGTCCATAAAAGACATCATCTCATGACCGGCGGTTTTATCTACTTGATCATCTACTATGGGCATAGGGTAATTATCTTTAGGTGTCACATGATTAAGGTCCTTGAAGTCAATGCACACCTTGATTTTTCCATTTTTCTTTACAATATGAACTATGTTTGAGATCCATTTGATGTACTTTGCGATCTGAATGTAGCTGACCTTGAACAACTTTTTAATTTCTTCGTACACTATTCGAGTCACTTCCTTTGACATCCACCTAGGAGCTTGCTTTACCAGTTTACTCCTCTCGAATATCGATAACTTGTATTCAACCAAACTTTCCTCCAGACTGAGCATTTCAGTATAGTCTCAAGCGAAGCAATCTTTAAAGTCCTGCAATATTTGTTCAATAGATTGGGACGAGTTTTCATTTAAGAGCGAGCAGATGTACATTACGTGTTGATGCTCCTTTTTTTTTTCTTAAATTCAGTTTGATCAATGAATCACAGGGGATAACAGAGCTGTATGAACAATCTTTATTCATTAATTCATTACAATGTACATCTAATTGCACTATTTGAGTTGAATGACTTCACATGTAAACTTATAAGCATAGACAAGAAATTTGCTTGACCCTACTCCTCTAGGGGCATTGCATCATCATCTTTTTCGCCCCACTTGGTTGGAAGATGGGGTATTGCATCATTTATAGGCGAACATCATAGGAAACTAGTCGAAGCCTTCAAAGGGTTCGCCCTGATGCGCCAACAGCAACGAAACGTGAAATTACTACGACGAGGAGAAACGGAACGCACGAATGAACTAACCGACGAAAACGAAAAAGATAAGACTCGGACCGCCGCTAGATACAACCGAAGCACCACCAGAATTGAACGAGGGGAATAGAACTCGAACCACCAATGGATACAATCGAAACACCACCAGGACTGCCACGAGGTTTCAACGCCACACAACTGGATACAAAAACACCACCAATTATGGGAACGCTCGGATAAAATCTCGCCACGCTTGGAATCCACCAAACGATAATAGAAGTTGTGCACAGTTCATACAAGAACTTGACGGCTGTCGAATTTTGGTAAAAAGTTCAAAAGGTTCTGTCTAAACCTAAACACAAGAGTCCTATTTATAGAGATCCCAAATGGGCTAACTCTCCATTTGGCCCAAAATGGTATAGACCAAAAACTAATTAAAAACAAGTCCAAAACGTAAAACTAAGGTAATTGGGCTGACGTCGGGTGGCCCGACTTGAAGTCTTCTCGAATTCCCAGATCTGGAGTTCTTAGACTCGAGCTCGCTGTCTCGAGCTTCCTTTGAGCACTTGGAAGTTGCCCTTGAGACGGACATCGTCCTCCTATTCATGAGATGGACCTGTCTCTCGATCTCAAGACAATTCTCGAGATGATCTGTGGTCTTCTCGAGTTGAAGACTCAACTCGACCTCTTCAATATCGTCAAGGTAGTCCCCATCTCGATCACTGCTCTTGATTCGATCTCGACTTGGCCAACTCACATCACATTCATTCGAGGGATATTGGCGTCCTCTTGGGTTCCTTTCTCGATCAACCAGACAATTGCAATAAAGGTAATCCCACCTCCATCTGCTTCGAATAGAAGTATCTAGAGTTGGTCCCGATATCGCATCATTCTCCCCTTGTTGAGAAAAGTTTGCCTTCAAACTTATGCGGTCTTCTTTCTCCTGAAACAATATTCCACCAGTTCCTATTCGAGAATACCTCATAAACAAATCATGGGTCGACTGGAGCAATACTCGAATATAGATCTCCGTTATCACTTGTATATGGACTTGGTTCAGTTGCAAAACGTCCTCGATCACTCGTACTGCCTGATGCCTTACTATGTAGTAGGTAAGCGAACTCTCCTACTCTTTATGAAGCTTGATGAGGCTAAACAGGTGCTCTTTTCTTTCAATGTTCCCTATCAGCTCGATCAGCCTCAAGTATTCCTCTCGATCTCCCCGCGGGATTGTGCTCGAGTTGAATGGGGTGGCGGGTTCCCGCGCGATCTTCTCTTGGATGCCTTTCTTCTGATTCCACCATTGAAGCTCAGATAGTCGGGTGTGTGGCGTGGTTGACAACTTCCGCTGCGCGACTCTGATAGTAGAGGCTATGGTGGTGCCACTCCCTTTATCCACTTTCATTTGACATCCCTAGCCTTGTTCCACGCAACTGTTGAGTAGGAAGCATTGCCGCTGGTCAGCCTTATGCAAATCCACATTTGCAATCATGCCCCTTCGACTGGCCAACGTTTCTCCTTGCCTAGGCTTCTCGAAGCATTCTTACTCAACATCCCAGAGGTGTTCTTCTTTTAGAGCATTACCCTGGTCCTTGTGATTACTCGAAATTGGAGTTCTCGAGTACGAACTCGAGATTGGTCTCGAGAATGAACTCCCTTTGCTGAAAGGAGTGTTCCTCACAGCTTGTCTGACAAGCGGGCCCCTAGCTTGTGGCTTATGCTCACTCGAATTAAGGTTTACGGACTTAGGTGAGGGGTGCGTTCTCGTGGAGGCACTCCCCTTGTTGAAAAGAGTCGTCTTCATGACCAACAGCTTCAGGGTCATCATCCTCAACTGTTGTCTTTCGACATCGTGCGCGAGATTGCACACGCCTTCAAAACTCCAGTAATGTTGTAACTCGACCTCCTAAGCAATTTGGGGCTGCAATCCCCTGATATATCGAGCGATCGTCTCCTCCAAGGGCTCATTGATGTCACAATGTAACATCAACTACTCGAACTCTCAAGTATACTCAGAAACACTCGAGGATTGCTGATGCAGAGTGTTGAGTCTCATAAATAAATCTTGTTGATATTGCTCGGGTAGGAATCGTTTCTTCATCTCGCTTTTCATTTTATCCCACGAGCAAATCTTGCCCTTTTCTTCTCGACAACGTTGGTGATTCATATTTTCCCACCATAAATTTGCGTACTTGCATAGTCGAGTGGCTGCCAACTTTACTTGTCTATACTCAAGAATATCCTCGTACACGAATACTTTCTCAACGGCATGCAACCAGTAAGAAACTCCTTGGGATCTGATTCTCCCTCGAACTCGGGAATGTCCACTTGCACATTAACAGGTCGTGCGGGTCGACATTCTCGGTTTTGACTCTTGGGGCTCGCTTCGTCCCGAATTGGTCTCCTGGGATTGTTCTGGTTCCCATATCCATCCACCAAAGGATTTTTTTCACTCTCAACTCTTTCTACGATCAGATTGTCCTCGCCTTCATTATCCAGTATATTGTTGGACGGCGACGCGCGATGACAAACTCCGCTTGACTGAGTCCGCGCTCGATTTTGTCTCTATACTCCGGGACGTCTCGTCGACTGACTACCTTCTCGTTGATTCAGTCGATAGTAAGAAGCGTGCGATTTGCCTCAATCAAACAAATTTCTTGAGTTCAACTCCTCTCAAGCGTAGGCAACTTCCCGATTTGAGGTTCAATATTAAACAGTTATCTCGAGATGAATCGACATGGGTCGACTTGAGTGACTTTGGTTGCTTCTCGACTGGAAATGGCTTTACAGTTGTGCTAAGGTCTCCCTTCAGCTTCTCGTTGAAACAGGTAATGGGTGTCTGAAATTGATATAAGGGGACTCCAATTCCTTCTACAAAAGAGACACCTTCGAACTCGAATACTCCAGAACAATCGGGTAACTCGAGGAAGGGGGCTTCAACCATTTTTAATGCCTCAAAATTATCTTGTTCAGTGAAAGCGCATTTGTATTCATCTTCCTTCGGACACTCAACCTGTTGGTGACATTCCCTTGGAAATTCGAGTACCATTTCTTCTCGAGTCACTTCTTCCGACTCCTCGATATATTCAGAATCCCAAGTTGGACCAAAATTCTCTTCGAAAGTTTTCTCCATTATCAAGATAAGCCTCAACTTCGTGAGTCTGAATAGTCACCTCTCGAGCTCTCTCTTATTGGTGAATATTTGCTGGGATGGATGTCGACTCTCCGTGAACATCTCCATTCCACACGTACACTTGTTCATCACTATCGGAAGAGAAAAGAGGATTTAAGAACATACCATCTAGGTGGCTGTCAACATGACGAGTGTTCTGACGAAGAAAGTCTGTATCCTCTTCGACTGGACAGTCGAATAGAGGGTTCTCGAAACACTTGAATGCAGAATCGACTGGTAGGGACGTTTCTCTTTCATCACAAATCAGTTGTTTGCTTAACGGTGATACTCCATCGGTCCTTAAATCTTGAAGTTGGCATTGAATATCCTAAAGGCGCTGATCAAGTAGAGCGACGCGCACGATATACTTCAGATCGGTAATTTTAGTCTCCAACATCATCCCACATTGGAATCTATTCGCCATTACTTCCACAGTACGCTCAACAATAGCCTTGTGTCTACAACAACCACCGCTCTCAACAACCTAGCGCTCAATACAACCTTGCGTTCCCCAACAACCCAGCGCTCAACACACACAACAATCGTGCGCTTTCAAACAACAAGCACTCACACAACCACCATGTGCTACCCATTCATGCACTCTGATACCAGCTGATACGCCGACAGCCACGGAAACGTGAAAATACTACGACGAAGGAGAAACGGAACGCACGAACGAACTAACCTACGAAAACAAAAAGGATAAGACTCAGACCATCGTTGGATACAGCCGAAGCACCACCAGAACTGAACGAGGGGAATAGAACTCGAACCGCCGCTGGATACAGCCGAAGCACCACCAGGACTGCCACGAGGTTTGAACGCCACACAACCAAATAGAGAAACAACACCGATTATGGGAACGCTCGGATAAAATCTCGCCACGTTTAGAATCCACCAAACGATAAGGGAAGTTGTGCAAAGTTCATGCAAGAACTTGACGGCTGCCAAAATTGTGTGAAAAGTTCAAAGGGTTCTGTTTAAACGTAAATACAAGAATCCTATTTATAGTGGACCCAAATGGTAAAGATAAAAAACTAATTAAAAACAAGTCCAAAAGGTTAAACTATGGTAATTGGGCTGACGTTGGCTGACTCGACTTGAAGTCTTCTCGAACTCCCAGATCTAGTGTTCCTGATCTCAAGCTCCCTGTCTCGAGCTTCCCTTGAGTACTTGGAAGTTGCCCTCGAGACGGACATCGTCCTCCTATTTGCGAGTAGACCTCTCTCTCTTGATCTCGAGACAGTTCTCGAGATGATATGTGGTCTTCTCGAGTTGAAGACTCAACTCGACCTCTTCAATACCGTCAAGGTAGTCCCCATCTCGATTGCTCCTCTTGATTCTATCTCGACTTAGCCAACTCACATCACATTCATTCAAGGGATATTGGCGTCCTTTTGGGTTCCCTTCTCGATAAATCAGACAATTGCAATAAAGGCAATCCCACCTCCATCTGCTTCAAATAGAAGTATCTAGAATTGGTCCCGATATCGCATTACACCCTGTGGTCCCACGGTCGAGTTTCCCAAATCATATGTCTGCTTGAGGGTCGGGTCCTTCACTTGTTTTGAGACTCACGTGCATACACCTGATATGTTAGTTTTTTTACTATGTTTTCTCTTCGGGTAACCTCAGGGTCGCCATCTCCCTAATTAATTGATTCCTTATGTAAGGTTGAAGGGATTGCCCCTGCTTTGTGCCACCAGTCTCTTCCTAATAAAGAATTGAACATTGGCTTAATATCGATCACAAAAAAAGGTCGTGTCATGGTTGTAGCACTCTACTTGTAAGTGGATTGGGACTACTCTCATACAAGGGGAGACATTTCCAGTGACTAACATTTATCTCACTTTTTTCAAGTTGTGAACATCTCCCACTAACCATTTATAAACAACTAGAGGTAAAGCATTTACTATAGCCCCATTGTGCATAAAGACGTGTCTCATAAGGATATCGTTAAAAGCAACTTGGATATGTAACGGGTGCATCTGTTGCCTAAGCGCCTCAGGTGGTCTTTGTAGCCAATTTATGGAAATGTTTGGTACGACTGAATATTCATAATTCATATAACCATGGCAAGAAATACCTTTTGGTTCAAGCTTATCCTTTATGCGAAATTAATCGACAACATCAGGGTGTTTCATTTGCCTCCAATGGTGGGATACCATTGTAGAGGGGATTGTAATTGCTCTTATCGTTTGAGCAGATATCTTCTTCGCTCAAGAGGACCTCCCAATCGTAAAAAGTGGTCTTGTCCCAGTAGCAAGATGACATTTCCATTTTTTGACCGCTTTTCAACCATGTTCTTGCTCGCCACTCTTTCCACTTTCTCGTGCTCTCAATGGGTAAAGGAATGCATTGTTTAGCTCCATTTATTTGCCATAAACCCACCAATGAGTCATGTTGTTTAGCTCTATTTATCTGCCATAAACCCACCGATGAGTCATGAACATGAACGGCTCGATGGAGATATATAAAAAAAAAACATTGTTTGCCTGAATGAATTCTTCCTGGTGACGTTTATAAACATAATCTATTTAGTGGAGTCTCACTATTACTTGTGATAAGGTGTGTTGGGCCTTTGGCTATAGTACCCTAGTAGATATCTTGGCTAGCAACATTAAAATGGACAATGGACTTTGCACATCTGGTTGATTAATATTTTGTGCGTTGCCACTAGTTTGCATTTGTAGCACAACATGCCAGCTTTGAGTAACTAAGTGATTGGAGTTCCGTTCCAGATGATTTCCATGGGATTTGGGGCGGACTCACCCGCTTTGGCGTGGGGGATTTCAAGTCTTCTGTTGCATTGTCCTTTAGCTTGAGACCTGGTGGAAACTTTTCTTTCTTGTCCAATTTCTTTTGTGGACGAGGGTTGATCCCTTTAGCTTTCGCTGAGTGGCCAGTTGTCATAGGCTAACGTGCTTACTGAGATGCCACTTTAGTTTCTCCTATAGCCAGGTCCAATGGCCCATTCTGCTATTCACGGGGGCCTTCCATCGTGCCCTGGTATAATAATTGTTTGAGCGTCAGTTGACCTCGTTCTATAGTCACATGCTTTATTTTGTCCTCCTTTGTTGGGGTTAGTTGTGGTTCATTAGAGGGATGCTCCTATTGTGCACGAAACCTAGACGATCCATTGGCCATATTTAGTGTCATTTCCTCCAATCCAGTTAGATCATACCACGTAGTGACTTTCCAGCCTTACAAGAACTTCTTGATTGTGAAGCATTTGCCAGTGATGGACAAGTCTCAATCCGATCAGAAGTTGATGAGGGGTTATATCGACGTCGTAGGTTCGTTTTCAGCGACAAAATATGGTCATGGGACATCAAAATTACACAAACTTAGGTCGTAACACTTTCCAAATTCTATATCTTACTATGCTACTGGATATGGGAGATTTATTCGCAACTAGTTTAGGTTTTGTGTAGGATATTAGGCATTTGTATTGCTAGACTGAAACTATCTAATGATGTCATTCTTCGTGATTTATTCTAAGTATATCTTTTTCATACATGCATGAAATCTGCTCAAAATCAATCATGTTCACTTTGTTTATTAATGAAAAGATTTCTTGTTTCAAGATTTTTTTTGGAGTCATTTTGGTCGAGTTTTTGTCTGCTGAAAGTCAAATTGCATAACAACATGGTTTTGTACACAAATAGAAACGTTGTTTTGGTTTTCTTGACATAACTTGAGCTACAAATCTTCGTTTAGCTTGAAATAAATCGAAGTAGTTTTCTCTTTGGTTTAGCTAAAACTTTTTGTGTTAATCGTTTGGTTTGGAGCCATTTTGGTCGAGTTTTTGTCCGCTGAAAGTTGAATTGCAGAAAAACATGAATTTGTACATGAGCAAAAATGTTACTTTAGTTATCAGGGTATAACATGAGCTACAAACCTTCTTTTAACCTGAAACTAATTTAGATTTCATGTTCAATTAAACTTCTTTTAACCTTTTTTTGTGTTTTGAACTTTTTCATTTGGAACCATTTCGATTGAGGTTTAGTGCATCAAAAGTTGGATTGTAGAATAGCATGATTTTGCATGCGTACAGGGACACATCTTTGTTTCTCAAGGCACAGCTTGAGCTACAAAGCTTCATTTTTTACCTTAAACCAATTTGGTGGATTTTCTCTTCAATTTATCTAAAGATTTAGATTTTAAATTGTGCTATTTGGAGTCATTTGGTCAATGTTTGATTAGTCTAACATAGGAATGTCTGCTAGTTTTCCTTTGTCTAGTGATAGCTTGCAGCTGTTGCATTCCCGAGTGGATGACTTGAGCTATAAGTGTCTAAATACTTCAAAGTTGGTAGTATTGGTCCCCTCTTTCAATTGAAACGAACTTTATTTTATTAACTTTCTTGATAAAGGTTGTCCAGACCATGCTTTTGCTTGTTGAAATTTGCCCTTGTTGTCTCACTGCTAAGTGTCGCATATTTGCTTCCGTATGAAACCAAGTCTTCATTTATATTATAGAATGTGATCTAATTGTTAGATTGTGATGATATTTGATGTGTTGTTGACATTTGATGTATTGCAACATGGTTTTATGGGCATATCATTTGCCAAAATCGAAGGATTGAGGAAGAGGAAATGACAAATGAAACGTTGCACATTTGTATTGTCCATTTTCATTAGGTAACCGTGTTATTCTTTGATCCCGAATATTCGATTGTTGGATTCAGTTCAATTTGATATGATAAATATTTGTTCAACTATAGATCTTTTAAACCGAGTTTTGATCGAATCGCTTGCTCCACTTAACTTATACACGAAACCCTTTATATGAGCATGTTGTTCACGTCAGATATAGGTAGTTTGATGTACATGACCTTCTTTGAGCCGCAACTCTAAATACCTCTTGTAATTTATTTTTCTTGTGAATTAGGTGTCATATGCATGCTCCTTTACCTGAACATCTGATGTTTGCTTCCACTTTTCGAGCACATCCACTTTCGATCTCTCGGGCATTCAAAAGGATCCGGAGCTTGCAAGGAATGGTGAACATGCATTGATGCACTCTTTAATAGTTTGGGTTATCACGACAACATTCTTTGAATGTTCTAAATTTATCCAACACATTTGGAGGTTTCACACTCTGGGTTTCTTACATGGCGAGAACTTGTCTCACTTTCTTCACATCATTTACCATAGGCGTATCTTCACATATTTCTCCCATTTCAATTCTCAATTTATTTTTCATGTACTTCCAATCAATGACCCATGATGAACTCCAGTAGACATGCACAAGCGAAGGAGTTGCGAGCTGCACTTCCCAGAATATTAAGTGTGTTTGCCATCACGGGGACACTGTTCAAGAGGTACATGGCGCTTATGAGTCTCTCATCATGTGCTTACGCCTTACCACTTTCGGGGATCGACTAAAGCGGGCATACAACTCCCTGAGTATATTTTCCTTACATAGTTCTTTTTAATTACTTAATGTGTTTTATAATTACAGCTTTCTGACCACGTTTCAATGTTAATAGCATGAAAATTGTTCATGGGTCGATGATTTGATGTAGAAACCAATGATCGACCTCGACTAGAAATACCAATCTCAGCAAACCTGGGAAGGAGTCCTTGACGACAGTGCAAAGACAGGATCACACCGTAAATCGAGGTGGAAATGCTCCACTAGAGCGGCCTCAACTAACGAAACTTACCGATGATATGCCATCCCGACGGGTAACAAGTACATAAGAAAGTGCAAGCTTCCCAAATTTACTTTATGTTTTACGTGCATAGTATATTGACCTGTAATTTGTTTGATTTCTCCATTCACTTATTCTAGGTGTTTGCGTTTGCTGTTGGAAGAATCATTGTTATCACTTGACATTTTTTTTTGTCTAATGCTCGGGTGGGTGCAAGGCTTGTAAAATGAAACCATTTTCGATGCCAGTCACCACTAAGTATGCAAAAAACTTAATGAATCGAATCCCCAAACCTGGGCTGGTTTTTTTTCTACTTAAACTACTATTTTAAAATTAAGTCGATGGTGACTATGTCAATGTTATTTCCAAAGTAAAATGAACATATTTTCTACATGGACACCTTCTTTGAATAGTGCACGTATGGTTCTCGCCTACTTCCTCTTCCTTCTTCCTTCTTTGAGCTTTTTCTTTGCTTCTCGTGTGTCGCCTTCGACTCCTCTTGAATATTGGAGACGTTGGACGAGGATCCAAGTAGACCCAATTTGAAAGATCGAAGGATCAACTCTATTGCAATTTGTAGTTCCCTCTATGCTCGAGTCGAGGAGTCGAATGAACGGCGGTAGCGACCTCGAATCCCCGTTGCGATTCCCATGCACCTACATTAAGGTGCCCATGGGTATCGTGGTGAGGTCACGCGCTGTTGAATAGATTTTGATGATGAGCCTTGACCTTATGTGAAACAAAAGTCAAACATCTACACTACAAACGCTACTCATTTTGAGAACTTTCTGTATGAAATATTTTTGTAATTAAATGATTGTTTAGTAATTATTTAATTGCGAAAACAAAAGAATTTGGTCATGATATTAATCTGATCAAAATCGATAGATTACGTTTACAAATAATCACAATAGGAATTATATTTTCCATGAAAGGAAATATATCACCTATTTATGGTAAGGTTCTGCAAGGTTGTCTCCAATCTTCTATGGATCGATCAGACCACCAATGAACCGGTATTTGGGATGTTTATCCACGTCATCTGTCTAGATTCATTCAATTATATGTTTTGAATAGAAGGATACCAGTTTTGATGATTATGGAAGTTAATCTTGAATTATTTTGCATTCACAGAAGGTTGTTGATCAGTTTCTGTCAGAACCTTTTGTAGCACATTATTCATGGGAATATTATCAAATCATAATCCTATTGATATGATATGATTACCTAAAGAATACTTGCCTGGGAGTGACGTTTTGTAAATATAATATTGTGACATTATCTAATATTTACTTTCTTTTATGCATAGTGGGCTGATTGGCCAAGAACCACTTCTTACGTTTAACCTAGATTATTTCGTGTAATTAGGATTATTCAGTCACACTTCTCTGATGGTTGTAAAAGGGTTCATTGTTGTATTATTCATGTGAAATCTAGAGAGTGTGCTGTGAGCTTGTAAACTTTTCGATTGAGCTTTGTTAGTCACAAACGAGGGACGAAGCTAGAGAAGGCTGTAGCGTTGGTGAAGTCTTCTAGGAGAGTGACTTGAGCGGCCACGAGGGACTCTTGGTTGGAGGCTACAGGAGACGTTGGTGGAGGCGTGCGGCTGGAGGCGGGCGTAGCCAATGTGAAGTGGGATGGAGAGAATGGCAGATACCCCAGAAGCACAGAAGGTGATGGACTAACCAATTTCTATGGTGTAACATTCTATGTGTGTAGGAACTTAGGACAGAGGTTGTTGTCTACTTGCGTGGGGTTTGTTGCGTGCTTACGTGGAGTTCGCCACGTAGTTGCTATCTCGAGAAAGTCATGCAGGTCGTGTGGAGCCACTAGAGGGAAAATCTATCCTTGGACAGGGGTCGTTGCCTGCTTGCGTAGGGTTCGCTACGTGTTCGCATGCGGTACGCCACGAAGTCGTTGTCCCAAGGGGATTGCACTTGGTTACCTTTGTTAGTAACATTAACACGCGCACAATGTCGCTGTGGTACAGAATCTTTCGATCTGTGCTGTGAAATTCAGTTACATGTGGTAAAAAAACCTTTCGGTCTGTGCTGTAGAGGGTTGACACATTTGGTATAGAATCTTTCGATTTGTGCTGTGAAATTCAGTCACCTGTGGTACAGAACCTTCTGGTCTGTGCTGTAAAGAGTTCACATATTTGGTACAGAACCTTCTGGTCTGTGTTATGCATCTCAGTCACTCTTGTACAAAACCTTCTGGTCGGTGGTGTACAACGAGTCACCTTTGGGGCAGAATCTTCTTGTTTATACTGTAGAAGGTCGATCTCATATCACTTTTTGTAATCGCTACTACATTGACTTTGAGGGATAACCATCTAAATTCTGGGTGAAGAGTGGATGTTGGTAAGTTGTCGAACTAATATAAAAGTTTTGTATGCATCAAACAAATTGCAATCACATTCGTACGTTCTGTCTTACAGAAACCTGTCTCTACGGTTTTGTTTTACATAAGCTTTCTTCCGCTGCGGTGTTTGTCGAAAAGGAGTTAAAAATCCTTAATTGGACTTTAACACTAATCCACCCACCCCTCTTAGTGTAACACACACAAAAGAAAGGAAAAAACTTTGAGCATTGGGAATTTGGATCAGTCAGCCTTGATAACTTTTGAAAAGTGTTTAAACGTGTTTTGCGCAGCCGGGTCCAAGAAGTAGAGGTTAATATATTGAAGTCGGGGCATCCTCGGAAGAACGTTCTCCCCGCGATGTCTAGTAAAATTATGGCGGCCTGCCGGCCAGCTTGCCTTTGAACCCCTGACTCATCTGTTGACATTACGAGGAATGTGTTTGGACAGAGGCATGTTTTCGCTGGACTCTGAACGCGCCCTCCTATGAAACTGCGGTTGCTATTCAGGTAAAAGCTGCCAGGGAATTCCAACTGAAAATGCATCATATAATTAATAAAACACAATCACCTAATTATGTTAACTTCTCTTTAAAAGTTTTAATGCTTAAACGGCAAAGTACAAGCATTAAATATTAGGTCTGCACTTTCTTCCCTTGACCTCTTTAATAGGATCGATTATAACACTGAAGATGACAATCCAAACACGCAGTCTGACACTTCACGGTCATATCCCAGAATTAACACGAGGGGGTGTGCTTTTCGTTGCACGTATCCCCCGCCTCCCACCGTCACACTAAATCGGGATGGAAGGAACTCGTAATAGAAACCACTTTCCGCTTACAACAACTGGTCCAAAACCCGTATTTTCTTTGACGTGCTGAAACTTGTAATAATGATGTGAATTTTCTGGAAGCGGCTAACGGTACGTGCACGTGAGACTTACGTAGTTTACTAATTAATACTAAAATTAGTAGTAAATTTTACTAAAAGTTGACCGTTACTACTCAAGTCAACGCAAAAGTAGTAAAAAAAGTAGTAAATTTTACTACTTTTTGGTCTTCTTTTGGTAAAGTCAACGAAAATGTAGTATAAAATGTCGTAAATTTTACTACTTCTGAACTGTTCACCGCAGTGCAATTTTACTACTTCTGACTTTACTAAAAGTGTGGTTTTCTTAGTAAAGTCAACGAAAATGTAGTAAAAAATGTAGTAAATTTTACTACTTTTTTTACTACTTCTCCGTTGACTTTACTAAAAATGAGGTTTTAGTAAAGTCAGCGTAAAAGTAGTAAAATTGCACTGCGGTGAACAGTTCAGAAGTAGTAAAATTTACGACATTTTATACTACATTTTCGTTGACTTTACTAAAAGAAGACAAAAAAGTAGTAAAATTTACTACTTTTTTTACTACTTTTGCGTTGACTTAAGTAGTAACGGTCAACTTTTAGTAAAATTTACTACTAATTTTAGTATTAATTAGTAAACTACGTAAGTCTCACGTGCACGTACCGTTAGCCGCTTTCGAATTTTCTCAAATGGAGGAAAACCTTATCTGGAATAGTTGTTCCCACTCTTATGCAATTGCGACCCCCTCCCCTCCCGGCCGTCCACACAATTTCTACGGACCGTGTGAGATTTTGATCGCACGTGTGCGGGTGTCGTGAATCTCGTTGGAACTGGAGGGATGACATTCGTCTATTCATTTTTTTTTTTTTTTGGTTGATTCACGGCCTTCCTTGCTTGATACTACTACTCTTTTTTTAAAAGATGAAGTTAATTAAAACGGAGTCGGTGTTGGTGAGGAACAAAACTAATATTATTAGCCTACGAATGCAATGACATAGGTAGGGACGGTAGTAGCAGCCAAGGCGCGGTCGTGATAAAATCCCATTATTTACATTTGGGTGGGGACTCGCATGATATATTCATTCACCACCGACACCTCCCTCCCCTCATCGGGTCTCTTACATTGATCCCTATAAACTCGGGGAAAGCGACGCCACAAAAGTTCAACTTTCTTCTGGGACGCTTTTCTTTTCTCTTTTTGGAGGTTTAGATTCCACATAAAACCACTCGCGCATTTGCAGCCACTTCTTTTCGATGAAAAACAATGTAACAAAGGCTTTGAAGTTTGGGGTATCATGAATATCAAACCACGTTAAAAGAAAATGACATTTTTATGAAAAACGTTGCGGTCGGAAGAGCGCCGGCCATTTTTCTTGGTCCTTTTTCCCGAAATGAACTTCACGGGGGGAGGGAGGGAGATCTCGCTTCTGCCGTTGTTGTCGTCGTCGTTCCCGGCAAAGTCAGAAACAACATGCTCGTTGCATTTTATGCTAAAAAGTTGAACGAAAATGCCAGGTGGAATATACCATTACGTCTCATCTGACCCCTGGCCGGCCGACCCGGAAAAGGAAAGAACGAGAGAAGAAAGGTCTGGACGGAAAAGCGACGGAAGGAATTAGTCGTGTTGTTTGTTTGCTCTAGGTCCTAAAATTTGGCCGGAACCTCTTTATGGGAATATTAAAAATAACATCCTTGGCCCGTGTCCGATGCGAGGACGCGTGGATGATGGTCGCATTTACCCCCAACCCAAAACGATATAATAATCGAATGGTGGCAGTGTATGTGATAGTGTTTTGCTCACTTCCTTCATACCATCATCTTCTTCGATCATAATTTTTTTTTTATGATTTCGAAGGGGGTGGGGTGGGGGGGACTTCCCATTCATACAAACCACGTGTGAAGGAGCGAAACAAATAACATAAAATAAAATATGTTATTATGTTGAAAGCCAGTAAAATAAACAAGAAGAAAACACACGACTGTGTCCAAAGACGGCCCGAAGTTTTTTATGCGGCACAAAACTCTGCCACATCGATCGTCTACGTAGATAATACAAAAACGAAATGGGAACTCGAGGGACCGACTTTTAGCCCCGGAAGCTAGATTTGGACCTTTATTTTTCATTTGTTTCCAAGTCAACTCGACACGTAAGCGCAAAAACCCAAGCATAAGTTAATAAGAAACACGAAAACCACCTATTTCTGTTGGACAGCTTGTAGAGACCTCGAGTTTAAATTATAATAGTGGGGATGCTCAATATTCCCGATTGGTCGACCGGAAAACAAAGTCGAAGAACATTTGGTTTGGCACTAAACCCCGACACGTTAACTCGCGTTGACTCCAGGGAAATGAAGAGAACCAATGAGATTATAAGAATGGGCTTGAGGTTTTTGCTAATCTTTTTTTAACCTTGTTCGCATTGCCTCTGACGGTCTTTTGTTCCATTGGAACGGTATTTTCAGACAGGATCGACATTTAAACGTTTGACCCTTCTGTGAAACTGGTGATGTAAAAAGAAATCCAAATGGAGAAAAAGCAGTTGACTTTTCCTATATCTTAAGCCGGGGAACAAATCTTTGAATGATGACCAAAGTATGCAAGGAAAAGGAAGGGAAATTGCCAACCGGATTTCCCGTGCTGATGAATCGCGTATACACTAAACCGCCAGCTGCGATTTCAGACAAAGATGGCCGCGTAAATTCGAGGGCCTTGCCGCGATATCAGACAATGCATGATCTCATTAATGGTTTCGAGTTACGAATCCATCCATCCCAATGCACTATCTCACCTTGAGAGAGGGAGAGAGAGCCGCATGGATAGAAGTCCTTCCCAAGGGATTGACCGAGCTACCGTGTAGATAGGTTAGCGAAATGTAAAACTATTGACCCCCATTTCTACCAGACCACCGCCTCCCCTTTCCACGGCCCCCCATGACCCGATCTTAAACTTAAAAAAAAAAAAAGAAGAGTAAATCAGGTAGAATTCCAATCTCAATCTTAATCTCCTCGAAGAAAAAAAAAGACAAAAAATAACTCTTGATAAATACTCCCAGTCCCAAACATGATATTAAATTGCCGTATGAGTTCCATAGAGTAACTATTACCATTAGTAAACGTGTTACTTCATCGTTCGAGTTTACGCGGTGATCCAGGGGGAGGGGGGAGACTTATTACGAAGTTAAAACCAACCCCCGCTTTTTTATGTTTATTTCAATTTCAACTGTCCGCGTTGAACGAGGGGAGAACCCAAAAAGAAAAAGGAGAGTGGGAGAATAAAAATGTTCTGGTCAAACAGGGGATGACGTGGCGAAACCCCATTAGTGGCGTGAGGAAAAACATTTTGCGGCGGCTTCTACCACGACTCAGACTCAGATTTAAAACTAATCCGGAGGTACAAAATTAATATAAAGTGAGTACTGGTTCGACCGAACATCACATTACATACTTATATGAAGATTTTTTTTGGGTGAAAGCTAATAAAATTTCAAGAGCACCTTACCTGTCAGCTTCAATGGGCTTAATTTACTCGAAACAGGTGTGATATAAATTCTTGTCTGGCAGCGAGGGAAAAATATAATCCCACACGAACCTTAGCTATAAAAAATAAGGGAAAAAAAAAGTAGTGTTTTTAACTATTTACCGTAGGTTTGACGAGAGCAAAAGTCCATGTTTATTCGTATGTGGATTACGATATGGTTTTAATTTCTTCCCCGGAATGAATAAACAAAAACCGTTCAAACGAGCGTATGTGGGTTTGGTGTTATGGTAAGTCAAATACACCCACCTAAAAGCCGAATAGCTTTGCCCATAAATACCTCCCAAACTCCAATCCCCAACTCCAATTCTCAACCTAAGAAACACCATCGACCCCCAGCACGGGTACACCCCAATCCCCTTTCTCTTCTGATCTTCCACTTGTAGGAGAGAATACAAACATGGAATGTTCTCGTTCGGGTTTCCTTCTTTCTGCTACGGCCGTCGTCTCCTTGCTTTCATTTGCCTGGGTAGTGATCCTTCGATGCTGGGTTCTTCCAAACCGCGCTAGCCGGAAGCTCAGGGAAAACGGCTTGGAGGGCCCTCCTCCCGTTTTCCCTCTGGGGAATATTAACGAAATGAAAAGGGTGGCGATGAGTTGCAGCTCAATTAGGAAGGCTAGCGATCCAGGTGTAATTTCTCACGATATCCATTCCTCGGTCTTCCCGTACTTTTCCTTCTGGCAGAAGTTGCACGGTATGCGAGTAACTCCCACTTTGAATTTTTTACGGGGTCGGGTCATCTTTCGGGGAAACTAATGTTTTTGATCTTTCCTGTTTGACCTCAGGGAAGGTTTTTGTCTATTGGCTGGGGACGGAACCATTCTTGTATGTTGCGGATCCTGAGTTCCTGAAGCAATTGTCATCCGGCGTCATGGGGAAAAGCTGGGGAAAGCCTACTGTCTTTAAGCGTGACAGGGAACCAATGTTTGGGAAAGGGCTGGTGATGACTGAGGGTGACGAATGGGTTCGTCACCGTCATGTCATAACTCCAGCATTCTCTCCGGCCAACTTAAGGGTAAACTTCATCTGTCTTTCATCTCACAAAAACTTATGCAGTTTTTCCCTTCATGTTATCCGCTGTTTCAAGACTATTTCTCCTAAAAGAAGTGATGCGGATATCCTAAACTTCTGTTGTTTGTTAAACTAACTATGAATGGTAGTTTAACGAGCTGCTTGGAGTTCTTTTGGACGTAATCATAAAATCCTATGTGGTAAAACGATTTCCATTTCATCTGTCAAACAGAGAATGGTAGGGTTGATGGTGGAGTCCACGTCCCAGATGCTCGACAAGTGGATGGCGGAGATAAATGCCGGCAATCTCGAGTTTGACATCGAGAAAGAAATCATATCGACTGCCGGAGAGATCATAGCCAAGACAAGCTTCGGAATTGGTCATGGGGATGGGAAGAAAGTGTTTGAGAAGCTGAGAGCCATGCAAGTCACCCTATTCAAAACGAACCGTTACGTTGGCGTGCCTTTCAGCAAGATCCTGTGCCCCACGTCGACCCTAGAGGCCAACAAACTCGGGAAGGAGATTGACGGCTTGCTGATGTCGATAATAAACGAGAGGAAGAAGGACACTTCGGGGACTAAGCAGCACGATCTCCTGGGGTTATTGCTCGAGGATAACCGGGGGGATGGGAGATCGGGTAAGAACTTGTCGACCAAGGACCTGGTGGACGAGTGCAAGACTTTCTTCTTTGGGGGGCATGAGACGACCGCGCTGGCGTTAACGTGGACGCTGCTGCTTCTGGCCGTTCATCCGGAATGGCAAGAGCAGCTGAGGGAAGAGATAAGGGAAGTCATCGGCGACAAGGAGTTGGATGCCACTTCGCTCGCTGGACTAAAGAAGGTAAGACAATCAATACATATATTTATTCCCTCACGAGGAATTCCCGAAAATATCTTCTACGCGGTATTTCAAGATAAGGAGTTGTTGTTTTTTTGCCTAAAACTGCGTGGCGTTATGTCCCTTTCTATTTTTAGAAACTTTCAGTATATCCTATTTTCATGTGGGGCCCAGTCAAAAGTCCAACAACCAGACGAAAGAAAATTCAAATAACTCTTCAGGGTCGAAAATGACGATGATGCTAGGTTAGCGGTAGCCTAGGCGCGTCTGACCGAGTAATATATAGTTTCTGTTGTCAGCGTATGGTTCGTGTTTACAGTTAGGGCCACCATGCAAACCAAGAGAGTCAACGTGCTTCAACTAAATTAGTGCACCCTTAATTCTCGTGAGGCTAATATCAACCTCTTCCTGACTTGCAGATGAACTGGGTGTGGAACGAGGTGCTACGCCTCTACAGCCCCGCGCCGAACGTTCAGAGGCAGATCCGAGAGGACATGAGAGTTAATGAGGAGACGGTGGTCCCTGCGGGAACGAACATGTGGATCGATGTCGTGTCGATGAACCATGACCCGAGCCTGTGGGGTGAGGATGTGAACGAGTTCAGGCCGGAACGGTTTAGGGACGACCCGTTGTACGGGGGATGCAAGCACAAGATGGGGTTTTTGCCGTTTGGGTTCGGGGGGAGGATGTGCATAGGCAGGAACCTGTCTGCGATGGAGTATAAGGTTGTCTTGACCCTAGTTCTTTCTAGGTTTTCCTTCTCCGTCTCGCCAAATTACCGCCACACCCCTTCGATTATGCTCTCCCTCAGGCCATCCCAGGGCTTGCCCCTGATAGTAAAACCTCTGTAATGGCAGTATAAAATAGCATGTGGAGTTGTAATATACTAGAAAGAAATCCAACATACGTCTTTCGTTCCTCCCATCGAGTCATCTTTATCAAAGAATTTGGTCATCATGAATTCCCCATCTCCGGGGGTCTAACGAAAAGACATAACTGGGACAGAAATATACCCATCAACAAATATTTTATCCCTCTTGCCACATTATTAACATAATTTCACGTTTGAATAAGTGTCGACAAGGCCAAATTCTCGGCAAAACAAAAGGGGCCTATGGCTTCAAATCCCAGAAAAGACGCGAGCACGAAAGGGATCAAGTTAAGGGAGACGAAGGTGTTTGCGGGCGAAACACGCCACGGTATAACAGGGATTAAAAGGGTTGAAGAAATGTGGTCGTCGAGACTTTCAAACAGACAGTAACGTAAAGTGCAATAACACAATTGCTTAACAAGAACACTTACTTTCATTTCTGGGAAATAGGGAGACAACCGAGCAGCCCTTCGAGATCTTTGAATGATTGTCGTGTCTTTATTACAAAAGACTGACCGCATATTTATACTAACACTTGATCCAATCTAGATAATAACCGCTAGTAAAACCGCTAACACAACTGCTATCGTAATTTCTAAACACATTTTCCACACGTTTTATTGGCACTAACTGCACACTATCTACTTCTAGTACGTTTTGAGAAAATTCTGACTGAAAGTTGACTAAGTCTTGAAATTTCAACGGAAACCCTTCCTTCACCGCCACTTCCTTCAACTAAGTCTCGATTAAACTTCGCCCAGTCCGTCGTACTTCGACATGCCCTTGCTTCGACGGGATTGGACTTTGATCGGATGCTCCTTCGACTGGATTCACTCCCATGATGATGGGCCTTGTTATTATTAAAGTCCAAAATGGTACTGTGTAAACAGACGGACAAGTAGAATCCTAAAAAGTCAAGGGAACATGATGAAGATGATAAGTCGAGAAGGGTGGAGTGTGAACAAGAACACGGTGAAAGCTGCGAGCAGAAGAACTGAAGACATACGTCCCTCGTAGGTTGTGACTTGAAACTTTGACGGTCACAAAGAAATTTAACCACAAATACAATCTCGAAACAATGTAATAAACACGATAATCGCATTAAGTCTCTTAAAGATTTGGACTATCCACTGCACTTTATTTCTTCACAAGTGTAGACTTTGGCGTTTCAAGCATTCGGTTATGTTCATCTCAAGGTTAGTGTGCATTCGTTCTTATTCTTTGTTTAACATTCATTGTAAGAGTTTGACAATTACAATCATAACTCAAAATCGAACGCATATTATCCGTGAACAAATATTCCCGAAGCTATTTCACATAAACTAACAACTAATTTTGATACATTTAAGTATTTATGAGATAGATAAGGCCAGCAATGATTGAGTATGTGGGGCCAGAGAATACTTGATGGAGCCGGGAAAGTGGGACTTAACCCTATCCTCTATTCCATCCCATGCTTGTCATCCACTCGTTCCCTCACATATTGAATTGTTTCAACAGTGGAAAAGACGGGATTATATTTTTCACGCCAGAAAATTAGAACGAAAGGTGACCAAACAAAAAAAAAAAGAAATAGAAGAAAAATAGCGCGTGAAATATTTACCTACAGGCTTCGTTAGGCAGTTGGGGAAAATGACTTAGAGATCTTAAACTCATCACTACTCACTTTCTTTTCCTTTGATATTTCCTTTTATTACGCAATTTTCCGCCGCCCACCATGAGTGAATAAAACCCATGCATATCACATTTTTTTTTCTTTTACCAAACAAAATAAAGTCAAGAACCACAACACTCGTTTGTCATTAAATAGGACAGGAGTGCAATAATTAAATGTGTTGATATGGTTGTGATGATGACTGACATGGTAGGTTTGTCCTGTTATGACTTTACAGAAGCTGTAATCTCCTGTAATAATGAAATGCTTCTTAGTAAAGGAAAAATATCACGAAAATATTTTTTTCATCCTCCAATGATCATTTTATATTAAGTGACATGATTAGAAAATATTTTCTTAATTAGATATTTTAATAAGAAGAATATTCTTAAAAATATTATTTAAATTAATATTAAACTATTTATCTGATAAGACAAACCATAAAAGTTAAAAATAATAAATTTTTCCTATGTATGGAAATTATATTACTAAAATGTGAATTTTCCTATTAACCTTATCTAAGAAGATTACGTTAATAAGAAATATGCAATAATAAAATTTTTCACATGAATTTCGTCTAGATACAATGATAAACTAATCTTGAACGAATTATTTCATTTTGAAAATATATGATTGATTATTTTCTTCTCTAGTGCTCATGATCAGATTTCTCAGGTTTGGAATAAAATATTTTTTCTTTCCAACTATAGAAGGTTGTTGATCGAATCTGGCTCCAACATTCTCTATTGCGATATCTTGAGATTGGAGAATCCGATTGATACAAAATCAATCAGAGATTGTTCCCAAATGATTTATGCATTATGGGAATGCATCTGGTTGCAATTTAAATTTAGTAAATAAATTTCCTAAATAAGAGGAGGGCGGAACTGCTTTATAAAAGAAAAACTCAAAAATAATTTATTTGGTCAGTGGTACAGTGGTAAGTCTTGGCACATTCTTGCATCGTTATTATGGTGTTTTAACGTGTGCGTTGAGTGTGCAGGACGGATTCTCAAGGTGAGCGTTCTCGCAGAAGGTGACTACAGCAGGTTCAACGTTGGTAAAGCCGCTTCGGAGACGCTGGTGGTAACGAATCCGAGAGACTCGACCGGAACACTGTCCGTAACGTCGGACTGCGTGTAATAGGGCCTGGAAAGAAGGGTTCCAAGTAGGCGAGTAGGCATACAAAGTTGGTCGGAGAGGAGTCCGTAGCAAGCGTAAGTGGTGAGGGATCTACAACCTTTTGTAGTTGGTTACTTGGTTGTCTATTTGTTTGCAGCAGGTTTGCATTAGTGAAGCCACTTCGTAGGCGTTGGTGGCTACAGATTTGAAGGACTTGGCCTGGGAAGCTGTCCGTAACGTCGAGTTGGTTTACAGCAGGTGCAGGAGAAGGAATCCGTAGCAGGCGCAAGTTATGAGGGACTACAGCCTTCTGTAGATGATTATGTTTCTTGCTTTGCAGGTTATATCGAAAATACAAAAAGAAAAGTCCGTCAGGCGACGTCCGACACGTGGAGGAAGCATATCGGGATACTGATTCCAATCCCGATTTTTTAAATTTTCAGGAATTCAGGATCGGTATTTGATATTTTAGATTCGAAATTGGGAGTAATATTTTATTTAAATAGTATATGAGATTGGAATTGGTATTGCAAAAAGAAATTGGTATATATCGAATACCGAATTATTTTTTGGCCTAAGAAAAATTGGGCCGTCGAAAAGTCCAATTAGGCTCAACCCACAAAAAAACCCTAGCCACCCAAATGACCCCTCCTCCGGCTCTCCTCCCCAACCTCCACCTTACCCCCCTCGCTGCCCCCTCCTCCTCCTACAGCCACTATCAAAGCACCTACTAAATCGGCCTTCTCTTCTCGATCATTAGTGTAGATTGGCTTCCTTGTTTATTCTTTCTTTCTATCTCTCGGTGTGTACGTGTGTGTCTGAATCGACATTTTTGGAAAATCTACTGAGGTATTTGGAATTGAGATCCCTTTTTAAAAATTCCAAGGTGGGTAGTGTATTTCTTTTATCCTGATTTTTTGGTTGCTAAACTATTGTTGTCGTCATTTTCTCCGGTTGTTTCAATTGTTACAGGTTGTCTGATTATAAGTTGGCTGAATTTATGTTGTTTGCAGTATGGCTTGTTGACTATTTCTAATTTTTGAAGTAAAACACCCATGATAAGAGAAGGAAGTATTCCATCGATGCTGCAAGTGCTGCCGTCAAGTCAATCGGATTCAACACGACATCTGGAAAAGAAACGAAAGCAAATGACCCCACGATATATCTTTTGGAGTGATTATGAGAGGTTTCAAGCTTCGGATGGTACGATGATGGCTAGATGTAAGTTTTGTAGAGCATAATTGCGAGCTGATACATCAAGAAATGGAACTTCCGGGTTGAAAAGTCACAGTAAAGCTTGCAAAGAAAGGATTGAATAAGCTGATACATTGCAAAGTATTCTTGCATTGAAACCAGCGAGAGATCATAGTGGAAACACTATAACTAATATCAGGTGCGATCCCAAAACAATCCGAAAATCTTTAGCTAAGTTGATTATAACAGCATTGCCCTTCAAATTTGTCTCCCGCCTTGAGTTCATTGAATTTATGTCCATTTATGTCCCAAATTTAAAGTACCTTCAAGATGGACAATTCAACGTGATTGTATTGATCTTTTCATTAGTGAAAAGGGAAGCTGAGAAGGTATTTCTAAACTCTAAACAAAGAGTTTGTCTGACAACTGATACATGAACTTCCTTTGCGCAAAGTGATAATTATATGTGTTTGACTGTGCATTTCATTGATGAGAATTGGGTACGAGTCATAAGTTTCATTAAAGTTTCTTCCCACAGGGGAAAGGATATTGGACTTGCTATTGAGAAATGCTTGCGAGATTGGAGATTGGAGAATATTTTTACTATAACAGTGAACAATGCCACTTCAAATGATGTTGCTGTCCGTTTTCTGAAAGACAAATATTGCATTAAGGTTGGAAGGGTTATGCAGTGCGATTTAATTCATGTGAGGTGTGTTGCTCATATCATCAACTTGATTGTGAAGGATGGGTTAAGATTGATTTCCGATCCCGTGAAAAGAGTTAAAGAGATTGTAAACTATATTAGAGGTTCTTATCAAAGAATGACAAAGTTCAAAGAGTGCATTAAAGTAGAAAATATTGAAAGTAAGTGTGCTTTGGTTCTAGATGTTCCGACTAGATGGAACTCTACTTATCTAATGCTTAGTACTGCACTTAAGTATGAGAAAGCATTTGTGACATATGATTATGAGAATATATGTCTAAGAAGTGATCTCGAAAACGAAGATGGTATATGCATGGTCCCGAATTCAGTTGATTGGGACAATGTTCGAATACTTGTCCCACTTCTCAAGTAACTTTATGAACTTACGTTGAAAGGTTCTACTTCGAAGTTTGTTATTTCCAATTGTTTTTCCCATGAGATGGTGACTCTTGACTAGTCTTTAAAAGAATGGAAAATATCCGTTGATGAGGAATTGGCTACGATCGCAATCAATATGAAATTCAAGTATGAGAAATACTGGAAAAATGTTGAAAAGATGAATATGTTGTTGTTCATTTTAATTGTCTTTGATCCTTGTTCAAAGATGGAGTACTTGCAATATTGTTTAAATGATATGTATGGTGATAAAGCTGATGCATTGATTAGAAAAGTGAAGGATACTTTGAATGCATTGATTACAAGAAGAAATGGGTGGCTGAACATGGAGATGATGCTATTAATAATGATGGGAACTCTGATCAAAGCAACACAAAGTATTTGAAATTAGGCTCAGTGTTGCATAGTGAGTTGAAAATGTTAGAAAGATTAGAACATTTTGACAAAAGAAAGAAAGATAGAAGGGGTGGAGATGGCAAGTCAGAGTTATACAAATATCTGGCCGAAGAGATAGAAGTGATTAAGAGCAGTGTGAAATTTGACACTATTGTTTTTTGAAAAGTCAATGCTTTAATATCTCCGGTTGTGTCTCAAATTGCTCGCGATATTTTGGCCATGCCCATCTCTACCGTTGCATCCCAATCTACATGTGATATTTTCTCCTAATATTTTTGAATGATTCGCTATCATGATATTTATCTCCTAATATTTTCTTATATTAAATACGTGAACATATCCTTGATCTATTTCGTAGTTCTTTGGGACCTAGAAGTGTGGAGGCTCTTTTATGTACCCAAGATTGGTTTCGTGGATTAAATATACAAGAAGGAGTTGTAGAAGATCCGTTGGAACAAGAAAGCTTTGACGCTGGCAATATTTGATATTTAATCTGTACAGAATAATTATTGCATATAGATTAATATTTATATTATTTGGATACTTTTTTAGAAATGGCAGCACTTTTTATGGATTCTCAATCAAGGGGCACTTGTTCTGCTATAAACTCATAAATGGTAAAGTCTCTCGTTTATCTTTTTTATTCGAAACTACTTTGGTTTTTGGTGATTATTGTACTAATTTGGACTTGCTTTGGCTTATGAAGGTCATGTCTAAGATCGTGGTGATCCAAATGTGGGGAGGGTATGATTCTTATATCGGAAACATTTATTCTAATATGGATATGGATATGGATTTCCCATTGTTTTATCTTAGCCTTGGGCTTTAGTCTTGGATGCTTTTTTTTTTAGAATATGATGGTACTTTTTTTTCCTTGAGATACTTTGTGTTTGGATAGTTTGTTTGAATTTAGATATACTTTTATTAGCCTTAGTCTTGATGTGATTTTTATGGGTTTAGGTGATCTGCTTTATTCATTATATAAACTTAAGGTAATATATATTTCGGTAATTGGTAAATATCGAAATATCGAAATAAAATTTGGTAATTTATCGAAATATCAAAATTTAAATTCGGAATTGGGATTGGAATTTATAATTTTTAAGTCTCTAAAATTCGGTATTTTGGTAATTGGAAATTTGGTATACCGAAATCCCGAATGCTCTCCCCTAATAATGTGGATGCTCTCCGCATGTCATTGGGACTTATGGGCTTTTGATTTAGGCCCGTGATTAATTTCCTTTAAGCCCAATCATATTTTATGACACCTAACATTTTGTTGGCCCTTTGATTGTGAATAAGAGGGGGGTAAATTAGTCTTTTCGCTCAACTAGAACTTTATCGACAAACTCACAGAACCCTCACAGCGGAAGACTTAGCTTCTGTGATTTACAGAAGCTTAAAGACAAATCGGAACATAATGTTTTATAGTGATTCGGTGAATACACCTACATCCACTTTCGGCCGCTTTCACTAATACTCGTAAGTAGTGATTATAGTATAGAAAGTTGAACCTTCTATAGTGAAAGAACACAAATTTCTTTAGGGGCGGTAAGACTAACTTAACCAATGCAAGAAACACTCTTGCTGAGTTTGGGTTGCGTTTAGATCGAATCACAAGGAAATCAACCAGACTTGGCGAGCACAGAACCCTGGCTGGAAGCTTCAGCCTTCTCTGACGCAGTAGTGGGCTGTCCTTTCTGTGGATCTGCGATCAGGCTCATGTTTATTAAATGGAAACAACAACAAAATATCAACGACTTTCTCTTCTTGTCTTCACCGCCAGCAGACCAGAGCACTACCCGAGAGAAAACATATCAGTGTGATGACTAGATAGAGATACACCGTTCGAGTATCGGGGATACAAGAGTGCGAGACATGCGGACGTAAGGAAGAATGATGGGGTATGGACTCGATCATCAGATTATAGATTATAAGTTCATAAACCTAGCCCATTTTGGGTGGATGTAGGCCAACATTTATACTGGTAAATATGAGGTTTTCAAGTCCATAGTCAAGTACTTATTACTTGGATTGTAATTGTTATCTTATTAGTAAACGAATGAACGAAAGGTGAAAATTAAGGGCTTGATGGAGAGAAACATGAAACTGGGATAAAGGTGATGATGGGGTTGAGATACGAGCTCCACGAATACATATACACCACCATGATAGGAGAACTCGAATAATTCTTACGATCCACTGATACAGATACACCACCGTGATAGAAGAATTTGGATAAATCGTTGTTGACGAGCCCATTTGTTTATGAAAAAAAAAAACCGAAAAGAATGAAAAGAAACAGATGATTTTGAACAAGAGTACAACCGATGATTATAAAGATTCTTTCTAACCTAAGACATAGATGTTTGTTTATGTGTGTGGAGTGTCTAAAATCTAGAATAACAAATCTTATTTATAGATAATTTCGATTGGCAATTATTCTTGATCGACGGTTATTCTTCAATCTTCAACTTTCATTTGACAATTATCTTCAATTTTCCTAAAATGCACGATTTTGTTGTGATCTTATCTTCAAATTCTCATAGTCGACTAAATTATCTTCTCCCAGTCGTTCGATTTACTTCTATCAAAATTTTTTCCATCAACTAGATTAGGTGTTTTCCCAGTCGATTGGACTAGATTTTCCCGGTCGACTGCTTAGATCTTCTTAATTAAATCGATTGATTATTATACTTGTTGATTGTGTTCCCTTCTAATCTTAATCGACAGCCAAGAATTGTCATGCGAAAACATTTTGCCCCTTCACAAGAATTATTGAAGATATTTTCGAAAATAATGAAGATCTTTTCGGTCCAGATAAATATCTTAATCAACTAGAGAGATTTTTAATATTTTCTTTTTCAAATCAATTGACTAGACAAGATTTATTCCCCGGATTAATATAGTTTTGAATTTCGATTCAATCGGTTGATCGACGAGATGTTCGCTATCCAATCTAGTCACTTTCTGGTCGACAACATTTTATCTTTCCAATCAATCGATAATTCAACCGGAGAGAATTCTTTATTAAGTGGAATCGCAAAAGGCCAAGTAACCTTAGACAATCTTTTTTTATTATGAAAATCAATCGACTGCAAATCAATCGATTGTCTTTTATTAGATGAACACTTAAACATGGAAAACTATTAAGAAACCAACTTAGGAAGACCAAAACCACTATCTTTCAAGGAGATTTCTTTGAAATTCAATTTTTTTGATAATTAATAGGATATCCACAAACTGTAGTTAAGGCGCAAGGCACACCCAATGTGCAAACCCTACCAATCACCCGAGGCACAAGTCACAATGCTCAAGGCGTGCCATTGCGATTAAGGCGAAAATAAAGAAAAATGTGTAAAACATATGTTACTCAATGAAAATTCAAATTCCATTAAATCCATATCTAAGTTCAAAAGAGTTTCACCGATCCATAAAAAAATGGCACCAAAAGACAACCAACTAATAATCAAAGTCTTCTTCGTTATCATGAGTCTCGTCAACATAAGCGTAATCATCATAACCATTAACTCCATCCACATTCCCTTCAATCTCCTTATCGACATCGACATGGGCTCCATCTTCATCAAGTGACCTCAAACTAGTTGAATCCCTGGTCGTCATCACAACTTCATCAACAACTGACACATTCTCAACTTCACTCCATGTCAATGTATCTCCATTGAAAGCTAAGTCAGCACAGCACCTGCATGTTCTTCCATCTTTCCAACCAGTCATTCATTACAATAATCAATATTATCCATACAAAGAGGATCAATCGCATCTCGAGCATCATATCTTGCTTTCAACTTTTGTTGTACTTGACATAGACAAGGTCAAGTAACCTTTCAAGCTCAAGTTGGTTCCTCTTCTTTATATGAATTTTCATGAGGATATAAGGAATGTCGAAGAGCTCATAATAATAAATGAAAAATCTTTCACTTTAATGGTATGAATAGTAAGTGACTTACATGCTCACATGTAACCTGGTGATCGTTGAGTCTTCGCTCGGGTGACAAGAGGTGTTCCAAAATTCCATCACATCTCATATAATATGCCAAATCATTAGTGATTTTGTCTTGAACCTCTAGAGAAGGTATCAATCTGTCTATACAAGTAAAACAATCCTCTAGTATTCTCTTCGGCGTCTAGATGAGAGGAATTTGGTTCGTAGTAAGCAGGATTCAAAGCATGTCCCACTGCATGCACTGAATGGTGAAGCTGACAATTCCACCTCTTATCATCTAGAAGATATTCTCATATTTGTCTTATTTTCCATTGAAAGACTTTTGAATAGTCTATTTGGCTCTAACCATTGACTCATAGATATATCCCATGACTGACTTCTTCTCATTATCCACGAGACGGAGATCCATCACCAGCAGGCCCATCGCCTTGAGTGCGTACAGCACGCTACTCGAAAATGTCGTCCGCAACAAACCTACATACGCCATTTTCCCTTTCACCGTATTCGACAACTTGTTATCATCCCATTCTTGTGATCCGAACATCTTTCTCAAGTTACTTTTCAACACATGAAGCCTCTACAACGTGAGATAACTCGTTGCAAACCTGGCGATGCCATGTCGGATCAATTCATTCTTCCCTATAAAGGATCTCATGGTATTTAAGACACTATCATGATTATATATAAATCTCACCAAGAATATGGCTTGCTCAACGTTCTCTTCAATTGTGGAATTTTTTCGATGTCTTCCAACATCAAGTCAACACAATGTGTTGCACAAGGAGTCCCGAATAAATGCTTTTTTTCACTTGAAGTAACTTTGCTATCATTACAGAATGAATATGCTTTAGTCATAGAAAAAATTAATTACTAAACAATACTTTAAAACTTAAATGTGACTCACCAGCCAACACATAGTTACTTCCATTGTTGGTAACAACTTGTTCTACATTATCGTCCCCAATCTCCTCCAAAAAAGTGTCTAACAATTTAAACAACTTCTCTCCCATTTTCGAATATGACGAAGCATCGACAGATCTGATGAACAAGCTACCCTTCGATGAATTCACCAATATATTGATCAAAGATCTACCTCTTTTTTATGTCCATCAATCAGACATAATCGAACAATCATATTCGAACCAATTATTAACGTGGTCTTTCATCAAGTCTTTGGTGTGTGAAACCTCTTTGTTAAGAAGCGTAACTGCATCTCATGGTAGCTCAGTGGCTTCAAGTGAGGGCCATATCTTTCTATATCTTTCAACATCTTCCCGAAGCTTGGAGACCTCATGTCATATTTCTGATATAACCATCTAGCACTGCTCTGAATGGTCATATTTCTCGTTTCTTTATCACATGCATCAATCACACTCTGTTATCTCATATTCTCCTTCTCCAATCCATATGTCATCTTCCCCTACTTTTGTTCTGATTTACTTCCCCATTCGATGTCGTGCCTCTTTTCGAATGAAGACAAGAACCACCTTCTTCTATCTCGACATCATCACCAATATCATGCATATGGGATGAAAAGGATTCAATGCTACCAATTTCTTCTACCCATGCTCATTTTGTTTCATCCATCTTGCTTCGTAGTTCATCCTTCACATCATGAGGACATTTGCTACATGATCTTGCATTTCTGAATTATTCCATTTGGTGTTATTTGGCCCGATGAATATTAGCTTTAATTTCCACAGTATGGTGACGTTGTAAAGGGATATTATTCAAATCAAATAAATTTAATTATGTTTGTTATCAGATAAATTATCTTTAATGATCTTCCATTCTAATGAAAAATAAACCTTTATAGAAAGTTATTGTTCAAGTAATTCCATTCTCAAGCATAACGACTGTTGAATAATTATTTGCTCAAATAAATATTACCAGCTGTGATGTAATATTTTAGGAAACAAATCAAATGGATTGTAATAATGGACTTGTGCAGTTAGACACAAACTTACGGGTGCGTGCCAAAAGTTTCTCGCCTGTAGAATAGAGCATGAGTGTGGAATGCCATCGGAGTGAAAGGTTTCCCCTTGAGCAACGGAGGTAGTTGTGAAAGTCTTGACCTCCGAGAGGAACAATGAGTTGGTTGTGTGGGGCCGCCGGAATATAAAATTCCATCCTATGCATTGGGTATGCAGTGTAGTGAGTCACAGTTGTAGTAACTGTGAAATAGAATTAACAAGGTCATATATGCGTTGCATAAAGTCATTCGCGCCTTAAATGGAACTGATGTTTCCATGCATTTTCAAGAAAATAAAGTCATTTTCATGTTACAAGAATCCATGAAAGGCTTAAACAAAGTCTTAATTATCGCTTGCTTGGTCAGATCACATGTTTATATGAAGTTTTCGACACGTAGCTTTTGGCTATTATGTAACCGGTAAATTTTATGAGAATCTTTCTCATTGACAAGTAGAATGCATGCTGCCAAGATTCGATTTACATGGCAAAGTTGGCATCAGAGAGTTGTTCAATTCAGCAGCTCATTGGAGATTCATCTAGAAAATATTAGAGTAGGACAAGACCCACAACATTTTCATGCAAGAGCCGATTATCTCAGAGTAGTTCTGTTTTTACTCAAAAGCGACTCAGCAACCACATGTGTTTTCCTTAAAGGAGTACCAACAAAGCTTAATATGCTTTCATAGATAAGTACGTTCGGTGGTCATAAATATATTTTATCATCAACAGAGCGCTCGTCCACACATTCCTCCTCAATCTCCACATTCTACAATTTCCACATAAGCTGGTCAACACCAATGATCAATCAAATAAAAAATAGATATATCCAATCTGGTGGTTCAGAAACCTGGGAAATGGTCGACTTCAGTTCACAGAGCTTCGTTGTGTCCATTTGAATAAATTTCTCATCAAATATTTTCCGTTCCAAAAAATCAGAATCAAACAACTCCAAGTTCAGAAGCAAAAGAAAATTCTCGCTCCATCCCAAAATAAAGGACCCATAAAGGGGAGGTGGCTTACTTTATTAAAGCGTCCTAGCACTTGATGAAACCCACAATAGTCAAGAATTAATCCCAATATTGGAGGACACACGTTAAGGAAGCACTGCACCATAATTTTTGGAAAATCTCATTTCAGTTTGAAGTACTTCGCAACAAATCATGGTGCAAAATATAGCACCCTCTTCTTCAACCGGTTGGAGTCGGACTGATCAATCAAATGTTTGAGGCCAAATATAAGACTTCATCTTAATAACCTGTGAATCAATAAATAAAGAGAAAAAAGTAATATGGGTTTTAAAATTGAATCAATGTCAAAAGAACAACTCATTTTGAAGGACAAGTAGTTGTTATCAGAGTTCAAACATGTGTTCTAACAAAGAACAAAGTCATTGATTCCCTGGCTGACTAGAACTTAATGCTAAAATCTTCGGGAGTGATTCCAGGATGAACTTTACAAACCTCAGATTTAATGTCAGCCACAGGACCTTCTGACGTTTGGAAGGGAAGTGTCCAGATTTATCTTCAGGAGTGAATTCGGGGCAATAAAAGCAAAAAAATAAGTTTATCACGTGAGAAAAGAAAACTACAACATGTCAACAGGAAAGATGCAATGCAGTTGTCTTGACAATCGGCAGGAAGAAACAGGGGTCGTGGGCAAAACAATATAATCAGTCGGGTTATGTTAGTTAAATGAGCCGTGTTAGAGATAAATTATGTTGGGGTTTGTATAAAGATGAGGCCCGTGTAAGTTTATAAATAGTGGAACTAATTGTTGTCGGTAAAGAATGGAAGTCGGTAAAGTTAGTTGTGATGGTTGTTTGGTGATTTCTAGTGAATGAAGCAAAACGCGAGGTAGAGCTTTCTTCTCCGACAATTTCGTCTAGCATTGCTTCCGCCCATTTGGTATCAGAGCTCCAGTGAAGATGAAAGTGAAGCATGTCGAAGATCAATGGTAGAGTTGGACCCAAACTCGCCATTCTTCATCAGTCCGTCTGATAGTCAAGCAACCACTTTGATTACGTCGGAATCGGTAGAAGATAACTATAGTTCTTGGTGGAGGTCATTTGAAGTAGTCCTATCCATTAGGAACAAAATAGGGTTTTTGGATGGTTCAATTGTCAAGTTGGATGAACTTGATCCTTTGTTTCTGGTATGGAGACGTTGCAATGATCTGGTTAGGAGTTGGATTCATAAATCAGTGTCCATTTCTATTGCATCGACTATTTTCTACATAGATACAGCTGGGGAGATATGGGAGGAACTTGAGGAAAGGTTCGCGGAACCGGACGATTTGAATTGTCAACTGCAATTACAGATTCATAGCCTAATTCAAGCATCTAGGCCAATTGCCATGTATTGTAATCACTTGGTTTCAGTTCTAAGGGAGTTTAAGCTTTATAGGCCTTTGCCGAAGTGTGAGTGCAACAATTTCTCTTGTGGTTGAATGAAGACATATGCAGAACAAGTACAGAAGTATATGGTGTACAAGTTTTTGAATGAGTTGAATGAAGAATATGGATCTTTGAGGTCACAAATTTTAATGATGAAACGTTTCCCCACTCTTGGAGAAGCATACAAATCCGTTCAGAGACAAGATATGCAGAAAGATTTGAAGATAATTATCTTTAATTCTATTGAATTTGCAATGATTGCAACTTCAGGAAAGTTTCAACATTGTGGGAGAAAGGGATACTTGAAGGAGAGATGATATCATCTTATAAGGTTCTCTACTGGTATTGGATCTGTATCAGGTATGAGAGTTGGGAGATGAGAGTTTCAGAATGATGGAAGACTTACAAGGCGATCAGTTAATTAGCTAAATTTGGTAGATACTTAATAGAAAGATTTAGTTGCAGCATCCCAACTCAATTTGTCCAAGGAACATATACAAAAACTTCTGACAATGCTCATTGTTGATTGAAACAACTTCCGATGTCTTAGGTGCACAGAAACTTGATCCATTTGTTTCTTCCCAAAGTAAGGCAGGTAAAGGTTTGTTATCAAATTGAGTTCTTTCTGCTCATAGACATGATGGCTTAGTATACTCCTAAGTGATAGACACAGGAGCTACGGATCATATAGTTGCCAATTTGTCTTCCTTTCATACGAAACAAAGATTGTTCATTCCTTTAACCATTCAATTACTAAATAAATCTTTTGTTTTAGCGACACATGTTGGTTTTGTCTAGATAAACAAAGATTTATGTCTTAAAGTGTTCTTCATGTCCCCGATTTCCATTTCAATCTTCTCTCAGCTAGCAAACTTACCCTACATGACAAGTTTGGTCTTAATTTCCTGCAAAATTGGTGTTTTATCCACGACTTACAAGAGTTGAAGACAATTGCGTTAGCTCAACAAGTGTTGGCTTGTATCTGATGAAAGGGATAAGAAATTCAGACAACTCAAGTGCTCATTCTCAAGACAAACAGATCCTGGTGGATTCTGATAAAATGATACTTAGTAGCACTCATATGTCCCATACATTAATGGATAGATTAGATTTGTGGCACTATAGATTAGAACATGCTTCGCTCGAGAAAGTTAAACTCTTGAATAAGATTGATCCATCAATTCTTATTAAAACTGATAATGTTTGTACTACTTGCCATGAGGCTAAACAAAAGAGATTGCCTTTTCCTTCAAGTAAGAATAGAAGTGCTCATGCTTTTGTTTTGATTCATTGTGATATATGAGGTCCTTATTCATAACAAGCAATAGGTGGTTTTAAATACTTTTTAACTCTTGTTGATGATCATACAAGAGGTACTTGGATATATCTTTTGAAGTACAAATCTGAAGCATAAACTTATCTATAGGGATTTTGTCATGTAACTAAATCTCAATTCAATAAAAATGTTAAATTCATCAGATAGGATAATGATATATAGTTTTTAATGAAGTCTTTTTATGTTGATAATAGCATCATGCATCAAGTTAGTTGTGTGGAAACTCCACAACAAAATGGTATAGTGGAATGAAAACATCAACATCTTTTATGTGTTGCAAGGGCTTTCTTATTTCAAGGTTTAGGGTTATGCAATTCTTACAGCTGCATACATCATTAATCGCCTTCCATCTAAGGTTTTGTTGCATAAGACTCCATATGAAATGCTCTTTCATAAATTGCCTTCGTTTCATAAGAGTGTTTGGATCTCTTTGTTGTATTAGACTTTATCATAAGGCAGAAAGAAGTTTGATAGAAGAGCCCCTAAATGTGTAATTGTCAGCTACCCTTTGAGTGTTAAATGTTTCTTTGTTTATAACTTAGAAACACATTAAGTTACGATTTCTAGATATGTGTTTTATAAGTCCATATTTCCATTCAAACTGGATCATTCATTACCTGATGCATCTGAATCGGCTACTTACGCATATGACCTATTTTGGAGTGTTTTCCTCATCATATGCAGCCTACTTTCTTGCCTGATAGTTTTTATCATGATGATAGTTCTTCCAATTCTGCATATGATCCCACTTCTGGGTCTGCACCAGATAACATCGATCATGAGTCTGCATATGTTTCCGCTTCTGAGTTTTCTTCTCCTGCATTAGACACACATCATGCATCTACACCACGTAATCCTGTCACCGAAGATGTTGTTCAGAGAAGGAGCACTAGAGAACGGAGATGACCTTCTTATTTTGAACATTTATCATCATATGCTCTCTTTGTGCCAAGCTAATCCTTCGTCTTCCTCTAATCTTGGTCAGTCAGCTCCTTTTTTTTCTTCTTTGCTTGCTTACCCGATTGAGCCTTTTATTGCTTATTCTTGTCTTTCTCCTACATTCTTTAGGTAGAAGCTAATATGAAACCTCATACATATTCTCAAGCTGTTCAACATCCACATTGGGTGGACACCATAGTGGCTGAGCTAACTGCTTTACAGGATAATCACACTTGGGATCTCGTTGAATTTCCAGCTGGAAAGCAACCTATAGGGTGTAAGTGGGTTTATAAAACCAAATTGCATGTGGATGGCACTGTGGAGCGATATAAGGCTCGGCTGATGGCAAAAGGGTACACTCAAAGGGAAGGCTTGGACTACCAGGAAAGTTTTAGTCACGTGGCTAAATACACTTCTGTCCAGGTTTTCTTTTCTTTAGCTGTAGTTAGAGGTTGGTGCTTGTGGCAACACCTGGAAGAGGAGTTTTGTTATCCCGCAGTCCAAATTTGTCATTGCAAGCCTATTTGGATAGTGATTGGGCCATTTGTTTGGAGATTAGAAGATCAACCACTAGCTTTTGTGTATTCTTGGGGAGTTTTATAATAAGCTGGAAATCTAAAATGCAATCCATTGTTTTTCGGAGTTCAACAGAGGCTGAATAAAGGGCCATAGCTACGATCACAGCAGAGTTAGTTTGGCTCAACACTCTGTTGAAAGAATTTCGTTTTGTCGTAGAGTTTCAGGTGAAGTTGCATTGCGATAATAAGTCTGCAATTTAACTTTGCAAGAATTCAGTTTATCACGAGAGGACAAAAAATCTAGAGATAGATCTACATTTTGTTTGAGAAAAGGTCGTTGCCGGATAAATGCAAGATATGCATGTGTCGATAGCTGACATATTAACCAAATGATTGCACCCTATAAGATTTCAATTCTTGGTTGTTAGATTGGTTTGAAAGATATTCATGCTTCCCATTTTGAGGGGGAGTGTCAACAGGAAAAATGCAACGTAGCTGTCTTCACAAATCAGCAGGAAGAATCACGGGTTATGAGCACAACAATATAATCAGTCAGGGTGTGTTAGTTAAATGAGCCATGTTAGAGATAAATTAAGCTGGGATTGTGTACAAAGATGATGCCCATTTAAGTATATAAATAATCGGACGAATCGTTAGCCATTTGAGGGTCGATTGTGAGAACGATGGCCTGCTGAGCGTTGTCTCGTCCAGCGGCGGCTGTTCCCCTTAATCAAATAACCAAATATCTTCCTCTATTTCCGTTGGTCGCCCTTCCCACCCCGGATAATTATCCGGCTTTATTTTTGGGCCCACAACGAGGTTATTGTACAATAGGGCCCATGAATAGTCGGCCTTGAGATGGGTTTAGGCCCACGTCTAACTGGAATGCGGCATTTCATTAGCGAGATCTTGCGAGTAACCACCCTGACTTCGTTATATCGAGATTCAGGGTACATGGTTTTATTTTTCCCAACATCCACAGATCATCGTCATCTGATGAGAAGCAGCCCGATGGCGGTCACCAGGATGGTCGAGGGCACCCCGAACTTCAAATGGCTCCAGAAGGACAATGTGTAGCCAATGGGGTACGGTGCACAACGAGCCTGCTCACAGACTATTAAGTTCGCGGTGAGCCTAGTAGGGACAAGTTCCCTGCCACGGTGCTTGTCCATGCTAATATAAGCCACGACTTCCTTTCTTTGTCGGGAGATATCGCAGCAGCTGACGCGGCCACCCGTTATCCCAGCAAGAGTACTGCAGAGAGGAAAAGCCAACATATAATTGTTCCAAACAGTCGAATATTGGTAGGTCCACGTCTTTGAGAATATCGACCTCAAACGTCAGGTTCTGTCGATCACCCGTTGGAACATTGGAAGCAACATTGCAGAGGACTAGAATGACTGCTGCAAGGGCTGCTACGCCGCTGGCTCGGTCAATCCTTGCGTAGGGCTCCATCAGTTCCCATAACCTGTTGCGAATTCCGGTGGTATTGAATCCGTAGACCGTTATGAACATCCCGCAGAAGAACACCAATAAAGCGTATGAAACCTGGTGAAGAAAATACACCGAACTGAAAAAGGTCGAAACCCGGCCACTTGGAGAAGGAAGAGTTTTGAAGCACCTATACCTTATCTAAGCAAGGTCTCGCATCTCTGAGTCGAGCACAACAAGAGCAAGTGATGCGGTGATTGCAGTCCAGGACATGTTTAGCCCTACCAATAACGATACCAGCATTCCGACTGTAATAAGATAAACACACGTCTTCCACGTGATTACTCTCCGTCGGACGGCTGGATTTTCCTCTCTTTGCTGTGATGACAACCCCATGAGCAGATCTCTCTGAGGAGGAGGGCCATCTTCCTTCTTCTGAGACGACAAGTCATTCATCGTTTCCTTCGATGCTGGTGCCAAATCAGATCCATTGCTTAAGGTCTGGCTAATCTCATTCTCGCTCAAAGTAAACCGACTTCTGAGGTCTTCGTGTACTGCATCACTACTCCACACCAGCGGAGAGCCATTTCCATGAAGGTTCAGGTCATCAATTTTGTCATTCATTTCCTGAGAATCGAAGGATGTCACATACGACTTCGTGGCTGGCGAGAATCGGTATGAGTTCACCTCCTCTTGGGGAACCTATTCAGCTACGGGATTCTCTACATCTTTCCTAGCCGACAATAGCCTCCAATACATGCCCAGTAAAATCCCGACATTCACGAGGACTATCACCAGCATGGCCGGAGTGACACCCGCAAGAAACTCCCCGAAAGAAATCCCGCTGTGAATAGCTATGACAAGATTTTGAGGATTGCCAATTGGAGTTGCTGAAGACCCAATATTCACGCTCGATGCCAGTGCGAGCAGAAAAGGGTGAGGAGCCAGATCATGTTGCCTTGCTATTTTAAGCACGAACTCAGTCAGCACGACACAGGAGGTGTTGCTGGTGAACAGAGCACTGGACACCGCAGATATAACGCAAACACGGCAGAGCAGGTCCTTGGGCCCCCGACTCTTCCAGGACAGCAACTTCCCTAGGTGCTTAAACATATCTGCCTTCCCGAGATACACGCTCACAACCATCGTCCCGAAGAGTAACCCATGGATAGGGAGGTTGATAGCAGCATAAGCTTGATCGGGGCTAACAACTCGAAAAATGACCATGAGAATGGCCCCGAGGAGGGACCCTGCAGTTCTCCCAATGGGAAGAACAGGAACTGCGGGGAGAACGGCCAAGACCCAGAAGACCGCGAAGGCAAGAGATCCCAGAACAACCTTGGAGGTCGAAGCCATCGCCATCCATAGCCAACTACCTCAGAAAACAGAGATCCCCCCCGGTCGGGATTACGGGGACCTAAAACTGTTCTTTTTTAGTATGGGAATAGCGAAAACAGAAAAGGCCCGTCCTTTTTGTTCGCTGGTGGGAAGCCCACTCCACTGCTGACAACACAAATGAAAACAAGGAACAGAACATAGGAAACTCACTTCCCCTGGATAACCTCCAAATCATCTTCTGCTCAAAGCTAAATGTTCTCTCACCCACAGGATGACCGAACAAACTCACTTGTGCTTAATAAAGAATGGAATCCATGAAGCACGGAGAAGACACGTCGAATGTTATGACGCCCCACGATTTTGGCTTCATCCTCCCCAGTCAAACAAAATATCACCGTCCAGACGAATGGCCTCGTGAGTTTAATAACACTTCTCTTTCTCACTAAGGACATCTTGGGGTCGACCTAGCAGGGAACGTCCCTGTCCCAATTGACAAATAAAGATGGTGAGGAAATATCGGATTTGTGTGAGTGGAAAGAATGAACATATGACACCGACATCTCCTTAAGGTCTATGAAGTGGACTACTATCCCATGACGATGACATCTTTGTGGTCACTCGTATTTTGTACATTCCATCAGAAAAGAAATGCCACCTAGAAGCTACGTCGACGTCCCGAGAGGGAACGATTGAGTCGGCATGTTAGGTGATGAGCCATCAAAGAAGTCAGCGAACTTCCGGCTGCAGTGCCAGGAAGAACGACCAGCCACTTTCGGGCTTCGAATCATTCCCGCCTACCTTCTTGCTAGCCCACCACTCAGAGTCGACCACCGGATTCCTGGAAAAGGTTTCGTTTCTGTTGTCGAAGTTGAAATCTTTCGCAGAACCGAGCGTCAGGGATCGCTGCCTCTGTAGGGAATAATCTATTTCGTCTGCACTTATCTTGGGATCCAGTTTTCGGCAGTAATCAGCAAAGTTCAATGCGTCGGGCGGAGTTCCTTCCGTAGTCTCCTCCGGACATCGCTGTAAAGTACCACAAGGAGTTAAGGATTTGTTGGCCAGGGCGCGTGCCACATCCTCTCCGGTCAACTCAAACGAAACTCTTGGATCAATACCAGCCTCTACGTGCTTCAGGGCATTCATTGCAGCCATCAGAGGTTGAGCATAAGTTCCAATCGGAATACTGCCTTCGCGAGACAACTGTCCAACCCCATTCGGCGTCAAACATCCTGAGCTGAGCCTTGATCCTAACCCTGTGCCGTTAGGCGTTGTAGTTCCAGAGGCAAGCCTCGACAGACCTGTCCCTTCTGGAGTGACCAATCCAGAATTCGGCCTCGAGCCCCATCTTGGATTCGGAAACTGTTCGAACCCCCATATTCTGGAACCTTCGCCCATTCGGAATTCGACAACAGGATGCTTGCCCAGGAATGGAGAAGAGGTTCCAGAGTTCGAGACAGCTGAACCCGGTGAAATAATCAGTCCACCGGGGCTTCCTAGACATGGCAGATGGTGTTGGAAATCAGAGTAAGACGAAGGGAATTTCCGACTACTTCGCTCTGTGCGTTCCAGCGAAGATGTCAGAAGTTGTGCAAATGGTACATCAGGAGAAGACGGCCTGGTCAGGTGGACAGACTCTGGAGGAGGAGTGATTGGAGCGGTTGAAGGTTCTGTGGTAAAGGTCGAAAACACAGGCGGCGACACCAGTTGGGTCTCATATGCATATGGCCCGACTGCAAAAATGGATGGAGGGCCATGGGGAGAGTAGGCACTGACAGAAAGGGATGTAAGGGACAGCAATCCTGCAGGCGACTGACTTGCTGATGGGGGATCCGAAGGAAGGAAAGAAGCAGGTGAAGAGGGAGGGGCAATAAAAGGTAGAACTATGGTGTTCGATGGCACCCCGATTGCAGCCCCAGGAACAGGACTCCCTGATGCCACCAGTTCGGGAACAAGAACGGCGTGGCCGATCCTTTTGCTACTTTTCTGACATCCAAAACACCAGTATAGGCTCCAGCAGCCTCCCCATCTTCTTTTCTGCAATTGCGGCGGAAAAACATGAGTTAGCATGATGATTCCATTTGATCAGACACGTCAACCTATGCATCAGATTAATAGAATTGCTCCAAATCAGGAGGAGAGGTCATTGTTCAACTCGAATTACGTTAATTGCAGGGCCAACGAGATAACTGTGAGAACCCTATGTTAAAGCCGGAGATCCAGAAGTTGTGCTTTCTCTTGGGAAGTCAATTGAAAAAATTCGATGGAACTACTCCTCAGATAGCTAGTTCCAGAGCATAACTAACTACCACTGGATTGCACCAAACTCACAAACCAATCGCCTCCACGGATATGACCCCGAGATCGCAAGCTCCGCAACACCACCGAATATTCATCAATCAAAACAGAGAGTGGAAAAAGCACAAAAACAAAGAAATCGAATCCACGCCCTCAATACCTGAACAACAGGAGGCTGCACACGCGCCTCGGCCCAGTTGATGGCGGTAGCTGCGGCCGCCACTGTGTCAGCACTGCTGGGACCTCCACCTCCACGTCCACTTCCACTTCCACCGCCACGGCTGCCAGCAACTTCCCCGGTCCTCCTCATAATCAAAAGCAACGCAAAAAAGAAAAGCGCAGGGATGAGGAAGAGTTTCCGATTTCGATCCGGAAGATGCTTCACATACGGATAGAAATCGGGGAAGATCTGTGTCTGCTATTCCTTTTTCCGACAAACAACTTCTCAATTAGGGGCAAAAACGTTAACAAAGAAGGAGACTCGAGCGGGCATCGATAAGATTTGGTTGGGTTTTTTTGGGGGGTGAAGTGAAATTATTGGGTGGTGGGAATCGGGAAAGAGGGAATAATGACTTTGCTGCTATTTTCTTTATCAACTGCTATGGCGTCACTTCCCAGCTTTAAATCCTGTGGACACGTGTTGAGAAGTCCCGATACACTCTCAAACTCAAACTCAAGACACCGTTGAAGTTGAAGTCCTCCCCCACTTTTTACTTACCCGTATTCCCTCCCCTCCGCCGTTTCCCGTAGAGGCGCACGTGTTGGCCAACAAAAGATCAAATCAGATCAGAACAGAACAGATCCAACCCCTTTTTTTTCATGGGGTGCGGGTCCCCCCACGTGGCCCCAATCTATCTAAGTAAAATACCAGTTATATCCCTCAATGCTTCCTCCTTTCACTTTTTTTTTAACCTTTCGGAGACATCCAAATCGAAAGGGGCTAACGACCCCGAACCATACAATCGTATAAAACTTTCGCAATTTTTTATATATTTATATAAAAAATTTTATAAAAACTAACGATGTAAAACACTGTTTTAGTGTTGTATAATGCTAAAATAATGATTTGTTTTTATATTGCGTAGATTTTCATTTTTTGTATTTTACAAAAAAAATTATTGTTCTAACGTTGTATAATATACAACATAAAGTACTATTCTAGTGTTTTAGACCGTAAATTATTAAAACAGTGATTTGTTTATAAAGTATAAAAAATTGAAATGTACATAACATACAAATAAATCACGGTTTTAGAGTTGTACGCTAGAACGATGCTTTACGTTATACATTGTACAATGCTAAAACAATTATTTTTTTTGTAAAATACAAAAAATTAGAATATACACAATGTATAAACAAATTATGTTCTAGTGTTGTATAATGTACAATATTAAAATAGTACTTTACATTGTACATTATACATTGTACAATGCTATAACAGTGAATTTTTTTATAATAAAAAAATACAAATTTTTTGTAAAAAAAAAAAATCGCGAAAATTTATCATCGGTGCAAGTGTGTTTAGCATCTTCCATCCAAATCGGAGAAAAATACTCGGGGGTAGCTCTTTCATCAAGTTATTTGGGGAGTGGGTGCCTAGTTTTATTACACACTAGCTTTAGTCGTATTTACACTTTTTCAGACCTCTTTGGATTTGGGGGGTTACTTTCCCTCCCAAACATTAGTTAGTAGAGGGAGTGAATCTTAGTTCAGGAATTGACCAATTATTGGGTTGCTCTTTCTGCAAACGAATTATTCTTTACTTTATAGCAAGTGGTCGGAAGGGAGTTCAATCATGCCCCCTTTTTCTTTCCTTTGTTTTCTGGGCTTAAATATCGAGCTGGAGCAGTGCCCAATTATTCTTACTTTCTAGCAAAGTTGATGGCGATGGACGGGTCTCTCTCTCTTCCAAACCAAACTTATTGATAATCTTCCGCTCATCATTAGTCCTCGACTTACATGATACGACTTACATGATTAAGTTTCACTTCCCCTTTTTCTTGTTTTTCTTTTTCTAAGCTCGACCTTTGCACGTGATCACCGCCGTCAGGATAAGAAAGAAGTCGTCCGGAGATCTTCTCGACGTGATTCCTCCCCTCCCTGTAAGATATCAATTATGCATGTAATGTCACGTGACTTTGATTTCTACGTAATCATCGCCCCCAAATATTGTGTAGGTGAGAGTCCCGCTAGAAAGGATTGAAAAATAGTTAAAAAAATTTAAGTTTATATAACATAAAAATCAAGTCCCGTCACTTTTCTATCGAAAAATGTTTTCCATGACAACGAAAACAAGGCCTAAAAGTAATACACGACACAAATCTGTACGAAAGACAACTGGAATTGTAGCGGGAAACATTTTGGGTGGGGTGGGGGAGGGGAGGGGGTGTGAGGTGACCCGGGAGAGGAAGAAGTGTTTGAGCACACGATCACGTGTTCCTTGATGGGTGTAATAATGCCCACACAAACATCGGCCTTTGGGAGGGATATTTACTAGCATTTTTTTTTAAATATGATAAGTAATTTTTAGTTATTTTTTAAGTTATTATTTGAAGTACAGACTTTGTTTTATAAAGTAGACTTTCTCGATGAAACAAAGTCATCATTTTGGAATAAAATTATTTCGAACTTATCCATAATTGTTTCTTCTAAATTAGGAAACAAAACTCGGTTATTTATGGGGACTTGGGACACCACTTGGGGGTAGCTAAAGTTCTCCAACCCATCACGGGCCTCAACTTTCGTGGGCTTTAACGTTAGCCCAAATGACAATTTTGGGCTTTCGCGGAAAGCCCAAAAATCGAGTAAACGGGGAACGACGTCGTGGTCAGGATGTTTTCTTACCCAAGAACATTTACGCTGAACTGAACTGGGAACTCATCTTCCCTGCCTGAGAAAAATCTCAGGGATATAAAAAAACAAAGGTCGATCTAATTTGAGCGGATCGGATAGTTGGGGGGGGTGTGATATGGGATGTGCCTCGCAAATGCCTACTCCTGCGCTGAGCACGAGTACTTCCAGAACCGCCTACTTCCGCTATTCCGCTCACAGCTCTACCTCGAAATCCGCCGTCCCCTCTTGGCATCTTCCTTCGCGTCCTGCCAGTTTCTCGACTTGGAGTGGATTGAAGAACCTGAGCGCCCCGCAGAGCCCCAGGCCCTTGAGATTCGGTGGGCGTGGGTTTATTTGCCCTCTCTTGTTAAGCTGGTTCTCCCATCCTGTCTGGGGCTAACGTTTGTTTGGCGGGAATGTGTGAATTGCTGCAGATAGAAGGAAGAGATGTCGAGGGATGACGGTGTATGCGTCGTTGTTCGGGGTAGGAGCTCCCGAAGCTTTGGTCATCGGGGTTGTGGCCCTCTTGGTCTTTGGTCCCAAAGGTCTGGCCGAGGTCAGTGCGTATCGTATTTCCCTTAACTAGCAGACCTTTTGTAGGGGGGAAGATACCGGATTACTACCGTTACCACACCCGGTTTTTGCATTCTTATAAATTTGGCTAGACTTCCAGTGTGTCACAGGATAGTACTACTGTGCTATAGTTTCGATTTCTGTCTTCCTCCGAGCATGTTAGAAGATCTTCGTAGGCATACCATGTGTGGAGTTGAATTTGGTCTGATCTGGTTAATGAATCTTTTAAATGGCAGTTCCTCATTTATAGGAAAATCTCCCATTATGCTAAATAGTATTCAGCTGTGCTTAGGCCTCACTTTTGTAAATAGTGGCAGATTGGCCTGACACAGCGGGAATGACAGTGTCTGTTCAGTTTCATGGGAGTAACGTTTCTGTGTGGCAATGTTTGCGTCGCTGAAGCCATTAGGAGCCGGGTTTTCTCGAGTATCTTTGGACAAAAAAATGGATATGAACAGCACAACGTGCTGATCGGTCGAGGTTTGAAGAAATGGCAGGCAATTTGTTTTCCCTGGGGGTAGATGAAGCGTATGTAATTTGGGCTGGCAGAATATAGAGAAGATGACGATTTGCCTTGCAGAATCGCTGATGCCACTTAACACGAGCCGAGGATGCTGTTGTTGGTTAATTTGTGGCAATTCATTGACTGAATTTCAAATGTTTCTGTTTGTAATGTAACTTCTAACTGGAATGCGAATTTAATATAGGTAGCTCGAAATCTTGGGAAGACTTTGCGAGCATTCCAACCCACCATTAGGGAGTTGCAGGTACGCTGACTGAAATACACCATCTTTGTCAGTGGTGAAATGCGATTAACTTTCCTCAACCTAAAATGCATTCCACTAATGCTCTTCTCGTCATTAAACTTGCAGGAAGTCTCAAGGGAATTTAAGAGCACTCTGGAGAAGGAAATAGGTTTAGATGAAATCTCCCAGCATAATTTATACAGCACTAGCAAGTCTAGTCCTATCCAATCTACTTTGCAAAATTTGAATACTGCAAATGATGTAATATCCGAGCAAGCACCTCAGGCTGATGCAAGTGAGTTGCAATTACTTACTCTATCCATGCTTTTGGTTCCAAATTCTAACCGGTCAATCTTATTTTCGGATAATTCTGTAGATGAACTGTGTGTGACATCTAAGTATTTACTTTTCCATGGTGAGAGATATTCACAGTATCTGTGGAATGACTTGAAGTATCACTGAAATACTTTTTTGTGCTGTACAAAATCTGGCTATAGACAGTTCTTCAGGTCCGGCCAAAGCATACTCAAGGGACGAGTTGTTGAAGATCACCGAAGAGCAATTGAGTGCTGCAACTAGTGCCGAGCAGCAGCAAGCATCATTCCCCCAAGGTGCTCTACCATCCGAACCTTGTTTTGCTGACTGGTTTTTGTCCCTCTGGCTGTAATGACGTGGAAGGATGAAGTACTGCTACTAATAGAAAGGGTTTTTTTTCGGTAACAGGTGGGATTGAAACATCAGCTAGTCCACCCTCAGAAGCAGAATGAGAATCTCTCGTCTCGTAATCAAGTTTAGAGACTCAAAGAGGAGTTTCAAAGTTTCTCGGATGTACGTTTTATAGAAGCAATGTAGTCTAGCTTTTTGTTCCAGAATAGGAGTTAGGCAGACAGTGGGCCAGTTCTTTTTGACATATTGTTTCATCTGTGTGAATGGCATATGGTTGATAAATACCTTTTCTAGTTGAGATTAACTCTTGATATATGGAAGAAATCATTGGTGATACGGAGATGGCAAGGAATAGATGATTCCTATACCAAAAACGAAGGGGAATGTCACTAAAAGTGCGTAATGGAGTGACGTGGGGTATGGACGGAAGAATGTGTTTAGGGTGCGGCTGGAAATGGAATTGAGCTGGGATAGATGAAAATATGTTGAGAACAACCACCACGGATACAGATTCACCACCGTGATAGAAGAACTAGATAAACTCGTTTGGCCGTGGATACAGATACACCACCACGAATAAGACGAGGGCGAGACACAACGCGGAGGATACAGATACCACCCCCACCGGTTGATACGCTCAACTCAGTCCGCACTTGGAATCCACCAAATGAAGAAAGAGGTTGAAGGAGAATCCACTCACTTCAGATAGAAAGACAAAGTCTTACAAAGGGGTTTACAATCTGATCAAAGTTATTTGAAAGCTTACAAGGCCGCCCATTATATACGGATCATCTAAACAAGAACTTAGATGCAAGATGATGAACCTAGACTAGATGCATGCACGACCAGATTCATGGATACGCCATAAATGGCTTATTGTAAATGCAACAAACTTAAATGCAGGTGCATGATTGAGTAGATGTATGAATAGAGGAAAGGGAAATTGGTTCAACTTCTCCGAGACTCTTCGGCTTCGTGACCCTTCAGTTTCGAATCTTTAAGTCGTCGCCTAGAATGAATGTCGCCTGAATGATCGTTGCCTGGGTCTTGTCGCTTGAAGTTGTCGCTCAATCCTCCGTCGCTCAGTCAATCGCTGATGAGCAAAGTGAGTCCACTTTGGGAGGGCGATGGAAGAGGCATGGGTGAGTTGTCGACCGTCTTTGTATCATCCTCCCCTTGTTGAAAAGAGTTTGTCTTCAAACTCACATCGTCGTCATCCTCCAAAAACAAAATGAGATCCTGAACGTTGAAAGTGGCAGAAACTCAAATATTCTCCCTACGTCCTCGATTGGCCCTATCTTCATATCGTTTGTTGGCCTTCACGATCTGGACTCGAATATTCTCATGGAGCATTCGCATCTCCTTCGCACGTTCTTCGGCGTCTCGGTTGACTGTCTTCACACTTGGTAAAGGCATTAGATCAACAGGTATTGTAGGATTGAGGCCATATACTACCTCGAAGGGTGAATACTTGGTTGTTGAACTCGGGGCTCTATTATAGGCGAACTCAGCATGAGCAAGCTTCACATCCCAATCCTTCTGGTTCTTCGAGATTAAGATTCGATGAAATGCAGCCATGGTTCGATTAACAACCTTTGTTTGTCCGTCGGTCTGGGGGTGGTACGCCATGGTGAAGACGAGCTTAGTTCCCAACTTGTACCACAACGTCTTCCAAAGTAGCTTAGGAACTTGACGTCGCGATCTAATACGATCGACTTGGGTACTCCATGCAACCTCAGCACTTCTCGAAAATATAAATATGCTACGTTGGTTGCATCGTCTGTCTTCTGGCATGGAATAAAGTGTGCCATCTTCGAGAATCTATTGACCACCACCATGATTAAATCCTTCCTCCGCTGCGTTCTTGGAAATCCTAGCACAAAATCCATACTTACATGTTCCCATGGTCGCTTAGAGACTGGAAGTGGAGTATACAATCCTTGGGGTTGGACTCGGTACTTCGCTCGTTGGCATACCGCACATCTCAAAACCAGATTTCTAACTTGCTTCTCCATTTGCGGCCAATAAAAATGCTCCTGTAGCATCGACAATGTTTTGTCGATTCCAAAATATTCGGCTATTCCTCCTCCATGAACTTCTCGAATAAGCAGCTCTCAAGTCGAACTCCTGGGAGTACATAACTTAAAATCTCGAAATAAGAATCCATTCACCTGATGGAATCGATCGACGGCCTGATTGGTGCATTGGACGAAAATCCCACCAAAGTCTTCATCGTCCTTATACAGATCCTTTAGGTACTCAAATCCAATCAGCTTCTCCTCCTGAAGTGTGCGGAACACAACTCTCAAATGGTCGACATGCTCCTCATTGTTTCGACTGTAGATGAGGATATTGTCGAAGTAGATGACCACAAACTTCCCCATGAAAGGTCGCAAGACATGGGTCATCAGTCGCATGAATGTGCTGGGTGCGTTTGACAAACCAAAGGGCATCACCAACCATTCGTACAACCCATACTTAGTCTTGAAGGTTGTCTTCCACTCGTCGCCTTCTTTCATTCGAATCTGGTGATAACCACTTCGCAAATCTACCTTCGAAAACACCTGCGCTCCATGCACCTCATATAACATGTCATCTAGTCGAGGAATCGGAAATCAATACTTCACCGTTATTTTGTTGAAAGCTCGAATCCATACACATTCGCCAAGTGCCATCCTTCTTCGGCACCAATATGGCTGGGAATGAACATGGACTCAAACTCTCTCGAACCAAGCCCTTCTTGACTAACTCATCAACCTGCCTCTGCAGCTCCTTAGCTTCCTCTGGATTGCATCGATAAGCTGGTCGATTGGGTGGAGACGCTCCTTCATGGATCCCGCGAACCAATTGAACTCCTTTGAGAGGCTGATCGGTAGATCGATTCTGTGGCGCTATTATGGGATGAGTGGTTAGGGGCATCAAGGTGACCTTCTTCTCGTCGATGTTGATGGAATAGGCATTGCAATACCCGTCATGTTGCGCGTGTCGATCAAACTGCCACGGTCTTTCTAGGAGCAAGTGGCATGCGTCCATCGGAATAACGTCGCAAATGACTTCATCCTTAAAGCTTTTCCCAATAGAAAATGTAACTCGCACTCTCTGGATCACTCGAACATCACTATCCTTGTTGAGCCATTGTAGACGATAGGGATGAGGATGGGCTACAATAGGCAACTTAAGCTTCTCGACCATCGTCCTCGACACGGCGTTGGTGCAGCTTTCGCTATCCACAATCACCAAACAAACTTTTCCTTCGACTGTGCATTTAGTGTGGAAAATGCTTTCCCTTTGATTCTCCTCTTTCGCCGGTGTCACGCTTAAGGCTTTTCGGACGACCAACAACTCTTCTTCGTCCGGGTACTCCTCAATCTCCTCTGCATCCCAAACAGGATCGACGTTCTCATCGAACTCTTCTCCTCCATCGGACAGCTCTCTAATGACAACGTTTCTTCTCGACGGACACTCAGAAGCCATGTGTCCTATTCCTTGGCACTTGAAACATTGTCTAGCATTATCTCGCTTGTTCGACTTAACTTCTGGTCTGGTAGTCAATGATGGAGTTTTTCTCGATGTCGTCAACGGTAGCTTTGCCTGGGAGCTACTCCCCTTGTTGAAAGGCGGAGCCTTCACAAATGAGCGGGTATTCAATCTTCTCGCTTGTTGCTGCTCAACCTTGTGCGCTAATGCCCAAACATCGTTGAAAGTCCAATATTGTTGTAGTTCGACCGCATCTGCAATTTGAGGCTTAACTCCTCGAAGATACCTGGCAATGGTTTGCTCTTGGGCTTCTTGGACATCGCATTGCAGTAATAATCTCTCGAACTCCCTCGTGTACTCCGATACACTTGAAACTTGCTGAAGCGACTGCAACTTGAGGTGGAGATCTCGTTGATAATGCTTCGGCAGAAACCTCTTAGTCATAGCCCTCTTCATTTTCGACAATGTTCGGATTTTATCATGCCCTTCTCTTCGGCGTTGGTGTTTTCCCACCAAAGGCTGGCATATTTCTTCATCTTTAATGCAGCCATCTTAACCTTTTTCTCCTCGAGCACCTCTTCATAGTCGAAGATGCACTCTACCGTGTGCATCCAGTCGATGAACTCCTCGGGGTCCAAGTTTCCTTCGAACTCCGGAATCTGAACACTCATCGGCGCTCTTCTTTCCTGCCTTCGATACACCGGTGAAGATCCACGTTGAGACTCCTCATGCCAGGTTTTCTCCTCATCATCGTTGTCTAATCGACTGTGGGGAGTCAATGCATGATGTGTCCGTAGCGACTGTAGTTGCTGCTAAAGATCAACGATCTGCTGCTCAAGCCAAGCAACTTGTGCTTCCTTTAGAGACATACCGCGTTGGAATCTTTCGGCCATTGACAACCGTGCGCTCTGATACCAAGATGATACGGAGACGACAAGGAATAGATGATTCTTATACCAAAAACGAAGGGGAACGTCACTAAAGGTGCGTAATGGAGTGACGTGGGGTATGGACGGAAGGATGTGTTTAGGGTGCGGCTGGAAATGGAATTGAACTGGGATAGATGAAAATAGATTGAGAATAACCACCACGGATACAGATTCACCACCATGATAAAAGAACTCGATAAACTCGTTTGGCCGTGGATACAGATACACCACCACGAACAAGACGAGGGTGAGGCACAACGCGAAGGATACAGTTACCACCACCACCGGTTGATACGCTCAACTCAATCCGCACTTAGAATCCACCAAATGAAGAACGAGGTTGAAAGAGAATCCACTCACTTCGGATAGAAAAATACAAGTCTAACAAAGGGGTTTATAGTCCGATCAAAGCTATTTAAAAGCTTACAAGGCCACCCATTATATAGGGATCACCTAAACAAGAACTTAGATGCAAGATGATGAACCTATACTAGATGCATGCACGGCCAGATTCATGGATGCACCATAAATGGCTTATTGTAAATGCAACAAACTTAAAGGCATGTACATGATTGAGTAGATGCATGAATAGAGGAAAGGGAAATTGGTTCAGCTTCTACGAGACTCTTTGGCTTCGTGACCCTTCAGCTTCGAATCTTTAAGTCGTCGCCTAGAATGAATGTCGCCTGAATGATCGTCGCTTGGTGTCGCATGAATGATCGTCGCCTGGGTCTTGTCGCTTGAAGTTGTCGCTCAATCCTCCGTCGCTCAGTCAATCGCTGATGAGCAAAGTGAGTCCACTTCGGGAGGGCGATGGAAGGGGCATGGGTGAGTTGTCGACCGTCTTTGTATCAATTGGCTATCCTCTGGTTGAGCCCTTGTAAAAGAGTGGACATGCATAGGAAGATTCCCTCAGTGATGTACTGTCGTTTCAGGAGAACTAGTTCAATTTGAAAGAAGCCCGCATATTGAAACAAACTAATCACTGTGAAGAAGTGTCCTTCACCTGTTGTTTTGTTCCTTCTCGCCACCCTCTTTGTCGTGCCCTCAGCTCCCACATCGCAGACAGCCTCCACTGCCCCTGAAGCATCGCCTCTGATCTCTCCCTTGCTTCCTAACACGTCTCAAACCAAGAACTGCACTTGTCTGCCTCCTTCTGGTACTGCAATGCCATCCTCTTCGCCTCTAGCAGCACTGTGTTGGCCTTGTTGTCGTTCTCCACTGACTGCGCCTCCCTCTGTTTTAGCTGATACAAAGACGGTCGACAACTCACCCATGCCCCTTCCATCGCCCTCCCGAACTAGACTCACTTTGCTCAACAGCGATTGACTGAGCGACGGAGGATTGAGCGACAACTTCAAGCGACAAGACCCAGACGACGATCATTCAGGCAACACCAAGCGACGATGATTCAGCCGACATTCATTCTAGGCGACGACTTAAAGATTCGAAGCTGATGGGTCACGAAGCCAAAGAGACTCGCAGAAGCTGAACCAATTTCCCTTTCTTCTATTCATACATCTACTCAATCATGCACCTGCATTTAAGTTTGTTGCATTTACAATAAGCCATTTATGGTGCATCCATGAATTTGGCCGTGCATGCATCTAGTCTAGGTTCATCATCTTGCATCTAAGTTCTTGTTTAGGTGATCCCTATATAATGGGCGGCCTTGTAAGCTTTCAAATAACTTTGATCAGATTATAAACCCCTGTGTTAGACTTGTGTCTTTCTATCCGAAGTGAGTGGATTCTGCTTCAATCTCGCTCTTCATTTGGTGGATTCCAAGTGCGGATTGAGTTGAGCGTATCAACCGGTGGTGGTGGTAACTGTATCCTTCGCGTTGTGCCTCACCCTCGTCTTGTTCGTGGTGGTGTATCTGTATCCATGGCCAAACGAGTTTATCGAGTTCTTCTATCATGGTGATGAATCTGTATCCGTGGTGGTTATTCTCAATCTAGTTTCATCTATCCCAGTTCAATTCCATTTCCGGTCGCACCCTAAACACATCCTTCCGTCCATACCCCACGTCACTCCATTACGCACCTTTAGTGATGTTTCCCTTCGTTTTTGGTATAGGAATCATCTATTCCTTGCCGTCTCCGTATCATCTTGGTATCAGAATCCACGGTTGTCAATGGCCGGAAGATTCCAACGCGGTATGTCTCTAGATGAAGCAATCAGGCCGTCAATCGATTCCATCAGGTGAATGGATTCTTATTTCGAGATTTTAAGTTATGTATTCCTAGGAGTTCGACTCGAGAGCTGCTTATTCGAGAAGTTCATGGAATAGCCGGACATTTTGGAATCGACAAAACATTGTCGATGCTACAGGAGCATTTTTATTGGCCGCAAATGGAGAAGCAGGTTATAAATCTTGTTTTGAGATGTGCGGTATGCCAACGAGTGAAGTACCGAGTCCAACCCCAAGGATTGTATACTCCACTTCCAGTCCCTAAGCGACCATGAGAATATGTAAGTATGGATTTTGTGCTAGGATTTCCAAGAATGCAGCGGAGGAAAGATTCGATCATGGTGGTGGTCAATAGATTCTCGAAGATGGCACACTTTATTCCATGCCAGAAGACAGACGACGCAACCAACGTAGCAGATTTATATTTTCGAGAAGTGCTGAGGTTGCGTGGAGTACCCAAGTCGATCGTATCAGATCGCAACGTCAAGTTCCTAAGCTACTTTTGGAAGACGTTGTGGCACAAGTTGGGAACTAAGCTCGTCTTCACCATGGCGTACCACCCGCAGACCGACGGACAGACAGAGGTTGTTAATCGAACCATGGCTGCAATTCTTCGAACCTTAATCTCGAAGAACCAGAAGGATTGGGATGTGAAGCTTGCTCATGCCGAGTTCGCCTACAATAGAGCCCCGAGTTCAACAACCAAGTGTTCACCCTTCGAGGTAGTCTATGGCCTCAATCCTATAATACCTGTCGATCTAATGCCTTTACCAAGTGTGAAGACAGTCAACCGAGATGCCGAAGAATGTGCAAAGGAGATGCGAATGCACCATGAGAAGATTCGAGTCCAGATCGTGAAGGCCAACAAACGATATGAAGAAAGGGCCAATCGAGGACGTAGGGAGAAGATTTTTCAGCCAGAAGATTTGGCGTGGATTCATCTGCGAAACGAGCGTTTCCCTGGCAAAAGGAAGAACAAGCTGATGCCGCGAGCGGAAGGACCTTTCAGGATCGTCGAACGCGACAACAATAATGCCTACAAGGTTGATCTGCCCGGAGACTATGGAATTTCTGCCACTTTCAACGTCCAGGATCTCATTCCGTTTATGGAGGATGACGACGATGTGAGTTTGAGGACAAACTCCTTTCAACAAGGGGGGGATGATACAAAGATGGTCGACAACTCACCCATGCCCCTTCCATCGCCCTCCCGAAATGGACTCACTTTGCTCATCAGCGATTGACTGAGCGACGGAGGATTGAGCGACAACTGCAAGCGACAAGACCCAGGCGACGATCATTCATGCGACACCAAGCGACGATCATTCAGGCGACATTCATTCTAGGCGACGACTTAAAGATTCGAAGCTGAAGGGTCACGAAGCCAAAGAGTCTCGCAGAAGCTGAACCAATTTCCCTTTCCTCTATTCATACATCTACTCAATCATGTACATGCCTTTAAGTTTGTTGCATTTACAATAAGCCATTTATGGTGCATCCATGAATCTGGCCGTGTATGCATCTAGTCTAGGTTCATCATCTTGCATATAAGTTCTTGTTTAGGTGATCCCTATATAATGGGCGGCCTTGTAAGCTTTCAAATAACTTTGATCAGACTATAAACCCCTTTGTTAGACTTGTGTTTTTCTATCCGAAGTGAGTGGATTCTCTTTCAACCTCGTTCTTCATTTGGTGGATTCTAAGTGCGGATTGAGTTGAGCGTATCAACCGGTGGTGGTGGTAACTGTATCCTTCGCGTTGTGCCTCACCCTCGTCTTGTTCGTGGTGGTGTATCTGTATCCACGGCCAAACGAGTTTATCGAGTTCTTTTATCATGGTGGTGAATCTGTATCCGTGGTGGTTATTCTCAATCTATTTTCATCTATCCCAGTTCAATTCCATTTCCAGCCGCACCCTAAATACATCCTTCCGTCCATTACCCACGTCACTCTATTACGCACCTTTAGTGACATTCCCCTTCGTTTTTGATATATGAATCATCTATTCCTGGCCGTATCCGTATAAGCTCCTCAAATAATATATCCACGAAGTTGTTATCCATCTCATTGCTCCCCTCCTGATCGTGCTTTGCCCGATCTGTAATCTGATAGATGAAGATGCGTTGAAATTGGTGCTGATATACAAGTACTTTGTCAAGATCGCATTCATTTTCCAGAATAATAATAATCCATCACATTCATAATCTGATTCTTTCGACATGGAAAAAGATCCAGTCCAACCACTAAAAGATATAATAATAACAACAACAATAATAATCGTAATAGCGATAATCATCACAAGACAAAATACTTCCAGAGTCCTCCTAATCGTCCATCAAGAATGCCTTGTCCATCTCCAACCTCTCCATTGCACCAGCCTCCAACGATATCTCCACGTCGATGCTCCGGCCTCCGCTCTTCCCCTGGTAAAGGTAAACCATCCCGTCGAACCGGTTGTTCGACCCGCTCCTGACCCCCTCCGGCTTACCCCATCCAAAGTCCACCTCGTACACCTTGAACCTCGGCGAGCTCCCCACCGCCACGCAGTTCGCCCCCGCGTCCTTGAACTGGAATATCTTCGGGGCCGCCTCCCACTGCTTGTTCCTCTCGTTGATAGCAGCCGCATCGTGGGACGCTATTGCCTTCTGTATCAAGGCGGCACCAAATGAGGGCGGGTGCGCAAGGATCAGCCCAGCGGCGGTCCCCGTGAATATGGCCTGGATGAGGTTGCCGAAGTAGGACTCGGGCATGGGGGGGTGGACGCGGTTCCGGCAATCGGCGAAGACAGTGCAGACGGTGACGTCCTCGGGGCGGAGGCCACGGGCCTGGGTGACGTGGCACCAGATGTGGGCGGACAGGGACTGGAAGGTGGAGAAGGGCTTGATGGCGTCGGGGGGTGGGGTTGCATTGACCGTGGACTTAATCCTGTCGATGGAGGACTCGGGGAAGCGGAAGACTCGCTCCCTGAGCTGGGGCTCAGCGGGTTGTGGTGGGGAGGAGTCGCCGTTGGTCTGGTGGGCGGCGGATTTGGGGTCGGTGGGAAGGGAGAGGTCCAGCTTGACTCGGGTATCCCTGGACTTGGTCCGGTCAAGGAAGGGCGGGGCAGTGGAGCCGGGGGAGCCGCTGCAGGCCTTGGCCCACGAGCTCATGAAGTGCCACGTGGATGTCCCGTCCAGGACCGCGTGGTTGAAGGCGCAGCCCATCGCGATCCCGTCCTTCAGCTTGGTCAACTTTGATAACGTGGCATTCCGACAAACAAGAAAACGACAAATTATGACAACATCAAACAAAAAATAAATGAATAAATAAAATCCCAAGAATGTCCCTTTCCAACCGCCTGATCCTACGTTTGGATGCATCCGATTATGGCAACGTTTAGCATACAGCCTGGACTACAGAGGGTCGTCTGTCCGTGGACAATATATAAACCAAATTTCGGCGGCAATTGAAAACAAAGCCTATCTCGGACTGCTGTCCAAAGTCCGGCGTCGGAGCTAGCTAGGCACGGGGAGGAGATGATTTCATAGGGTCGGATCAATAACTGTCTGACGGAGTTACTCTCCCCCTCCCCCCTGATGGATGGGTAGGTGAACCCTAAGAGACATAAATGAGGTCTGGTTGGATCTTTGGTTATCCCCATGTTTTTGTCCTCCCACCCTACCCTCGTCTTCTCGAAAGAACCCCAACAAGAAGAAGAAAACCCAGTTCCAGGTTTGCTTGAAGTTCCTCAATCTAGTTCCCAAGAAGACATGAATAATGTGTGACATACCTGGACGGACAACAGAGGCCTGTGAAGCCCCTCCAAGTTGAGGATCCCATTGTAAGGGATGAAGTCCCGGAAAGTTTCTGTCCCTTCGTCGGCCTCGAGATCGTCCACCGAGACCCCATCTGCGTCCGCCTCAACGACCTCGACTCCTTCGACCAGGTCGTCATCGTACTCGACCCTAAACACGCCCTCCTCGTCCTTCCCGAGCTTCCCTGCGAGCTGGTAGAAGTCGTCTAGGACAGCCCCCAGGCCATCCTTGAGCTTGGCGACGATTCCCTCGAAACCCCCGTCCTCGACCTTGTAGAAGAGAAGCTTCTGGTTGTAGTAGAAGGCAAGGTAGGGCAGGTCGAAGGTGACGAGCTGGCAATCCTGCCTCCCGATGACCTTCCTCGGTTTCACGTGGGATTTTCCGAGTAGCTTCACCTTGGTGGCCGTGGCAATGCCGTTCATGTTCTTTTCCACCCCATTCGCCATGACTAAGAGGGATGCTTACTTCCTCCCCTTTCTCTTCCTCTCGAAATGTTTTTTGGTTTTGGGGAGTGAGGGAGTAGTGGAGTTTTATACATGGTGAGTATTATTAATATGGAGGAGGGGTGCAGTTGGGAGTGAATTGAATTTGGGGGTTTCATCGACGGTGGTTGTGACGCCATTAATAGACACGCCACCCCTCTCCACCCTCCATTCACCCCTTCTTCACCTTCCATGGAGTGACTGTCTTAATAGTTGGAGGTTGAGTCAAAACCTTTCTCTCTTCAATTTTCTTTTTCATCCAAAGTTGTATGAACACTAAACAGACCCGGTTTCACGACTTTGAGAGGTACTTACTGTTTTTGGATGGGAAGAGTAATTAAACCTTCAACTAGAACCTTAAATATTTATGTCAAATGGTAATGTTTCTACGTACCCATCCCTCGTTCTTGAAGAAAACTAATCGGACAAGCTAATGATGCATAAAACTCGGGAAAAATCCGGGGTTTCATTGCCAAATATTTCGGCATCATGGTAAAGGGATCGGCTACGTACATCCGATTCTCGCGGCATCCCGACTTTTTCCCGTTTCACAATGTCATCCACGGACGGGGTGACTCTCCCGCGCGTTAATCCTCCAGGGAAATGTAAGTTGAACCACCATTTTTACTGTAGGATCCTAAGGAGGAAATTGACAGCTTGCAGCTGTAAGTTATGATTTGGAGCTAACAATCCGAGAAGTGATCGGTGTGCCAACCTCTTTGCAAGCAATTAGAACGACGAAGTAGGGGCGTGGCTTCTTTCTTTTACCACGACTAACAAAAAGTTATTACTATTATTACCGATAGGGGGCCGGGAGAGGAATTCATAGCTGGTGGCTAAAACGTAAATACGACATCAAGGGATAGGAACACACCCACCCCAACCACCCCCTCATAATACTGCTTATAGTAGTAGTATCAATGAATTCAATGTGTTATGGATAAAAGGGGAAACTGTCTTAACAACGACGTCACAATTGCAACCAACGATGAAGAAGACGAAGACTATATCCTCCCCATCTCCCCCCACACCATTTAATCCGCATTCAATTGCTTGGCACAAACTTAGGTGTATCCCATCTCATCTTTTACCTGCCACGTAAATATAAACATCAATTCCAACACATGTATCTCATTAATTCACTTTTGCCTACGTGATCCGAGGAAAAAGAGGAAAACCAGGATGAGACAGTCTGCCCCAAAGCTTTTCACCAATTACTCACTCGTCCCTATCCTTTTTCTGCAATCAACGCCATATACTGGATCCAACCGAGGCCTTTTGTGGAAGAAATGACAAGCCCAATCGGAATATGGGCTTAGGATTAGTGGGCTGGCACTGCCATGTCACATCAAGCACGCAAGTAGACGGATTGACACCCCCCCCCCCCCCCCCCAAAAAAGAAAAGTAAAATCTCAACGCGGACATTTCAACTGTAATGAGAGATCGATAGAGCTCGTAGATCGGACAAGATCCACAGTTCAACAACATAAATGCCATCAGAATAAGAAGAAGAAGAAGAAGAAGAAGACATGTCCATGTCCCGACAACAACACAAGGAAAAACGTAGCATTGGGGATTGCCCCGCCCCGTTGCTTTGGAGAGTCCAGGCTTAGTAATCGTCATTGTCGTCATTGTAGAAATCATCCTCCACCTTATCCGCAGCGCGCTCTGCAATGTTGTCCTCCACGTGGTCAATCCCCTCCTTCAGCGCTAGGCCACCCAACACCCCAGCCACGGCCCCAACAGCCAGTCCTGTCCCCATGCCGAACTTGCTCTTCTTCTGATCCGCCACGGGTTGACCGTATGATCCCTGTGCCCCGCCATAGCTTTGTTGACCATATGAACTCTGCACATTGCCGTAGCCCTGTGCACCGTACGAATCCCGCGCATTCCCGTAGCCCTGCTGCCCATAGGCCGGCGGAGGAGCGGCAGCAGCAGAGCCGTAGGAGCTCGGGTACCCCGCAGGGGGAGGAGGAGCATTCGAGTAGTACGAATCCTTCGGCTGCGACGAGTACTGGTAACCGTACTGCTGCGGCAGTGCATCCCTTGGCTGGACGCCATAAGCAGGGGGAGGCACGTAGTAAGGATCGGCCGAGCGGTAACGAGGCAGCTCCCTCACGGAGATCTTAACTTCAACCTTCCCGTGGGGCCTGCCCGAGGGACGCTTGAGCTGGAGGCTGCGCTTGGTGCGCTCGCCGTACCCGACGTCATCGATGACGTCGCGGAGCCTGAGCTTGGCGGAGCCGATGAGGGGTTTGGTGCCAGACTCGGAACCTGCATGGACGACGTCGAGGTAAAGGAAGGCGTCGTCGGTGGGGCCAGGGGGGAGGGGGATGGAGAGGGTCTGGTCCCAGACGGGGAAGGAGTCGCCCTCGCGGTCAACCCTGGTGGAACACTTGTTGTTGGGGTCGAGCCAGACGACGACGTAGGGGGAGAGGGGGCCGTTCCTCCAGTTGACGTTCTTCAGGTCCTTGGCGGACGTAACTGTCAACTCCACGGACCCCATGACCCCTAGATCACAAATTCAACGACTGCCTCTGTTTTGTTTTGATGGAGGAGGATGTGGTGATTTTGGTGTCGTATCTCAATGCGGGTGGTGGTGGGGGGTTCAAATAGGGGGTTGGGGGCGGGGGTGATTGAAATCTGGAAATTCTTACTGGTTAAGTAATTGATCAACGTTCAAACTTATGATGTGGGGAAGGTTGCATTTGGGGTTATTAGATCGTCGTCTGCTGGGTGGATGACATTTTTTTTGTGGGGGTTATAACCGAGGCCTGCCACGCCACGCCACGTGTCGGTTTCAGGAACTTCTCAATTACTCCACTACTATTTTTTTATACTGAAAAAGAGAGAGACAAGATTGGGTATTTGTAGCGACTAATTTACATTGTTACCCTTGAAAAGTTTACCCAGAAGATAGAAATGTTGGAATTCCCCTCCACTCCACTCCATTGCAGTTGAAAATGCACCGCGCCTAGTCCCGGACTTTACATTGACCAACTGCCCCCTCCCCCGCCTACCCTCGTGCCTTTTTCTTCCTCTATCCCAACGCCCTGGTTATTATTTGTTTAGCGTAATTATTGTTGGGCGACTTTCTTACAGCCTGCTAATGTCCCATTGGTTTCCTAGTCACCTTTAAACAACTCTCGACAATTTGTCACTTTGCGATCGCCATGGCCCCACGTCTTTGTATAAACCACGTTGACCGAGAATTGGGCCCTCGGAGACTTTTTGGCCCATTTACTACCTTTGAGCCCATTTCCTAAAATTAGGCCCAACTGCGCCGCCGCCCATTTCCAAAACCTAGATAAAGCCCTAAACCCTAGGAAACGCTTACAAAAATACCGTTCCCCCCCCCCCCCCCCAAAAAAAAAAGACACTTGGGTAAAACCCTAGTCGACGTTACACCCACGGTCTCACTCTCTGATCTTCGGGTCGTCGGTCCTGTCCGTTCGCCTCCATGAGAACTCCTGGAAGAGGTACAAAGTTGTCCCTCGAGGTTGCTTGGTTGGTTTATGCTTGTGGTGCTTTTTGTTTTATTTTGCTGAGGAGGTAATTGGTGGAATATTAATGTCATGTCAGGACGTGGTGGTGGTGGGGGATTTAGAGGAGGCAGAGGCGATGGGGGTAGAGGGAGAGGGAGAGGTAGAGGCGATGGGGGAAGGGGTTTCAGTGGCGACAGGGGAAGTGGAATGAAGTCCCGAGGCGGACGGGGCGCGAGGGGGGGTCGTGGGGGTAGGGGTGGGATGAAAGGTGGGAGTAAGGTAATCGTTCAGCCTCATAGGCACGAGGGAGTGTTTGTCGCCAAGGGTAAGGAGGATGCCCTCGTCACCAAGAATATGGTACCTGGTGAGGCTGTCTACAATGAGAAGAGAATCTCCGTGCAGGTTTGAGTTGTTTACAGGCCCTTGATATGTTCTTCTTTGACTATTTCAGTGCATTCGCTTGTGGAATGTGGAGATCTTTAGGAATGATAGTATTGTGAATTTAAGGATTTCTGTCTTGGGATGAATCTTTTGTTTCTTATTTTGAGGTTAAATAAACTGCTAATTTACCTTGGAAGAGAACTTTTCTTGTCGTGAAAGCTTAACCAAGTTGTTGCATATTTTTTGGGCAATGCAGAATGAAGACGGAAGCAAAGTTGAATACAGGATTTGGAACCCTTTCAGATCCAAACTGGCAGCTGCCATTCTTGGTGGGGTGGACGAAATATGGATAGTAAGTTTTTCCCCTCATGTATATCTCAGTGTTCCTTTCTTATTTTCCTGTCATTATTGACGAGTTACTTTGTATTCGTGTAGAAACCCGGTGCTCGTGTTCTTTATCTGGGTGCTGCTTCAGGGACAACTGTCTCTCATGTCTCGGATATTGTTGGCCCGGTAAGAAAATGTTATGCAAATTAGCGATTTGATCAGGTTATTGTGTTCTGTAGGAAATGACTTAAAACCAGCTACTTTTTCACTTGGCAGACAGGAGTAGTGTATGCTGTTGAGTTCTCTCATAGGAGTGGTAGGGACCTTGTGAATATGGCGAAAAAGAGAACAAATGTCATTCCCATTATTGAAGATGCGAGACATCCATCTAAGTACCGCATGTTGGTTGGGATGGTTGATGTTATATTTTCTGATGTTGCACAGCCGGATCAGGTCTGCACTTCCATAGTTAATTTTGAAGCCCATTCTCGCCCTCTTTTTAAAGGGCCAATTAACCGATGACTCCTTGGATTTTGAATGATTACGTTTCCTCTTTTGGTTTCGTGTGGAAATTTTCTGTGGCACCATCCACTTTTTTTGTGTGTCTATAAACCATGAATTATGCGTATGATGAGGTCACTCGGATTCCCCTTCAGGACAGTATGGGTGATGCAAACCCGAGTACTCTGATGCTCTTGTATTCAAGGTTTTATTTTTTATTTTTTGCAATGGATATGCTATTTTTGAGCATTTGCGTTACTGATAGATGTTTTGAAGATTTTATCCGTTTGGCGACTTCTCAAAATTTTTCTGTTTTTGTAATGGTTGAAGACTTCCCAAAATTTCAAAGCAATTCTATTATAGTAAATTGGCTTTGCCCTTTTTGGTGATCGCTCTTCTAGTGCGGTTACTGAAGTTTCAGGAAATGTTTTTATGATGTGTGCATTTTATTGATATCATCTTCATGGTACCACTAGAACCTATTCATTTGGGGCTTTCTTTCTTAACAACCGTGTCTGTTGTTGGCCTGTGTCTTCAGCTCATCTGAAGATTTTAGGTTGTGGTAGGCCCATTACTAGGTAATGATTGATTTACATTGTCTACAGGCAAGAATTTTGGCGCTGAATGCTTCTTTTTTCCTCAAAGCTGGAGGTCACTTTGTCATCTCAATTAAGGTCTGCCTCCTATTAATGCATGATTTTTTGACTAGATGAAAAGGCTCAACTACGGGCTACCTTTTTAATGTAATGTGTATATCAGCTGAAGTTGAACTTCTGTCCTTGTGTTCCTCTCTGGCAGGCAAACTGCATTGATTCTACTGTTCCAGCTGAGACAGTGTTCGCCCAAGAAGTGAAAAAGCTGCAAGCGGAACAGTTCAAGCCATCTGAGCAAGTTACGCTCGAGCCCTTTGAGCGGGACCATGCCTGTGTTGTAGGTGGCTATCGCATGCCAAAGAAGCAAAAGCCGGCTGCCTAAATCAGTACCGTTGTAATATTTGTTCTTGTTGGGATTTGTGGGCGTCACCATGACTGTATGTTACGACTCTAGGAATACATTTATGGCCTCAGATTTTCGTTTAGTTGTTGGCCTTTTGTTATTGCCAGCAACCCAGCTCAATCACTTGCACCCCCTTGCTCTCATTTCCTTCGTCATTCTTGACTTCATCTCTCTCATTGTAAATTCAGTTCGTATACAAAATATACTTTTCCCTTTGTTTTTCTCCGTCTTCTGTTGATTTTTACGGTTACAAAGGACTTATGGAAGGTGATGATGATCCCTAAATTGCGGGCTCTTCTCCGACCTTTTGCATGGGCGGAAATGAAGCCCAAAATCCTGAAAATCACAGACTACGACAAGAAAAGGGGAGGCCGGACCAAGATGCCACGTTAAAATCGTCATTGTCAAGTTAATCCTTGCATGCACGTCCCATCTCTCTTTGGCGTGTATGTATAATCTTTTATATTTTGGCCATTTGCCATATTTTTTAAAAACCTCACAATTCTTTTCTTTCCCTTTTAGTTTTACGAGTTTTTCGTAAAAACTTACACGTAAAATCAATATTTACGAAATTTCCGTTTGTCTTTAGTTGACCAAAAGTGTCGACACGTGAATTATTGTCTCTGTTCTCGAGAATTCAAGGAGAACAAAAAATTCAGAAGGAAAATCACACGAGAAAAATGTCTGAGTAACCTTGGGGTGAATGTAACTCAAGAGACATGTCTCGAGTAATTTGGTGTATGAACATTATTCGAGAAGTGTGATCTCGAGTAATCTTAGATAATTGCTCGAGGAAGTTTGTGCCTCAAGAGATTCTGACACCATGAGTAAGTCAAATCTGAAGCAGTTCAAGCTTTTCGGTATTCTCACCGCGTCAATGAATGGGACACGTGGCGAATCTAGAGAGGTTGACTAAGGCACGATACCCAGCAGTTGGTTAAGAAGTCTAAACATGTTACTCTTGTGCACGTGGGCAGACAAGATAATGCAATGGCAAATTCATTGGCCCAATTAGCATCAAGGTACAAATCTTGAGATTCGTTTACCTGCCATCAAGGAAGAAGAGGGTAGAATGACATCAAATTATAAAATAGACATCATGAAAGAAGACAAAGACTAGAGGTTACCATACATCCAATCAAGTTAGCAGCCAGACAATATGTACTCTTTGATGACTTGCTATATAAGAAAACACGAGAAGGCGTTTTATTGAGATGTGCCGATATGGATGGGGTCACACCAATCATGTTAGAAACACACGAAGGATTGTGTGGATGATTCAAAGAGATAGGTTTTCGACCTAACTAGAATAGTAGGGGCAAGCAAGGGTCGATCTCATATAGAATTGTGTTGACAAAAACACTCCTAGCGTCGTTATCGGTAGTCGGTCAAGGTCAAGCAGAAAGAAAGTTGATTTTAAGTAAAAGAAAAAAATAAAAGAAAACAACTAAGGTTTACAAGTGTTAATAATATCTAGGACATCCGACTTTCCATCGCGTCTTATACACCCAATCCCTTTCTTTCTAATGCTACCAAATTATTATAATTGCTAACATAGGTTGCTAGATTCTCCCCGTACTCCTTTCGAACATCCGGAAACGTACCACCATGTATCGAATTCCCTACTCTATTCCTATGCAAGGAACTGGTGATGGCCCATTATATTTAAACCCTATATAGTTACTTAAGGTGCTCCAGTATATCCCTATCCTTCACACTAAAGCCCGGTTTCCCAACACATAGACTTTTTAGGTTATCCAATTCCAGATCTAACCTAGGCTACCCTCCCGAGTCTCCCTATTTTGATGATGCACTTAAGCAACGAGTTACTGTTGGTCAAAAGTAATGTTTCACGAGTTGCGTGCTTATCCTTAGTGATGAGCTTGAGCAATGTGTTGCAGAACCACAACTAATAACTGTTATATGTTGCTGCGTTATAGTAAGTTGCTGCTATGACATTACGTATACATATTGAAAATATGGAAACAAATTTTCAATATCCATGTTTTATTTTGGGTTATCTCAGATTATTCTTCTGAGTGTCCAAATTCATTTAATGTGGCTTAATGATCTCATTATAAACATTTAGGCAACTAAATATTGTGAGATTAGCTTTCCAAGTTTATATTTAGAAACAAAATATGTTTATGATATCCTGCAGCAATGTTACGCTGTAACAGGATAAAATATCCAATCAAATATCTTTGTTGATCATAATCGATCAGATAAGATTATGATTAGATTATAAAGATTAGAAATAAATTATTTGATTCAGATAAGTGAGGAAAGTTATCATTGGTACTTACCTTCTATAGCACAGCGACAGGTCGAGCTGTCCGTTGCTGAGTCCTGGCTGCTAGTTTTGGCAACAAATCTCGAAGATTGCCTGGACGTCCTCTGTGCCTCCTTCTTCATTATAATCAGACTAGGGACGACAGATCTAAGTGCCTTTGTGCGTCTGAGTGGTCTGAGTGGTCTAAGTGGTCTAAGTGAGCTTTGTGCATCGACGAAGAGTGGAAGGTGCTAAGTGTCTCCTGGTTCTTTGTCTTACAAGCTGCGTGTGAGAGTGTCAAGGGGCTGAGGTCAGACCCGTTGATTGTCGTGAGAGGGACTAGGTGTCCTCAGTGCGTTCAACGAGCAGCTGGCGAATCGTATGAGGGAAGCTAAGTGAATACCTGTTCTGAATTCAGTAACCAGTTGCTAACCCATCGGCAAGAAGCCGTTCTTATCGTGTCTTTTCGTAGGGAAGTCTCGAACCTATGGAGTTTCAGCAGTTAGACACGCACTTGCGGGTGCGCGCCAGAAGTCTCATGCCTGCAGGGTAGAGCAGGAATTGGGAACGCCGCCACAGTGGAAAGAGGTCCTCCCGAGCACAGGGGTGCTGTGCAGAAGTCTCGAAATCCTGCTGACGGACAGTAGAGCAGGCTGCGTGGAAGCTACCGGAGTAGAAAATTTCACCCTAGGCACTGTGTGTGCAGTGCAGTGAGTCACGGCTATGGTAACCGTGCACGTCCGAACTGAGTGTAGGACGGATACCTTATCTTAGTGATCTTTGTGGTTTTGGTGGTTCTTCTCTTCGTGGTCTTTGTGGTGATCTGTGTGATCAACTTCGCGGTTGTCTCTTAAGCGATTACAAGCTCATCTTAAGGAGAGACAAGATCTGTGTGGAAATCCTCTGCTGAACGACAAAGTGCTGAAGCAATCATCTACTGTGAATCAGAAACGAGCTGCTCTCTGAGAAGCCTTTCTGTCACTTTAAGGATTATTATCTGAGGATTTATATTCTAACATAACGTTGTCTATGTGCTTTGATAAACACGCTTACGTCTGAGTGATAATGTTCTGTGTGGAATCCATTGAGCTACCAACTGCTGAGTATAAGTATCATTCTAGGAGTGATCGTCAATTGTATAGGATTCTAAATCTCACTTTGTGAGAAACCAAACGCCTAGTGCAAGGGCTTTTTGCACCCATTATTTTCAAATAGTGAAATCACCTCGTTGGTGGAAAGTGGACATATGTCGATTAAGACCGAACCACTATAAATTATTGTGTCCATTACGATCGCGCAACACTCGTACGAAAACCTACTCGACAAAATCGTAACGGTTACAGCGAAGCAGATCTCACTCTGAGAAACGCTCTGCTGAGATACAGTACGTTTCCGCTTACACTGAGAAATGGCGAAAAAGTTATAAACACTAATTCACCCCCCTCTTAGTTGTTCCTGAACGATCCAACAATTGGTATCAGAGCAGGTTTGCTGGAAAGCTTTCTGTGTGATTGCTTGTACAGAACTCTCTTGCTGAACCTAACGATCAAAACAGCTCTGTTATGAAAGTCTTACATTAAGCACAGTAAGGTGCTGCTGAGTACGGAGCAGAATGTCGATGCTCTTAACTGATGGTCATTCGATCGAACGTCCACCGCTCTTTGCTGGACAACACTTCTCATATTGGAAAATGAGAATGGAGTTGTTCATTGGAGCAAAAGAAGCCGATTGCTGGCATATTATAATGGAAAGAGATCTCGTAATTCCTCCATCTAATCCCAACGACTCTCGGCATGAATTTGAAAGGAAGAGAATTATCTCGCTGAACACTAACGCAAGGCACTACTTAGTGTGCGCTCTTGCTGGAAATGCGTTCAATCGCATCTCTACTTGTAAGACAACGAAAGAAATGTGGGATAGACTTGCTTTGATCTATGATGGTACAGAACAAGTCTAGGAATCCAAAGTGAATGCATTAGTAACTCAATACGAAGCATTCAAGATGAAAAAGGATGAGTCAATAAGTCAAATGTTTGATAAACTTACCGAAATCACTAATGCCAGGGAATCCCTTGGTAAAACCATTTCCAATTCTGAGCTAGTCAGAAAAATACTTCGCTCATTGCCTAAAACATGGGAAGCCAAGAAGACGACAATTGAAGAAGCTAAAGATTTGACGAGCTTAAGTCTTCAACAGTTGCTTGGTTCTTTCGTTGCTTACAAAAATGAGAACAAGGTTGCTGAAGATAAGAAGACCAATGCTGTTGCATTTAAAGGGAGTGTTGAATCCTACGATGAATCTGAGGATGAATCCTCATCCGATTCAGAGGATGAAATCTCCTTCATGGCAAGGAAATTTAAGAAGTATCTTCGTAAAAATCGTTTCAAGAGAAAACGAGATGTTAAAAAGAAGAATACAAAATCACATCAAAGTAATGGTGGCGTGTGCTATGAGTGCATCAAACCTGGTCATATGCGACCAGATTTCCCACTTTTAAATGAGAAGGGCAAACCTTCAAAATATAAGAAAGATGTCATGATGGCATCTTGGAGTGATAGTGATGAGGATTCAGATCAGAACGATAAAACAGCAAACATCTCCTATATGGCGCAAACTGATGCTGAAACTGAGAAGGTAAACGCTTTCTCACTCTCTGATCTATCTGCTGAAGATATTGAGAATCTTTTCTCAGAACTCTATGATAAAATTGAGCCTTTGTCTGCAAATAATAAGGCTCTCAAGAAGGAGAATAAATTCTTGAGTGCTGAGAACGCTTCTCTTAAGGAAGAGTTATCAGCAAAGGCTAAGAAAGCGGTAAAGCAACTTTCTCAATCTAAATTAAAGATTGAGGAACTGCAACAGCAACTTAGTGCTGTGCACAACAAAACTGATTTATGCGTACATGAGATGCATGATTCCAAAAATGAGAAACATTCACATAATGGGAAATATGTTCCTCCTCATGTTAGGAATGACGAGTCTCATTATATTATTCAAAGGTTACCTAGGCTTTGCTATTATTGTAGAAAGCCGGATCATTTTATCAAAAATTGCCATGTGAGGCGAAATGATACGCTTGGCAATACTTCTAAAGTTGATGGTTCTATTGTTAAATGGGAGTAACGACTTACTTAAGTGCTTTCTCTATTTCAGGGATGCTTCAAGTCCATCGCTAAGGACCATATATGGTAATTAGATTGTGGCTGCTCGAGGCATATGTCAGGAGATGTCTCCTTATTCTCCACACTGGTTTTCCAGGATGGTGGTGCTGTCACTTTTGGTGATAATGGAAAAGGGATGGTTAAAGGAACAGGAACCATTTGCTGTCCTAACTCCCTAACCATTGAAGGAGTTCTTTATGTTAAAGGCCTCCAACACAATTTGATTAGTATCAGTCAATTGTGCAATAAAGGTTATCATGTTTCTTTCGATGAAAGGACGTGTAACGTTTCACGGGATGGTGTTACTTGCTTCATTGGTGAACGCAAGAAAAACATCTATATCCTGTCTTTTAATAATGTCTCCGCTGGAGAAAATTGTCTCTTGTCTGTTAAGGACGAGGCTACTTTATGGCATAGAAGGTCGAGACATGCAAACTATGACTTGCTGTCCAAACTTACCAGAAAAGATGCTATTAAGGGATTGCCCAAAATCAAGTTTGACAATGACAAGTTTTGCAAAGCTTGCTCTATTGGCAAACAAATAAAAGTATCCTTTAAAAGTAAAAATATGATTTCAAGCAAAGCAACGCATGAATTACTTCATATGGATTTATTTGGTCCAACAAGGACTCAAAGTCTAGGAGGTAAACGTTATGGATTAGTTGTGGTAGATGACTTTTCCAGATTCACTTGGGTTAAATTTTTCGCTCACAAGAGTGATACGTTTACAACCTTTGAAACTTTAGTCAAACAACTTCAAAATAAGAAAGGTGTTTCTCTATGAAGCATAAGAACGGATCATGGCACCGAATTTGAGAACCATGACTTTACTTTATTTTGTGAAAAATATGGTATTAACCATAGTTTCTCTGCTCCATACACTCCACAGCAAAACGGAGTTGTAGAGCGAAAGAATAGAACCTTACAAGACATGGCGAGAACCATGTTGCTGGAAAGTGTGGTTACTAAAAATCTTTGGGCTGAGGCTGTAAGCACAACATGCTATATCTCAAATCGAGTTCACTTAAGGTACTCCTTAGGTAAAACGCCCTATGAGTTATATAAAGGCAGAAAGCCTAATATTTCATACTTCCATCCATTTGGAAGTAAGTGTTATATCTTGAGACCCATTAAAGATGGTGTCGGAAAGTTTGGCGCTCGATCTGATGAGGGCATATTCTTAGGATACTCCCTCACGAGCAAAGTATATAGAGTCTTTAATAAAAGAACTCTAACTGTTGAAGAATCCATCAATGTTAAAGTTGATGATTCTCCAACACAGGAGGAAGATGCTGTGGAAGCAGCAGCACAATCCTCAACAACAGTATCAAATGAAACATCACAGCAAACGATTGCTGACAATAATCCGAACAGAAACACTGTAGCAGATGTACAACAAGTGCCTGCTGCACACACTGAAAATGTTTCTGGTGGTTTCTATGATATACAAATAGAGCATTGTGTTCCTTCTTTATATAAGAAAAGACATCCTATTGACCAAGTCATAGGATCATTACACACAGGAGTGCGAACCCGACATACAGCAAGTATGTACTGTGAACACTCCGCTTTTATTTCTCAAAAGGAACCTCAAGGCATTGATGATGCGCTTGATGATCCAAACTGGATTCTCACAATGCAAGAGGAATTGAACCAATTTGAGATAAACAAAGTTTGGAGCTTAGTACCTAGACCTAATGATCGTTCCATTATAGGAACAAAATGGGTTTATCGAAATAAACTTGATGAGTCTGGAAATGTTGTAAGAAACAAAGCCAGACATGTAGCAAAAGGTTACTCTCAAGAAGAGGGTATCGATTATGATGAAACGTTCGCTCCCGTGGCACGTCTTGAAGCAATACGCTTACTTCTAGCGTATGCTTGCTATAATAACTTCAAGCTATTTCAAATGGATATGAAAAACGCATTTCTTAATGGTGATCCAAAAGAGGAAGTTTATGTTGAACAACCTCCTGGATTCACCGATCCAAAATTTCGCAATCATGTCTACAAGCTTTCTAAAGCTTTGTACGGGCTTAAGCAAGCTCCGAGAGCATGGTACGAAAAGCTTAGTTCCTTTTTTATAGCAAAGGGATATAGGCGTGGAAAAATCAATACAACCTTGTTTCTTAAGAAACAGGATGCTGACCTTTTAGTCGCTCAAATATATGTGGACGACATTATATTTGGTTCAACGAATGAACAACTATGCACTGAATTCTCTAACTTTATGAGAGGAGAATTTGAAATGAGTCTCATGGGAGAACTCACTTTCTTCCTTGGACTCCAAATTAAGCAAACTGAAGATGGAATTTTTATCCATCAAGAAAAGTACAGCAAACAGTTGCTCAAGAAATTTGAGCTTGAGAATGTTAAACCTTTGTCAACTCCTATTGGTAGCAATACCAAAATTGAAAAAGATGAAGGTGGAAAGGAAGTTGATTCCAAAATATACAGAAGCATGATAGGGTCATTACTCTATCTTACGGCTTCGAGACCTGATATCATGTTTAGCGTATGCTTATGCGCTAGATATCAGTCTGCTCCAAAAGAGTCACATCTTGCTACAGTTAAGAGGATTTTTAGATACCTTGCAGGGACTGTTAGCTTAGGTCTATGGTATCCCAGGGGATCGTTGCTGGGTCCCGTAGGATATTCAAATGCGGACTATATTGGATGCCGCATAGATAGAAAGAGTACTTCTGGTACTTGTCAATTATTGGGAAACATGTTAATTTCCTGGTTCTTTAAGAAGCAGATATCCGTCGCTTTGTCCACAGTTAAGGCAGAATACGTTGCAGCAGCCAGTTGCTGTGCTCAGTTACTATAGAAGCGACAATAACTTGAAGACTATGATCTTCATTTCAATAGTATTCCATTAATGTGTGGTAACACTAGTGCAATAAATTTATCACGAAATCCTGTCTATCACTTGAGATCTAAGCATATCGAGTTGAGACATCACTTCTTGCGTGATAAAGTACAAAGTGAGAAAGTTGAGATTCAGCATATAAATACTAAGCAACAGCTTGCTGATATTCTTACCAAACCACTTGACAAGGAAAGGTTTGAGTATTTATGAAGTGAATTAGGGATATGTAATCCTAATCTCTGAGATGATGATATTATCATCTAACCATTTTGAGAAATTTTTGATAGGAAAATAAAATTTCCTATGGTGCCATTTCCTTTTCTATTTCTTTCTATAAAATATTCTATAAAAAGAAACTACCCCTACGGTAAAATCCCTAACTTCCTTCATCTCTTCTTCAACCTTAACCTCCTTCCTTCCTTTCTTCTTCCCAATCTGATCATGGCACCCAAATCTGCAAACTCCTCAAAGGGGAAGGGAAACCCTAAGAAACGGTCACAGGCTGTGACTGCTTCCGTCTAGCAACTCTCCATTTAGGAGAATCTCCCAGTTACTGAGGGGGAGCCTTCTCTACTACATGCCCCTACTCTTGTGGTCCCTGAGACCAAGGAGACACCTGCTGCTGTTCCTGTTAAGGAAAATATGGCTTCGACTGCTGATGCCACAGTTCTTGGCGAATCTGAAGTTGCTGCGGAGAAAACCCTCACTGTTGAGGAAGAAACCGCTGCACTAGAGGAGGTTACCAAGTCTATACCGGTCATGTTCGAGTTTTCTGACAAAGCGAACACCTCCCTCACTCCAGATCTAGAACTCTCCGATGATGAGAGCAAGGAAAGTGAGGATCTTGATGCTACCCAGTCCGTGGATGAACAGGACTCTTCTGCTGAGAAGACCCCTGCTACGGATGACACTATGGAGGTGGTTGGCTCTGTTGTACAGAATCCTCCTCCTGTTCGCTCTTCTTTGGGTATTGCTTCTCGCATCAGGATGAAGCGACCTTTCGCTGGTATAAAGGATGGTATGCATTCTAGCTTTCCTGGTCATAAGAAAGTGAAGAGTATAGATTCTTCTGTCTTTATCCCTGAGATTGATCAGATTGCCTCTCTGGCTGAGTTGAATCACACTCTTGCTGATGACACAATGCCAAATCGTAACATGGAAAAACGAAACATTGCTGCATGCAAGCGTGTTGATTTTGACTGGTTCATTCAACATCAGTTGAACTTTGCTGAGATGTTTGAGAAGTTGACCTGGCGGTCTTTCTATGAGTATGATGGCATAGGTTATATCTCAAAAGTCAAGGAATTTTTGCCAACATTATCTTTTATAAGGAGGACTCCCTCATTAAGTACATTAGGGTGCTAGTTGATGATAAAGTCTTCGTCTTCTCTGTGTTTGATGTTTGCCGCATTTTTTTACTCTGATCCCTTCAATAATCTGAGGGTGATCAATGAGGGAAAACTAGAGGCTTATCAGACCATCAATGACGGTGAGGCCGTTACTGTCAGCGGATATTTGCAGAACACTGGGCTGAGCTTTAGCAACAGGATGTTACATAAGGCAGTAATGTCTTGCTTAGCTCTTCGTATTGGCAGTATTGATACTGTCATGCCCAGAGAATGGAATTTGATGGTTCATCTCAAGCGAGGTAATCCTGTGAATTTAGGAAGTGTTATCTTTAGCCATATGGCCTCTTGTGTTCAGGATGAAAACAGGGCACTTCCGTTTGCACATGTCGTTACTGCACTGCTGCAGGTATATGGGGAGCAGATTGTTCCTGTGAATCAAATGGACACCTGGACTACACAGGTTATTGGAGCTAACTCTGTGACGAGTATGTGCTACCAATATGTTGATGGTGTTTTCGTCAAGAAACCAACCAAGCGACAAATCGCTGCTTCTGTCCGTGGCAAGGCCACTGTTGAAACTGGCAAGCAGCGCCCAGCTAAACGTGAGAGGAATTTTGCTGCATTCAACGATGAGCCCTCTTCTTCCTCCACATTGCAGAAATTCCTCTGTGAGGAACTCAACTTTACTCGTCGCTCCATTCTTTAGAGGATGGATGCATTTACTGAGAGACTTGGGCACCTGAAAAAGATGATCCAGACTCTGCTTGATAATGCTGAGGATTGAGCTATGCTCTCCGTTGAGGATTGAGCTACTCACCTCTTTATCTTTAGATGTCTCTGCTCACTCGTTCTTACGGAATGAGCTTTGCTCTTCTGTTGTTCTTGTTTTGAAACAGTTCAGTCTTGCTGGATTGTAACAACTATTTGCTGCTATGTCGGCTTATTTTGAGTGTCAGCATGTTTTTGCTGCACTAGCAATATCATTGCCACTTGCTTTAATCCTTTCTTTTTGATATGACAAAAAGGGGGAGAAGAATAAGTTAAGGGGGAGCTTTCCAAGTTTTCCAAAAATACACTTAACTTAACAAATCAGTGCTAAGCCTTAGGGGGAGTTGAGAGATTATTGAACTCAAGCTCGATCCCTAAGAAAGATTATGTTTTGTCATCATCAAAAAGGGGGAGAATGTTAACATGGTTTTGATGATGCACTTAAGCAACGAGTTACTATTGGTCAGAAGTAATGTTTCACGAGTTGCGTGCTTATCCTTAGTGATGAGCTTGAGCAATGTGTTACAAAACCACAGTTAGTAACTGTTATATGTTGCTGCGTCACAGTAAGTTGTTGCTGGACGTCCTCTGTGCCTCTTTCTTCATTATAATCAGACTAGGGACGACAGATCAAAGTGCCTTTGTGCGTCTGAGTGGTCTAAATGAGCTTTGTGCATCGACGGAGAGCGGAATGTGCTAAGTGTCTCCTGGTTCTTTCTCTTGCAAGCTGCGTGTGAGAGTGTCAAGGGGCTGAGATCAGACCCTTTGATCGTCGTGAGAGGGACTAGGTGTCCTCGGTGTGTTGAACGAGCGGCCTGCGAATCGTCTGAGGGAAGCTAAGTGAATACCTGTTCTGAATTCAGTACCCAGTTGCTAACCCATCGGCAAGAAGCCGTTCTTGTCGTGTCTCTTCGCAGGGAAGTCTCGAACCTACGGAGTTTGAGCAGTTAGACGCGCACTTGCGGGTGCGTGCCAGAAGTCTCGTGCCTGCAGGGTAGAGCAGGAGTTGGGAACGCCGCCGGAGTGGAAAGAGGTCCTCCCGAACACAGGGGTGCTGTGCAGAAGTCTCGAACTCCTGCTGACGGACAGTAGAGCAGGTTGCGTGGAAGCCGCCGGAGTAGAAAATTCCACCCTAGGCACTGGGTGTGCAGTGCAGTGAGTCACGGCTGTGGTAACCGTGCACGTCCGAACTGAGTGTAGGACGGATACCTTATCTTAGTGGTCTTTGTGGTTTTGGTGGTTCTTCTCTTCGTGGTCTTTCTGGTGATCTGTGTGATCAACTTCGTGGTTGTCTCTTAAGCAATTACAGGCTCATCTTAAGGAGAGACAAGATCTGTGTGGAAATCCTCTGGTGAACGATAAAGTGCTGAAGTAATCATCTACTTTGAATCAGAAACGAGCTGCTCTCTGAGAAGTCTTTCTGTCACTTTAAGAATTATTATCTGAGGATTTATACTATAATATAACGTTGTCTGTGTGCTTTGATAGACAGGCTTACGTGTGAGTGACAACGTTCTGTGTGGAATCCATTGAGCTTCCAACTGCTGAGTATAAGTATCATTCTGCTGGAAACGAGAAGACGTCCACTGTGTGAGGAGCTGACCGTTGCCAGGAGTGATCGTCAATTGTACAGGATTCTAAATCTCACTTTGTGAGAAACCAAACGCCTAGTGCAAGGGCTTTTTGCACCCATTATTTTTAAATAGTGGAATCACCTCGTTGGTGAAAAGTGGACGTAGGTCGATTAAGACCGAACCACTATAAATTACTGTGTCCATTACGATCGTGCAACACTCGCACGAAAACCTACTCGACAAAATCGTAACGGTTACAGCGAAGTAGATCTCATTCTGAGAAACGCTCTGCTGAGATACAATACGCTTCCGCTTACACTGAGAAAGGGCGAAAAAGTTATAAACACTAATTAACCCCCTTCTTAGTGTTCCTGAACGATCCAACACTAGGTTATCGAATCAATGTTAAAGGATGATCACTCAAATAAACACGCATTAAAAACATAATTGGATAAACAATTAATAAAAATCCGAATCACATAAGGAAGAAGTTTCAAGAATTACATAAGAACACGAGGTTCCATCATAGCTCTAGAAAAACGAATTAGTTCATAGCTAACAATAAATCAAATCCAAAAGTAATCAGCGTAAAGTAAACTAAGAAAATAGGGTTGGTGGAAATTGTCTACTATGAACTAATTCGTTTTTCTTTATAGCTAACAATAAAGGGTTAGTTCATCGGCTCTTGTCTCCAATAGCCTCCTAGGTCCAATCCCCCCCCTCAAAAGGATTGAAAAAGTCTTTTATATGTCCTATAAATAACCCTAGAAAATCGGCGTCCGTACGTGCAGCTGCGCAGAAATCTGGTGCAGCTGCACCAACTGTTCTGTTTCTCGGCTGACCCTTCGCTGCAGGTGCACTGAACTCCGTTGCAACTGTACCAAGTGTTCGGCCCCCTCTCACTTGTCTAGCGTAGCTGCACTGATTTTGTTGCAACTGTACCGACCATTCAGATCCAACATCTACCTGGCTTTTCCTTCCATCTTCAACTCATGTTTCTCTCCATTTAACTACCAACACAAACAAAGTATACGAAAGTGAGGAGACATTAAAGCAACCAAAATACCTAACAATTAAACAACTAAAATGCTTAAAACTAACCAAAATTAACTCTAAAACATGATCCCTTAGCTCTATTTCCATAGAGTTATCAGTTTTATCGCCATCTATGAATAAGAATTGTATCGAGATGGCTAAGGGTTGTAGGAAATGCCAAAAATTTGTACCTATAACTCGAGCTCCAGCAACAGAGTTAAATCTAGTAACTCAGCAGTGGACATTTAAGTCATGGGATTTGGATATAATTGGAGTGATTAGACCCCATTCGAGTAGAGAGTAAAAGCTTATTAGAAAATCGACCAAAAGGAGGTGATCGAATTTATCAAGCCAAATATCATTTTTCGTTTTGGACTTCCACACAACATAGTGGTGGATAATGAGACTGTGTTCGATGGAGAACAGATGCAAGAATTCTTGAGAGAATTTGGTCTTACGATCAATAATTCCTCATCATATTATCCGCAGTCCAATGGCCAAGCCAAATCCACAAAGAAACTCATTAAGAATGTAGTCCAAAAAATGATTGAGGATAACCCCAGGAGATGGCTTGAGATACTTCTCAAGACATTATGGGGTTTGAGAGTTACTAAAAGAGATAGTACTGGGGAAGCGCCTTATAACCTGGTGTATGAATTAGAAGCTATTGTACCCATTGAGGTCGTGTACAAGTCCTATCGGGTTAATTAGGCGAATCAAAACGCGAATCGGGATGGAGACCATTTGCGAGAACTTGAGAGTCTCGAGATTCTGCGTACGAGGGCAGAAAATATGTTGGAAGTTCAAAAGAGAAGAATAATGTGGTATTACAACAAGAGGGTACATTCTAAGAGTTTCAAGGAAGGAGAGTTGGTATAGAAGATGGTTATTCTGATAGGAACTCGAGATTAATTCCTCGTGAAATGGTCACCTAATTAGGAAGGTTCATTTCGAATTAAGGAAGTATACCCGAAGAACGTCTATCGTTTGGCTGACCTCGAAGGTCGCTTACACGAATTAAAAATCAATGGGAAATATCTGAAGTCTTATAGGCCAACTATATGGGAAACTCATAAAGAGGTTTTAAGAAAGAGATTCCTAAGTTTGTGGATACAATTGGAAAAGTAGGGCATTACTTTGGCATAAAAGACCATTACAGATAACAATTGCCATTGTAGAGAAAACATCAAAGGTTACAACATCTAAAGGAGATATACATGATAGTCAATCTTCAAACGTTTAGATGTCCGCATAGACACATAGTCCATTATCCAGTTCGCAGGTTGCTCTTAAAGTCATCAGTAAACAAGCACTTCTCCTCATAAGCCCCATCCATTATCATGAGGCCAAAACACGTGGAAAGAACTCTTCTCATTCTTCAGCTTCTCCAAAAGGAAGCCAAACCTAAGTGAAGAGCTGCCATGAATCCCTCCATCTCCGCGATCCATTTGACAAGCAAACTTCTCCTTTTTTTCCCAGATCATCTCGTGAGAAGGAGGAGCTGAGTTGCAATATGTCAAAGCGGGAAGAACCGCGAGGCACCACGAGGAACAACAAGCCTAAGGTTGTGAACCTAGACTTTCAAGGGATCGAAGGTTGTGAACATAGGCTTTGAAAGCGAGAAGAGTTTTTTTAGAAAGGAGAATAACATCTCGAAGAGACATTTTGATGTAAGGGTGTGTATTTTTCACATAGAAATTATGCCCATTTATAGTCAAGTAAAAGGCATAAGTAGAAGTCCTGTGAGTCTCGTGAAGGAACTGTAGAGAATCTTGACAACCTTTGTTGGCATTACAGCATTAAAACCGATCAAAAGGAGAGAGGAAATGCAACAGACTGTCATGAAACATCTTGAAAAAGTTGAAAAGCTTCAAGAGAGAAGACTAGTCAGACATGACTAATCGTGCATCATAAATGGTCTTGGAATTAAGGAAAAATTTATTATAGCTTAGGCTGAAGATCAACGAAAAGTTTAGCAAGTTCTAGACGTTGCTCTTCTCGATTTTTGTCCTGTTTCAACACGACCTTAGCTAATACAGCTTCCCAACCAGGAGGTTTATTTGGCTCTGCAGCAACCGACATCATAACTCCAATTCTCTCGAGTTTAGACAAGGATTTTAAAAGAACTTTCTCCCGCTTGGCAAGCCTCTGCATTTTTTCCTGGACAATGCGTAGAGATGACTTTTGTGTTCAATTTTTGCGTTTAAGAGATTGAGCTCAGTTTGGACTTGAGCTTCTACCAACTCCTGTTGAGCTTTAATCTCCAGAGCTCTATTCTTAGAACCTTATTCTTGCTCATAATCCGACCAATGAACCCAATAGCACTCTCTAGCAAGATGATAGACGACGATTTGATCCGCTGTCGCTAGAGGAGAAAGGGCAATCCCTTTGAGTACAGCTCTAAACTGCACGAAACTATCCTCAGTATAGATGATAAAGGTGCAGAGAAAATCAACCACAACTTGGAAGTCAACTTGAAACTGTGAAGCATCATCTAACTAGTTTCCTTCCTCAGGGATAAAACTGTCGTCTACAATGTCCTCATTGATGCCATCATTTCTAGGAACATGTGCTGTTGCTGGAGATTGGGAACCATGTTTGAATGATAAATAAACAGTCAGTGAGTCCCAAAACTTGAAAGTCTAGAAGAAAGGACATTTAACTTACCTCGAGAGGAATGTTAACTCGAGATAAACCAGCTTTGTTATCCTTAAGAGATGACTCTATTGCACCTAGCGTCCCTTCTTCAGTCGCCTCGCTAGGATTAGCAAGAGGAACATCAGCAGACGCCTTCATCTCCATCTAACCATAGAGTGCGTTGTCGCGAGTTGCCTCAGCATCCTCAAGTGGCGAAGCATCTTGAGTCTCCGGAGCATCTCAAGTTGCATCAAGGACAGATAATGTTCGAGAATCTTCTCTAGAATCCGTGACTATAGGGATTCCTATAACCAGCAAGTCCTGGTCTATATCGAGGTTCCCTAGTTATTCATGAGGAACCTTGGCTGATGACACCTCGGGGAGAGACGAAATAGATATATCTGCCTAATAACTCTCATCTAATACTTGGATAACAGGTTCTTTGAGTACATGCTTCCCTACTTTTTGAGACTGCGATTTTGCTTCTTTAGAAGAGGTGCTTTTTCATTGCCCGCTTCTTCGCTTTGTTATTTAGAAGGACGATCTTCTCGAGCTTTGGATCTTTCTTCTCTAAGACCTTCCTCTACAAGAGACTTTAGAGTCCGAACACTATGTTTCTTCTTTGGTTCCTAGGAATGTTGATCGGAGGCAGTCTTAGGTAAAATCCCCGTTTCAATCTTCATCATAGCAACAAGAGGAATAGATATAAGTCAAGTGACAATCAATGAAGATTTTCATTATAGCTACAAAAGAAAAATTTTCTATATATTACTCTATGGATCAGGACCGGGTGCATAAGAGTCATCCAAAGGAGCTTCCAGGATGGTCATGAAGCCTCGCAGATCAGACCATGTCATAGTCCAGTAGATTTGGAAAAGTTCAGAGGTAGAAACTCCACGATTCCTTGAGTACGAAAACTCGATCGGAGACAAAGCAGTTCGGGAGAGCACTTCGTCGACCTCCTTGAAGGGTATTTTCATAGTCTTCCCATGCACAAAGTTGTTGTACGATTTCGAGAACGGAGCACTGGTGCTCTGGATAAAACCAAGTTGCCTAGCACGTAGCTGGGGATTGTACATCTCGAATATGAACTTATTCCCTGAGCCAACTCCCACTAAATCGGAGGTGTTAAAGCGTTGTCCCAGTAAGACCATTCAATAATGGCGTCTTGGGCATCATAAAATTTGTTGGGAGGATAAGGTGCTCTCTTTTGATAAGCAAATTCACTCATCAGGAAAGATACGGCCTTAGAAGACCAGGTGTTCGAGTTGTTGCACGCACGAAGGGCGATATCAAGTCCAAAGCACCTCTCGCTCGTAAGGGAAACCAGATATGTGCCCAGAGGTGCAACAGCCATATTGGACCCCTGGATGGATAATTTGGAAAACTTTTGTCCTCTCGAGAATAGAAGAACTTTTGAGGCTCCAATACACTAGTTGAAGAAAGAAAGGCGCAAACGCTACTATCTCTTCAATCTGAACCAAGAAATTGCTGATCTAGGACATGTAGATGGCAACTTATTTTTCGGGACAGCAAAAAACATACTTGCTGAGCCACTCGAGATAAAAATCGAATTCCTGTTCAGGTCCCCAAACTGTGTTATTTCTCTCTATGGCATTGAGCTGAAACTCATCCTCTTTTGCCTGTAAAGTCTAATACTGACCCCCGAGGCAGAGCAGACCGTCAATAAACAGATGTTCTCTATGGTTACAGTCATAGGTCCTTCAAGAAGGAAGAAGACGTTTAATCTCGGATTCCAGAATGGGATTAGAGTTGCACAGACCTTAGGTCACAAGCTCTCATCCTCCTCGAGATGGCCACCAAATCCTTCAAACCCAAATGACGCAATTTCGCGTCCAACTTTTCCTCCCAAAGTTTAAACCATTTCTCAGTAGAAGCGTCGGTCGTGGGGAAACCTATATGCTCCTTTGAGTTGATCTAGTTGATGGGAGCACAGAAATTAGGGTGACATACCGGAATGGATGGCTTGGTAAGGAGATAAGTCTGAGGCATCTCATGGTCTTTAAAAGCGGCTGGGGGTGGTAGAGGACCCATTGTCGTAAGAGGAGGATCGCAGTCCGAAATGGGAATGATCGCTCGTTGGTCAGCAAGATCGAAGTACTGGTTGAAACGAACTGGGTCTGACATCTTCTTAGGTGCCATCGCCTGTAAATCTTGCCCCACAGAAAAAAAAAATAGATTAGAACTTTGAGTAAAGGGAAGGAAGAGGACAAACTTTGATCGGAGAAAGGTTCGAGCGTAGATCGAAGAACGGTTTCCGGAAGATGAAGAGCAATAAGGGTTTCGAAAGTCAAAGGACAGTTGATATTCCCAAACCCTAACAACAAATGGGCGGGAAAAAGATTCTTGCCCGATAAGTTTCGTCTAATGACACAATACAGTGTCAAAACGCGAGACGGGATGTTTTGAAATTTTGCTTTTATGACTTAAAGACAAAAATTTTTATGAGAAGGTAAACATAAAGTTCCCCTCATTATGTTTAACAAAATGGGGTTTAATGTTGACATATGAATTGTTGGCTCTCTCATCGAGAATTCAAGAGAGCAAGAAATTTAGAAGGAAAATACACTCGAGAAAAATGTCCCGAGTAACCTTGGGTGAGAACGTAACTCGAAAGACATGTCTCGAGTAATCTGGTGTGTGAACATTATTCGAGAAGTGTGGTCCCGAGAAACCTTAGATGTTTGCTCGAGGAAGTTTGTGCCTCGAGAGATTATGACACCCTTAGTAAGTCAAATATGAAGTTGTTCAGGCGTTTGGATATTCTGACCACGTCAATGAAAGGGACACGTGGCAAATTCAGAGAGGTTGACTAAGGCACGATATGCATGGCTCCTATAAAATAAGGATTCAATCATACACATGATTTAAGAAGATCACGTCCTAACTGAACAACCGCAACTGCAATATTCTAGGAACATAAAAGGCAAACGAATAAAGAGAAAAACACGATCAACTCCATAAGTCCAAATTCGGTAAGGTTGATATACCGCCTTTGCTATCCCACGTCGTCCTGAACCAGCTTCTTGAAACCACCATTCATCCTCACCACATCCGACCATCAAATCACTAAGGTAAATTCCATTAAAGGGATTTAACGTAGCCGCCATTCGTCCGCCATTCGTCGTGAAGCACTGCCATCCCCCGTTGTCGTATTCACTTTTGTTCTTTTGTCATTTTTCATTATGTTTGTAAGTGCCGTAAAAACCCAACCTTCGTAATTCAGCACTGTTTCATTTCAGTTCAAGTATTTGTTCTGTTGAATATAGGTTTTGATGATGAGCCTTGACCTTTTATGTAACGGAAGTCAAACATCTACACTACATAAGCTTCTCATGTTAAGGACTTTTTGTAAGAAATATTTTGTGATTAATTGATTAGTTAATGATTAATCACGAAATAATTTTTGATCAAGATATTATCTGATCAATTTAAATCGATTACGTTTCCAAATAACCACGTTAGGGATTATATTTTTCATAGAAGGAAATATAATCTTCTATTTATGGCAAGGTTCTGTAAGGTTCTTTGGTTCTAAATCATATTTCTTTCACCTATCTTTTTTATGTGACAAAAAGGGAGAGAAATTGTGTTGAGGGGGAATACCTTGCTCTGTATTGAATTATAGAAAAATCTTTGATTTTCTATACCTTCTTGCGTGTAGAAGGCTATGAGACTTATGGCTCATAATCAACCTTCTGCAGGGTTTGTGAATCGTGATCTTATATGGTCACATTTGCTGGGAGTGCAAAAGTGAAAACTCATCATTTTTGTTGGGCTAAAATACAGAAGCTTGAAAAGTCATCATTTTTGTCGGGCTAAAATACATAAGCTGTACACATCACAAAAGCTTTGTGCTCTGTGAACAACTTGTCTTTTATAACAGAAGCTTCTATGCTCAGTTAAACAGAAACCATATGGTTCTATAAACTGCAATACTCGTACTCTCACCTATCTAGGGGGAGTTAGGGGGAGTTACTTGCAAAAATATTTCCCTCAACGATGAATGTTTTGTCATCATAAAAAAGGGGGAGATTATTGAATATAGGTTTTGATGATGAGACTTGACCTTCTGTGTAACAGAAGTCAAACATCTACTCTAAAGAAGATTCTCTTGTTGAGGACTTTTTGTAAGAAATATTTTTGTGATAATTAATTAGTTAATGATTAGTTAATCACGAAATAATTAGAATTTGATCAAAATATTATCTGATCAATTTAAATCTATTAAGTTCCCAAATAACCCCATTAGGGAATATATTTTTCATAGAAGGAAATATAATATTCTATTTATGGCAAGGTTCTGTAAGGTTGTCTACAACCTTCTGTGGTGTTATACGACAACCATATGACCGTTATTTGGGATGTCAATCATTACCATCTGTCTAGATACATTCATTTGAGTGTGCTTAACAGAATGGTTTCGGTTTCAACTCATATGGAAGTTAATCTTTAATTATTTTCATTTGCAGAAGGTTGCTGACCAGATTCAGCCACAACCTTCTGTAGCGCAGTATACATGGGAATCTTATCATATCTAAATCTTAAATGATATGATTTGATTACCTAAATGTATATATGCATGGGAATGACGTTTTTGTTAATTATTTATTTTATTTTATCTGATTGTTCGGTTTCCTTGTTTTCCAGAAGGCTGATCATGCAATTCTTTATTCTTTCACTTAGACAATTCTTGTATAAATAAAGGCGCTCCGCCACGAATCTTAAGTGTAACTTTTTCATTATTTCTGAGAGCGTGTTATGAGAGCTTGTATCCTGTTCGTTCGAGTTTGAGTTAGTCACACGAGGAGCGTTAGCTGCAGAACGCTGCATCGTTGGTGAAATCTTCTGGGAGAGTGACTCGGGTGCCACGAAGGACTCGGTTGGAAGCTGCAAGAGACGTTGGTGGGAAGCGCGGCTAGGTGCTGAGTGGCCAACGTGTAGTGGGCCGGAGAGAAGTGCAGAACCCCGGGAGCATAGAAGGTGAGGGACTGACCAGTTTCTGTGGTGTAACGTTCTGTGTGCAGGATAACCTTGGGCAGGGGTTCTGTGTCTGCTTAGCCGTAGTCTCGAGGGACCACGCATGAGAACCTTTGGCAAGGGTTTTGTGTTTGCTAAGTCAAGATCTCGAGGGATCGCGGAAGGGAAGTCGCAGCTGGGTGCTATGCAGGTGGAGACGCCGCTAGAGTGAAAAGTCTCGGAGGAAGTCACAGCAGGTTGCTGTGTAGGAGAGGACACCGTCTGAGAGAAACGTCCGACAAAAAGTTACATTTGTTAGTCACTGCAGTACAGAACCTTACAGTCTGTGCTTTGAAATCCAGACACCTTTGCTACAGAACCTTACGGTCTGTGCAGTAGAGGGTCGACATCTTTGGTATAGAACCTTATAGGTCTGTGCTGTGAAATTAGTCATCCCTGATACAGAACCTTCTGGTCTGTAGAGGATTGACATCTTTGGTACAGAACCTTACGGTCTGTGCTTTGAAACCAAGTCATCTCTGGTACAGAACTTTTTAGGTCTGTGCTATAGAGGGTTGACACTTTCAGTACAGAACCTTTATGTCTGTGCTATAGAGGGTTGACACATTCAGTACAGAACCTTCTGGTCTGTGCTCTGCAACTTGCTCACTCTATTACAGAACCTGGTCTGTGCTTTGCCACTCAGTCTTCTGTGGTACATAACCTTTTGGTCTGTGCTATAAAAGGGTCTTTTATTGATCATTTTTTGTAATAGTTACGAAATTAAATCTGAGTGAATACCATCCAAATTCTGGGTGAAGAATGGACATAAGCAAATTGCTGAACCACTATAAAAAGTCTTGTGTGCATCAAACAAATCGTGCAAGTACATTCGTACGTTCTGTCTTACAGAAACCTGTCTACGGTTCTGTTTTACAGGAGCTTCCTTCCGCTGCAAGGTTAATCGAAAAAGAGTTAAAACACTCAATTGGAATTTAACAGTAATTCACCCCCTCTTAGTGTAACATGTTCCATTTCAATTTGTGTTATTTTACTTTACGACGACCACAGTTTCTTTATAAAATTCGACACGTGTTCCGTGGAACGCAATTTCCGCGCAACCACCAAGTTTTTTTTGTTTCATCTTAAGGTATGTATAATATTTTGTAGATTAAACCCGTGCTAATTTATTATGTGTTATATTTTTTAAATAATGATCAATATATGAGCAATTTTTGAAAATTTCATCATTATTACGTGTATTTTGTTTTGTTAGGGTTCTCGTTAGCTCATATTATTCGAGATGTGACTTACATATTCCACCAAAATTTACTAAACTTTTTTTTTTATAAGAATCAATTCTTTTATATTTTGCACATAATAATTTTTAATTTAATGAGGATTTTTATTAAATATTTTTAAGTTACTACGTATTTTTACGGGTCCTTTTCCTTTTAATTTAAAATGGAATTCATGATTTTCGTGAGACAAACAAATCTCATATATATATATATATATATATATATATATATTATATTCGTAACTCTAAACATTTATGATTTATTATTACCAGGTATCAGCATTGCCTTTGTATTACTACCATAGATGAGGATGTCTATAATGGCGGTTAAACTGCCAAGTGTCGGCTGTCTCCTGCAAAGAGATTTGCCGGATGATCAAATGGTCGGATGATATTTGCTCTCATAGAGATTCGTAGTTGTCTTAAATAATTGTAGGCAAAACATTTATGAATCTTAAATTTTCGTTCAGTTGTAGCCTTCTAACATGCGGAATGTCTTTCTCCATCTAAACGTGATCAGTCATCAGCACAGAATTGTGATTGACATCTTCAGATTTCACATGAATCTCAGTACAGTTAACCCAAATGCAATGCCTAAGAAAGTGGCTATTGCAATCCCGAATATTCCGGCAAGAATACCTGGAATCACCATTGAACTCCATCCCTTCGACGTCGCCATTCCACAAGCTGTAGTCGGGCCGCCTACGTTGGCATTTGATGCTATTAGCAAGAGCTTCAGGTCGAAGCTGAAAAGCTTCCCCAACCCCAGGATCACAGCCAGATGGATAGCCACTTGGACGAGGGCGAACACGAATATACTTGGAGCTGTAGTGATCACGCCCGATATGTTGCCGCTTGCACCAACCACGGCAAAGAAAACCTGCTTTCCATAGTACATTAACATCACAATGCATAGGAAGCCAAAAATGTCCGTATCTGGTAGCATTGATAGATTGGAACACCTAATGGTAATTCACCTGCATCAGCACCAAAGCCAAAGCTTCCCCAGATGGTGCGAGATGGCCAAATTGGACAGGAAATAGAGTTGCTAACAAGACGACGATGGCTGTTACAGCCGGTAAACTGCCGCCCGGGATTCCAAAATACTTTGTGAGGAAAGCACCCGCCTTGCAAATTGCAAGAGAAACAGCGATGGCCGTTGAAGTCTGCAAAACGGGAAGCTTTTCCCTTTCTCCATCTTCGGCTTTTATTGCTCCATGAACAGAATTCCCACCTGCAAATGGGCCATCATTTCGCCAGATGAACACATCATTTGCAGAGTTCAACTCAAGTAGATGTGGGTAGATGGTACTTCCGACAACCTTAAGACGCTTACGCACCATTCTCCGATGCTGAAGACTCGGGAGGCACTCTTGACCCTAAAGCAAATAAAGTCGTGAAGTAAACAGCACAAATGATGTTATCAGCAGCCAGTCCAGCAGCAAGAACAGAAGGCGACATTCCCAGAGCATCAGAAATCGCAACATAGTTCACAGCTGCAGATAATTATTAGAACCAGGATCAATAGTAGTGGGACAAAGCCAATATGGAGGTAAATCAGATAACAAGGTAGCAGCAAATAAATGTAAGTCCCGACTTCCTTTTACAGCAGAACAATGCAAACAAGCATACCTCCACCGATATGTCTGCCCATAAGTGCAGCTGCAATCTTCCAACTATCTTGACCTAGGGATCGCATCGGCACCAAGAAGTAGGCCACCACGGTACCAATGGTGGTAGCAACTGTCGTTTAAAATGGGCTCAATAATCGCAAGTCTACTGATGTTGATGAAAGTCTATTAGAACTAGTGTTTAAAACAACTAACTTCCTGAGATTACCAGAACCAAGCAAAAAGGCGAGGAAGAGCTTCCCGGTGGACTTGACGACTCGCCGTATGTCTGCTCTGAACAACAGCAATGGCACAGCCAAAGGCAGCAGGAACTCCAACACTACCGAATTCGCGGGCGCATTGCTGGAGATGATACCCAGATTGCTAGCTGCTAATCCCACCAATATGCTAACTAATCCCCCGCTAAGCGCGCTCCCGACCTTGGTCTTCTCCGACCTTTTCCCATTAGAAGAAATGAAGCCCAACTCTTAATATCACATAGCACGACAAGAAAAGGGGCGGGGAGTCAAATCACGGGCGTCAAACTACGGACCAGATGCCAAAGGCGCCGGCGACGAAGAGGCCGGTCCAGTTGCCCCAGTGATCATTCGGGGAGATGAGGGGCTGGTTGTGGAGAAGCGATCTGATGGAGACGCCGCGACCCAACTTAGGGTTCTGCCTGCTGGGTGGTGGTGGTGGTCTTGGGCACCGGAATCTGTGGGAGAGAAGGGGGAGCGTCGACTCCGGGAAGCAGAAGGGATTGGGCGGGGAAGATGGGATCCTCGAGAATTGGCGGGAAGAGGAGAAACGGTTAATGAGAGGGGAGAAGAAGAAGAAATGGGATACTCCTGATGCGGACGCCATCGGCGATGACGTCAGTCTAGAGAAGTGAACCGAGTCTGGTTATGATCTCTCTTTAAACTAATCATGATGGGTTAAAAAAAATTACATAAAATGGGGTTTAGACAAGCTACGTACGAACGCTGTTTGCTCGAGAGAAGCTTTGGTGTATCGGGACAAAAATCGAATCCCAGAAGCAAACGAGGAGATGTTGGAAGACAGCTGCTTCTCTGCGTGCAAGAAGACAAACTGCAGAGGGACTGCGTGATCCCTATATGTCTGTCTGGTCTATAGAATGACGTGGAGACACCGCACGGTCGAAAAGTCTCGGGAAAGAACTCCCATTCCGAAGGGGATACCATTACCATCCCTCAACAAAACTGGAATCCAATAAATGTAAATGGGTTGATTTTGGAGGGGTTGGTATGAAGTCGACGTCGTACCCAGTAGTGGAATCCTGTCTGGATTGGTTGCAAAACATCAACTTCTATTCCTACTTTCGGGGTTCAAACGCGTATCGTGCATCGAATGCTTTTCTCCTCTCCTCTCCTCCTCCTCTCCTCATGTTCAGTAGTAATTGCCCCTTTTGACCCAAAAGATCTCGTCGCACATCACGCACTTCACTGTTCTCTCCTTCCTCTTCTCCACACCCCCCACCCCCTGTGGGTTCCGGAATCAAAAGTATATTTTAGCAGCTGTTTCCGTTTTCTTCTGCTGGTTGCAGGGCACCGTTTCTACCTTCCGTTAGTCTCGCGCTTCCGACCAATTCCCTCCCTCCCCCCGTCTGAATTCATCTTCATCCTTGATGGAAACCGGAACCGCTGTCGGATTTTCCCCGCTGCTTCTCTTCTTCTTCGTCTTCTTTACTGTGCTGTTCCCATTTTCGATCCCCTTCACTCCAACCGACAACTACCTCGTCCACTGCGGCTCGACTACCAACGCCACCGTCGACAACCGGGTCTTCGTCGGGGACTCTTCCAAGCCCGGGTCCCTCTTCCTTTCCGAAGGCAGGTCCGTTCCCGTTGCCGATGCGAACCCGCCTCGGAACTCGACTGTTCTCTACCGGACGGCTAGAGTTTTCAGGACAGCTTCCTCGTACCGGTTCAGAGTCGGGAAAACGGGTCTCCATTTTGTACGCCTCCACTTCTTCCCCTTCGTGGATCGGAATTTCGACCTAACGGTTGCGACTTTCAGCGTGTCGGTTAATGGGTTTTCGCTGCTGAGGGGGTTTCGTGCGGAAGTAGCTGTGATTAAGGAGTTCATCTTGAATGTTGGGGAGGAGATGCTTGAACTGAGGTTTGTCCCGGCCGGCGGTTCTTCCGGGTTCGGGTTTGTGAATGCACTGGAGGTCTTTTCTGCTCCTGATGACTTGATTCTTGACGACGGTGCTAGGAAGATTACTGCTTCGTCGACTCAGGAGTTTAGGAATTTGTCCTCTCAAGTGTTCCAGACTGTTCATCGGATTAATGTGGGCGGATCGAAGTTGACCCCTTTTAATGATACCTTGTGGAGGACTTGGATCCCGGATGACGACTTCCTGGTACTGAAATCAGCCGCCAAACGTGCTGTGGCCACTGACCCGCCGAATTACCAGTCTGGTGGTGCGACAAAGGAGGATGCGCCGGATAATGTGTACATGACTGCCCAAGAGATGAATAGGGATAATGTGACTGCTTTTGCGAGGTTCAACATAACATGGGATTTTCCTGTTGAGTCTGATCCAGGCGGGGTTAGATACCTTGTTCGGCTCCACTTCTGCGATATAATCAGTCAGGCTCTTAACCAGCTATACTTTGATGTGTACATCAATGAGTATTCTGCGTACAGCAATGTGGATCTGTCTGTGCTAACTTACCACGTGCTTGCATCTCCTTATTACATGGATTTTGTGGTAGACTCGGACAGCTCAGGGATCCTGCGGATCAGCGTTGGCCCTTCTGAAATTAGCAACCCAGGGAAGGTCAATGCCCTTCTTAATGGCGCGGAAATCATTAGAATTGTGAGTTCTGTTGGCGAGAGCGATGGATCGAAGAAGAAGAACTTATGGGTAATAATTGGCTCTTTGGTTGGCAGTATTGCTGCCTTCGTAATAATTGTGGTCGGAATTCTGCTTTGCATGAGGTGCGGGAAGGCGAGGCAGAAACCTTCTGCTGCATCAGAAAGTACTGCTTACACACAGTTGAGAGTCCTTGGAGGTAGTTCACATAGTAAACTGTCCATCGGTAGAGCCCTTGCGTCTCCTGGTGCTAATGGCTGTCTCAACCTGCGGATTCCATTTGTCGATGTACAATCAGCGACAAGTAATTTTGACAAAAATCTGATTATTGGTTCCGGAGGATTTGGGATGGTTTATAAAGGGGTCCTTAAGGACGGCACGAAGGTTGCGGTGAAACGTGGTGTCCCAGGTTCTAGGCAGGGCCTACCAGAGTTTCAAACCGAGATCACAGTTCTCTCAAAAATTCGCCATCTTCATCTTGTTTCACTGATTGGGTACTGTGAAGAGCAGTCTGAAATGATACTCGTGTACGAATACATGGAAAAGGGTTCTTTGAAGCATCATCTGTACGGATCCAGATATCCACCTCTGTCCTGGAAACAGCGACTCGAGATATGTATTGGTGCGGCTAGAGGGCTTCACTATCTTCACACTGGATCGGCGCAGGGGATCATCCACCGCGATATAAAGTCAACCAACATACTGCTTGACGAGAATTATGTATCTAAAGTTGCGGATTTTGGCCTTTCCAGGTCTGGGCCATGCCTCGACGAGACACACGTGAGCACAGGCGTGAAAGGCAGTTTCGGTTATCTGGATCCAGAATACTTCCGTCGCCAGCAGCTCACTGACAAATCGGACGTTTACTCTTTCGGCGTTGTGCTCTTTGAAGTTTTATGTGCCAGGCCAGCTGTTGACCCAATGCTCGCGAGGGAGCAGGTGAATTTAGCCGAGTGTGCAATGCAGTGGCAGAAAAAGGGGATGCTCAGCGAGATAATAGATCCCCATCTGGCCGGGGATATCAGCGCGAGTTCCCTGAAGAAGTATGGAGATACAGCCGAGAAGTGCCTCGCGGAGTACGGGATGGACAGGCCGAGCATGGGCGACGTGTTGTGGAATTTGGAGTACGCTTTGCAGCTCCACGAGGACGGACGGCAGCGAGAGCCTCAAGAAGACAGCGACGCTGACGTCGCGGATCTTCCTACTAAGGGGACGGTTCGAAAGGTTCAACCGCAGAAAGCGGAGACCTCAGAGGGAGATTATGTCGCTGCAAGCTCAGATGTGAGCACAACTCAAGTGTTCTCCCAGTTATTGACAAGTGAAGGCAGATAGATCTCGGATTTCTCCTCTCGTTACAGTCTTTTAACTTGTATTACACTTATTAACTTGTCAATGATAAAACGTACAATAGATTATGCGAGTCCAGTGTTCGTAGTATAGTGTAAATGAAACGTGGTCGCTAATTTTTTAAATTAACAGTAATATAATACGCATGAATCGAATTGCAAGTACAGGATATGTCTCTTGACGTTGTGGTATGCTTCCTATTTATAGAGAATCCAACTTTCATTAGGTAGTTATATTCAATAACGGTTATTCTTGATCTTCAACTTCCACTTGACAGTTTCAATTTCCGCACGTTTTAATTGTGATTTTCCACCCGTAAAATCTTATCTACAAGATTATCCACAAAGTCAGATTCTCTCAATCGACCGGATCCACGGGGAATTCAGCATACTTAGATTTTCTCCAGAATCATCCATCGATTAGATTTTCTCCATAATCCTCCATCGATTAGATTTTCTCCATCGGGAAAATCCTCCATCGAGACTCGATTAGATTTTTTCCATCGACTAAGTAGATTCTCCCTATCGAGTGAGAGAATCATTCGTCGACAACGCCTCAATCGAACTTCGTCTTGTCTGTACTTCGACGTGCTCTGCTTCGACGACCTTGAACTTCGACCAGTGCTCCTTCGAACGTACAATGATGGGTCTCACCTTGAAGCCCAAAATGGCTTTACTTGTAAACATTTACCCCCTCACGACAATTAATGAAGGGATTTTATCTGAATATAATCTTTGCCGTCATTTTCTAGTCAATAATCTCTGTCGACTGGAAATCACTAAAGAGATTTTCCTCTTTCACACTAGAAAGATTTTCTTGTTTTTTTACATAAATTCTCCCCCAGTCAATTAATCGACCCTTATTCATCCACTATTTCAGGTAATATTATTATTAAATCAATCGAATTAAGAAAACTAGTCAATTGTCTTTTACTACAGCACAAGGAAACTATTGATAAATTAACCTTGGTGAGCCAAAACCACTATCTTTCAAGGAAAGTTTTGTTCCTAGTCGATGAATCAGATTGTCATATGCCTTTTCACAATCCGTTTTTTCGGATAGCTTGACGTTTTCGATTAATTGAATTTTCGGAGCATCGCGCATTAATTGATCACCCTTAATAAACATTTGTCGAATGTTACTGGGATCATGTGTTTTCATGACTAGTTCATTAGACATGATTTTGAAAGTGTCATAATTTTGAATCATTTTCGATTGACTAGATCTTCGAAGCATTACACATCGGTTGATCCTTCACGACTTTTTGTTGAGTTTCAATAAGAACTTGCGAAGAGTTATATATTTTTGGATCACTCTCGGCGGTTACTTATTGGTTTTCCATGTGAACACGCGTCGGAGTATGAACCGCCAAACGCAAAGTTATCAAATGAAAAGTTTCAAATTCCTGACAAATACTTTCTAACCACTCCGTTATAACACGGAGGGCAATTTTCATAGTTATTCGCGCTTCCGACTATTGGAGGGCTATTTTCCAAGCCTCATCCACGTCGAGCGATCGAACAAACCCTTCATCATAAAAGGGATCATCGTCCCAATTTGATCCACGTTCACCGCACCAATAACGTGTTGACATTTTGTATATTCATACGAAACTTGTTTCCGACTCTCACTGTGATCACAAAAAACGTGTTTGTGTCCTGTCTCAACACGTTGGGAATTGATAGATCATAGATCGCCAACTCATTTTAGCCGCTTTTCGTTGGATCGTTGGTTGAATTCAGCTCCTCTTCTTGGGAAAACCAAATCAGACTCCATCAAGTTCCGAGCTTTCCGTCCGATTTAGTTTCCCCAGAGGCGAAATCTCACTGACTCAGATTTCATTTTATCGTTCTTCCTTCGTTTCTGGAATTGGTTGTTGTCGAGAATTTTAGGGAGAGGGGGAGGGGGGATTGGTTTTTAGGATTTAGGGTTCCGGTAGAGGACTATGACAGAGGTGATACTTCACATATACGATTTGACCAACTTTGGATCGGAGAAGACCAACAACACCATCATGCAGATCAACAAGATCTTCAAGGATGGCATGGGTATCGGCGGGATATTCCACAGCGCGATTCAGGCACTGTCCTTTGACTAATGATGTTGTCCATTCGATCTGCCGGGGCTTTTGTGAACAGTTTGGAAGATTTTGAATCAGCCTTCGGAAGTTGTCGAGTTTGTAGTTGTGTGTCTGTGAACAGTTTGGATAGATCTGTGTTGCTGTTGGATTAGGGTCTCAAATTCTCGAAGATGGCTCTTTTGTTAGAAGAGGAGTTTTGATGGGCTTTATTATAGAAAACTTTGGCGTCGTAGATAACAGGAAGCAACAGTTTCCCAGTAAAATGTTAATGCTTTCCGGCTTACATGGAAGTGATTCTTGGACCGGTGGAGCATATTGGTTTGTCGAATTAGAAATGAGTTGCCTATTATTCCTATTGTCTGCGATTTATTCATAATTTTGGTTTTCTTCGCATGTGCCTTATCTTTGTGTATTTCTGGCCATGCTATCTTCTGCTTGCTCAGATTGTGAAGGTTAAGTGCATTGTTGCATTGACATGAGCTCTTCATAATTTTTATCAGGTCTACGGAGACGATGAATGGTCTTTGGATTTTGTGAGCAAGGATCAGGAGTGTTTAGTTGCCCTCCAGGGCAGAATCCCATGTACACGTATCGGGACCGCATTGTTTTTGGAACTACCGAGTTTTCGATATTCAAGGTGAACGAGATCCTAAGAGAACTTAGTAGGGAATGGCCCGGACATACTTATGACTTGTTATCCAGAAACTCAGCCACTTTTGTGATGAATTCTGCGAAAGGCTAAGCGTGTCCAAGCCTCCAGGTGATTGCCTAACAATTGCAACCTTTTTCTTTTCTTGTCGGAACAAAGATGAATGAATTTCTTCATTCTTGAATGTCTAAGTTGATGGCCTTCCTGGCTTTTGGTCAATGATACAATTATTGATGTAATAACGTGATAATTTAATAAGTTATAACCAACGAAAGAGTCCGCATATAGTCAAAGGGGCACACCTGATGCATTAGCATAATATTATTTTTAGATTTGAATATCACATTAGATTTCCTTTTTAGTATGAATAAGGCCTTAGGGTTTCTAAGGAGGACAGTTGTTATTTTTACCATATTATCTGATTTTCCGAATTTCTTGAGGTTTTCTTACAAACCCTATAATTCTCTATCGTTCCCTTCATCCTATTCGTTTTCTTCTAGTTTTTTCTGTGATTTCTCCTATTTCCGCTACGCTACTCCATCAACTGGCATCAGAGCCTGAGTTTTACTATAGGGTTAGAGTTTAGGATTTCATGATGGCTAATCGTGGTAGAGGCCGTGGGAGAGGGGTTCAACACCAACAGACGGAACTTGCTGAGATGCAAAGTATGATTGAAGAAGATCTATCGCGAGCAGTCCAACTGCCTCGATAGGAACGCGTAGGAGCCCAACTGGAGATTTCGGAAGGCAACCACAACCCCTTAGACATACCGGAAGATAGTACTGATGATGAATCTGATGAAATCGAAGACAATCCTTTCCGTGAAGCCGGACCTGTAAACAACACGGGAGGAGGTGGACGGGAGGATAAGCTAATTCGTGCCCTAGATCTCAATAGTGGTGGGATTAAGATTGAAGTGGCTGATTTTCACGGGAAAATGCATGCAGATGATTTTCTTGACTGGGAGACTAGCTTTGAAAATTATTTCGAGTGGAAGCCTATGATGGAGGCAAGAAAAGTGCTTTGTGAAGCTGAAATTGAAAGGAGCTGCACTTCAATGGTGGAAGAGAGGTGAGAACAGTGTTCCCGACAAGGAAAGCCAAAAATTAGTACTTGGGGGCACATGAAAAGTAAGCTGCGAAAACAATTTTTACCGGCAGATTACAGTATGGAGTTGTATGAGAAGTATCATGCCCTAAGATAAAATTCTCTATTGGTGGACTGACTGTTCGAGTTGGATTGAATGAAACCAATGAGCAACTTACGCCTCGCTATATAGCAGGTTTGAATAGGTCCATCAGTGATGAGATGAGTGTGATTCGTGTATTCAACACGGAGGATGCTTGACAATATGCGTTGATGGCTAAGAAGAAGGTGGCACGTTATGCTAGGCGACCATCATATGACAGATCAGATGGAGGTTTTAATTCTGATCAGCCATGCCGAGTTGATCAACGACCATCTAGGTTGACTCAGGGGACTATGTCATCTTATAGAAGTGATGTGAATGACAAGGGCAAAGCTGTGGTTAATCTTGGAGCTCAAAGAAGTTCCAAATCTGGTCCTGGTGGTAGCTCTAAATTACGTTGCTTCACATTTGGGGAGCACGGGCATAGATCGTATGCATGTCCACAAAAGATGGTGAACTTAGCTGAAGTAGAAGAGGATTTTGGTGAGGAACTGGACCCCGTCTATGATGAATATCGTGATGAGGATGATGAAATTGATATTTATCCAGTCCAAGGGGAATCACTCATCATCAGGAGAGTTATGACAATGGCGAAGGTAGATGCTGAAGATTGGCGAAGACGCATATTCAAGACTCGTGTTCTTTGTGAGGGTAAAGTTTGTGATGTGATTATCGACGGTGGGCATGGAGAATTTATTTCCAAGGATGCTGTGGAAAAGCTTAAGTTGCCGTTGGAGAAGCATCCAAATCCTTATAGAATCAGATGGCTCAAAAAGGGTAATGAGCTACCAGTGACATCCCGTTGCTTGATACAATTTTCTTTAGGTTATGACTCGAATGATGAAGCTCTCTGTGATGTCGTGCCAATGGATGCTGGTCATATTCTTCTTGGTCGACCTTGGCTTTATGATCATGATATGGATCACCGTACGATGCCAAACACGTATTCTTTTTATAAAGAGGGTAAGAAGTACACTTTGCATCCTCTCAAAGAAGAAGTTAGTGGGTTAACTTCGACTTCAAGCAAAGTTAGTGGATTTCTTTGTGCTGAGAAATTTGAAGCTAAGAGTCAGGACACTGGAGTTATGTATGCCTTGCTCGGAAGAATGATGGATCACAAGCAGGCTGTTGATGTACCACAGTTTCCACCCTCAATTGAAGAAATCTTGACGGAATACTCTAAGCTGGTGAGTGAAGAGTTACCGCATGGGCTGCCGCCTTTAAGAAGTATTTAACATGCCATTGATCTGGTTCCTGGTGCACCTTTACCAAATTTGGCAGCCTATCGCATGCCCCAAAACAGCGAGCCGAAATGCAAAAACAGGTGGAGGAAGTTTGGCACGGAGTTAAAATATTCCAGCACTTAGCATCCTCAAACAGATGGGCAGACCGAGGTAGTGAATAGGAGCTTGGGTAACTTGTTAAGATGTCTTGTTTGGAATAATGTGAAAAGTTGAGATTTTGGGATTCCTCAAGCTGAGTCTGCTTACAACAACTCAGTAAATAGAAGCATAAAGAAGACTCCTTTTGAAGCTGCATATGGATTACGACCCCAACTTGTTGTCGACCTAGTTCCACTTCCTGAGGATGTTCGAGTAAGTGATGATGGTGAAGCTTTTGCTGAGCATGTGCGATGAATTCACGAAGATGTTCGAAGTGCTTTGAAGGCAAGCAATGAGATCTATGCTACAGCAGCTAATGAGCATAGCCGAGTGAAAGATTTTAATGCTGGAGATCTAGTCATGGTGCACTTGAAGAGAGAGGGTTTCCAAAGGGGACTATCACAAGCTGAAAGCGAGGAAATTCGGACATTGTAAGGTGTTGAAGAAGATAAGTTCAAATGCTTAGGTGATAGAACTACCTCCTGAGCTACAGATCAGTCCTGTCTTTAATGTCTCAGATTTGTATGAGTTTGTGGGAGCTGATGAAGATTATGTTGTCCAAGATCATATCAACGAGCTTCCAAAAGTCACAAGGGATGTTATTGAAGATGTTCTAGATGTGAAGGAGGCTAAGTCAAGAAGAGTAAATCAATAGAGGAGGTTCTTGGTAAAATGATTGGGAAAACCAGCGATAAAAAGTACCTGAATAACTGAAGAAGAATTGAAAAAAGATTGATCCTGAGATTTATGCTGAGATCGTCGAAGTTTTCACGCTGGAGTCGTGAACTTTTCCAACCCAGGGAGATTGATGCAGGTGCATAATATTATTTTTAGATTTTATAATATTATGGGTGTTTTAGGAATATCACATTAGATTTCCTTTTTAGTATAAATAAGGCCTTAGGGTTTTTAAGGAAGACAGTTGTTATTTTTACCATATTATCTTATTTTCAGAATTTCTTGAGTTTTTCTTACAACCCTAGAATTCTCTATCATTGCCTTCATCCTATTCGTTTTCTTCTAATTTTTTCTGTGATTTCTCCTATTTTTGCTACGCTACTCCATCAACACCCACCAACATGGGGTTAGTCTAAGTGGTAAGGAGTTTGAATTCGCTTAAGGAGTTCTTTCGAAACCTATTGTACGCAGCCACCCATGTTGTAAGACTCAATCACTATAGTCAGGTGTCCTACCCGTGTCGAGTCCGGATTAGTGGGAGCGAAGTTCCGAAAATCGGGTGGGCAACCAAAAAAAAAAAGGCACATCCCTAAAAAATGTTAATCCTACTCCAAAGCTATGTATATCCACATATACACAAAAGAGGACCCCTTTAGAAACTCCGTATACCAAAGTGAATGTAATGTGAATATTCGGTTGTGGTTCTTCTGATCTGGCCCAAAATGTTTAGCTTGATTTGAAACAAAATTCTTTGCATGGTTTTCTTGAGGATAAATCATGTATGACCTCTTCCCCGTGCCACAGGTTCGGTTAATAGGTTTGCTAATGCTGGAGATTGTGGAAGTTGCAGAAACTACAGCAGTAGGGTGAGATCATCTGCTGCCGTTATCTTTCTGTATTGATCTTATCGTGTGGGCATTGCACCAGTCTAGCATTCTTGTGTTTTCTTGCTTACCGGCGACACTATGGGTGTATATTTGCTACAGTGACAAATGCAAATAACTTCTGCAATCCACTGAGGCCGACATCTGGTTTGAAGATCCAAATAAGTTGGATTTGTTCATTTCATGCTTCTCGTTACATAAATGAATAGAATGTAGTAACGACAGCGAATTCATGTCATCGACCCCATTCTGTGAGAATAGACTAGAGTGTTGTCTTCTCGTCGACATGTAACCAACTAAAGGCTATGACTGTTAGATCCGTCTTGAAACTCTACATTGTCATATGCGCTGTGGGCGGACTGGTTCATTTTCTAGTTTGTCTCTTGCAGTTTAGGCAAGCAAAAACAGACATAGTAAGTGCCAGCAAAGTGGCTTACCGGTTTCTGCTGGGAGCAGCTTCGCATATCAACGTTCCTGCAGATTCGCCCAGCAACTTGAATAGAGGGATAGCGCAATTTCAGGTGGCCTGGTTCAAGAACCTCATTAAACCCGGCGAGAAGCCATCTAGTAGCATAGAAGTTGACAAAGACCCTGATGGCATACCGAAGCCTGGAACTAAACCAGAAACTCAAGGAGACGCCGAGGTAATGCTGCAGCAAAAACAACCGTCGGACATGTAAAGTTGGGATCTTTTTTTTTTTCTGGGGATGTGCTCCCTGTGGAGCTTCTGTGTCACAATCCTATATCAAGTAGACGTTCATTCGTTAAGGAATAGAGGAGGAGCTTTGGTTCACTGGTCTGGATTAGTGACTGTTGTACTTTGTTGGAAGAGTATGTATGTTATACGATGATGCATGTAAATGACTACTAGGGAGGACAGAGTTTGATGATCTGTAAGAAATCAGACTGGGCCAGCTTGAAACACTGTCTATAGGAGTGAATACGAAGACGAAGGCCCTTGAAACCTCAAACATAACGAACTCCCACCAATTTGTCCGTCCCCCCACGTTACAAAAGGAGAAGCCACTTTCTGGTTGCCATGAGTAATCAAAAAAAGTAGAGTTGGACTTGGGAGGGGGAAGTATCTGATCAGTGGTGGACCGAAAGCATTTTAATAAATTCAAAAAAGCAGGAGGAGGAGAAAGAGAAAGGAGAAGATACGTGTCCGACTGGAATGCGGCACACTTTTTGTAGGGGTCAAAATCACCCTCGCCAATAACGTGTCATATTTCTAATTGCTAAAATGGACGACATCCTCCAATTTCTAATTTCCTTTTTTTTTTTAAAAGCTGGTGGTGGGGCCAAAGAACATGGTGGGTTGAAAAGATTAGATTAATATTAGAGATAGGAGGAGGTACGTGGAAGCAAATCCGACCTTGGGGGGTGGGAAATCGTTAAAGGACAAGTGGGAGTGGGTTTAAAAGCTTATGTTATCCAGAAAGGAATAATATTTTTAAAATGAAATGAAATTGGGGGAAGAAGAAAGAGGGTGGTGGGGGTGGTGGGAAGTCTTTGGAATGGCAACAAAGTTTGGTGGTGCGGTCGTCCACTTGCGTATTCCCTCATAGCATTGGGGGGGGGGTGGTGGTGTTAGGTTTCAACACGATTCTCATCATCATCGTGGCACATGCCCCATGTAAACCGACTTCCCTCTGTCACATGTTCACACGCCATCCTCTCTCTGTTCTAAGCAAGAGTTTGTGTTTGTTGCTTTGCCTCTCTTGTTTTTAGTACTGTTTTTTTTTTTTTTTTTGGCTTTGCTTTGGTACTCTTACAATGAGAGCGACCCACCTCCTCCTCATCCTCATCTTATTCGGGGGCTGAGCATGCTTTTGCTACAAATCCGACTGCATTTCATTGTTATTATTCAATCCACGCCTTATTATTGTCCATACCCTTTTTTTGAAAAACGAACATCCGTAATTGCTTAAAACACACTTCCATCATATTCATGGCGAGGCCCGCCCCGTGGACAAAGTGTTGAATATCTTATCTTCTATTTGGACACTGCTACTTTTTTTCAAAAAAAAATATTCTTAAATTATAATATATTCTTAGTATATATTTATAAATAGTTCGAACAATTCCTTCATCAACTAAATAGCTTTGCGTAGCCGAATGAAAAAAAAAAACTCTTAAGTTATCGTGGTTCTTTTATATTTTAAAAATTGGAGGTTTTATTATTTTGAGAAAGAAATATAAAGAAGAGTAATATTATCATACAAAATTATTAATAATACTGTTGGATCGTTAAGATGCACTAAGAGGGGGTGAATTAATGATTGTCACTTTTTCGACCTTTTTGTGTAAGCGGATGCGTACTGTAGAATAGTAGAACGTTTCTCATATTATGAAATCTGTTCGCCATAAACGTTACGATTTGGTCGAGTAGGTTTTGGTACGAGTGTTTGCGCGATCGTAATGAACACAATAGTTTATAGTGGCTCGGCCTTAATTGACCTACGTCCACTTTCCACCTTAGAGGTGATTCCACTATATAAATATAATGGGTGAAAATGAGCCTTTTGCACCAGGCGTTCAGTTTCTCAAAAAATGAGTTTAGAATCCTTACAAGAACTGGAGATCCCTCTGGGATAACGATCAGCTCCTCACTCAGTAGACATTTTCTCGTTTCCAGCAAGTGGATGCTCACACTCAGCAGTTCATAGCTCAAAGGATTTTTCATACAACACGTTGTCGCTTTAGCTTAAGCCTCTCTTATCAAAGTACAAAGATAACGTAGAAGTCAGAGTAATATAAATCCTCAGAATGATTCCTTACAGTGACAGAACGAGTACTTAAGGAGCAGTCCGTTTTTTGTTCACAGTAGAGGAATGCTTCAGCACTTAATTACTAACCAAAGGATTTCTAGACAGCTTTTGCCTCTTCTCAAGTTGAGCCTATAAGCACTCAAAAGACAATTACAAAGAGTCACTTAGAACAAAGAAAAGAAAAAGGGTTGATTCCTCACACAGCGAAACTTGACTTCTCACACATCGAAGTCGGGATATCTGTCATACACACAGTTCAAACGTGCATGGTTACTACATTCGCGACTCACTGCCAGGGGTGAACATTCGGTATTTCGGTATACCAAAATTTCAAATACGGAAATACCGAATTTTGAAAAACTAAATATTATGGATCCCGATCCCGATTCCGAATTTAAAATTCGGTATTACGATAAATTACTGAACTTTTTCAGTAATTTGATATTTACCGAATTACCAAAATTAATTTAAATTACCCTAATTTATATAATAAATAAAAGCACTTCATCCTAACAAAAATTCAATTTCCAAACATAAAATGACATCCAATCAAATGATCACAATTACAAATTTTCTCAAAAAATAAAATATCATCATATATTTTTTTATAGGCGATATCATCATATTTGTTTTGGGCCAAATGGGTTTTGCAAACTCATTACTCAATCGGGGCCCAATTTGTGTCGGCCCTTATAAAATTCGGTATTTGGTAAATGCTGAATTTTTTTCGAATATCGATTCCAATCTCGAATAGAGTTTTAATAAAATATCACTCCCAAACCCGATTCCAAATGCGGAAATACCAATTCCGAATTCCCGAAAAATTGAAATTTCGGGCTTGGAATCGGTATACCGAAATTTTTGCTCTCGTCTACTCGCTGCACTGCACACCCAGTGCCTAAGGTGAAATTTCAACTCCGGCGACTCCCATGAAACATGCTCTATTGTCCCTCTGAATCAAGTGGTCGAGACTTCCACTCCGCCGGCGTTCCCAACTCCTGCTCTACCCTGCATGCACGAGACTTCTGGCACACCCGCAAGGGCGTATCTAACTGCACAAAATCCGTAGGTTCGTGACTTCACTACGAAAATACACGACAAGAACAACTTCTTGCCGATGGGTTAGCAACTTGTTACTACAATAAAAACATGTATTTACTTAGCTTCCCTTAAACATTTCGTCAACCGCTCGTTGAACGCACCAAGGACACACAGCTCCTCTCAAGGATCATGGTATCATATAACCCTTGGTACTCTCGCATGCAGTTGCGAGAGATAGGAATCAGGCGATCACTTAGCACCTTCCGTTCTCTGTCAAATGACACAAATCACACAGCCTCAAAGCTTCATAGCACACACAGGATCTGAAAAACATTTTGATCTTGTAACCAAGGCCGGAATATTTGGAGGAAAACGTCAAGGGAGTGTCCAGATTCATTTGGCAATCCCATTGACGTGTTCCATAATTTGAGCGGATCGGACTAATCTGATTGAGTACCTACTCAACGGTCGCTGCAACAGAGATGGAAAGTTCTCAAACGGTAACTTTCCATAGTTAATTAATTTCATCCGAATGAAATAATTAAAATACCATAATAGATAATTGACCTAACAACTATTATATAACATCAATTATTGAAATCAAATCATAATTTTAAATTATTTGATTTGATGATCAACCCTTGGTGTAACATTGCTGCACATGAAAAGCTTCCATAAAATATTTTGTTTCCAAATCTCAACTTGGAAAGCTAATATTATATTTTTTTTAGTTGCCTAAATAGATGTTTTGGGATGTTCAAATCAAATTGAATATATTTAGACATCTCAAAATATATTCTGAATTAATTAAAAATATAACATAAATATGAAATATTTATTTCCATATTTTTAGTGGACAAGCTTAACAAGAAAGTAGCATCTTACTGTAAAGTAGAAACATACTGCTCATGCTAGTTGTGGCTCAACAACACTTTGCTCAAACTATCACTAAATATTTCATCTTTTAATGAATGAAATTTATCAAAACGATTTTTATTAATTTCCACAATTAGAGGCTTTATTACCATAATTATGATAAAATATATTTTAAATTAAATTAGAATATTTAGGACATCTAGATAATAACTGAAGCATTGAATTAAGCAGGACAATTTGAAATATGAATTACTTTCAATATTTTTTTTCTGGAAAAGTAATTATTTCTACGTTTATAAAAGGACAGACTCAATATTACAACGACACAATACTATAACGCTGCATCACATTCCTCAAGCTCATCATCAAAGACAAGCGAAGTGTTACAACAACAAAGTCCTATGATTTTATAACGTAGCTTCTCAAGCTCATTATCAAAACCAAGGTTAACATTCTCCCCCTTTTTTATGATGACAAAACACGAATCTTTAATTTAAAAATAAGGAATAAAGTATAGAGCTTGAAATACAAGGTCAATTCCCCCTGAGAGTAAGCACCAACTTGCTTACTTTGTTCATAGAGCTAGAGCTCCCTCTCAACTTTTCCTTCAACCCCTTTTTATCAACCCCTTTTTATCATATCAAAAAGAAGTGAAAGATATAGCAAGAGATGGATTTATTAATGGTGTATAAAAAGTATGCGAATACCTAAAGTTCATAAGGAGGAGAGCTCAACTCAATCCTTAGAAACAAGTCTGAAAAAGAGGAGAGCACATCTCAAGCCTCATCAGCATCATCAACATTATCAATATCGTTGTTAAACAAATTCTGGATCATCTCCTCCAACTTACCAAGCCTTTTAACATAGTTGTCCATCCTTTTCAGAATGGAGCGCCTGGTACAGTTAAGTTCCTCAATGAGGACCTTTTGCAACTTTTAAGAAGATGAATCCTTAGGTGCGACAGCATCCTTCTCGCGTTTAACACACCTGGATTTCTTAGCAGATGTTGCCTTATTGCGCACAGAAGCAGCGATTTCTCGCTTTGTGGGTTTCTTAATAAACTCACCATCAAAATATGCATAGCCCATGCTTTCAATAGAGTTACCACCAATCACCTGAGTGGTCCAAGCATCCAGCTTGTTTAAGTGAGTCACATCTTCACCATAAGATTTCAACATAGATAATATGAACAAAGGGTAGCGCAAGACCTTCATCTTTCATACATGAAGGTCTCTAGGCATGATTGAGTCATCACTTCCTATTCGAGGACCCAAGCAGGACATTACTGCTTTATGAAACATGCGATTGCTGAAACTCAGCGCAGTGTTCTGTAGATATCCGTTGGTATGAATGTGAACACCATCATTAATGGTCTGATAAGCCTCCAGCTTCCCCTCATCGATGACCCTCAAATTATTGATTGGGCAGAGTTGAAGATCCGACAGACAAAACACAGAGAAGACAAAAGTTTTTTCTCTAATCAACATCTTAATGAAGTTAATAGTGAAATCCTCCTTATGGAAGATGATATTGGCATAGAACTCTTTCACTTTAGAAAAATAACCTACATCATCATAGTCACAGAAAGTGTTCCATGTCAATTTCTCAAACATGCGAGAGAACCCCAGCTGATGTTGATCAAACGAGGTGAAGTCTGTCTACTTGTAAGCAACAACATTTTTACCATTTAGATTCCTATTTGGTATGTAATCATTAGCAAGCACATAATTTAACTCAGCCTGAAACACATTCTGGTCTATAGTTGGTAGAAACGTATATGGCTCAACATCAATAGCCTTTAATTTCTTAACACCAGAGGAGCTAAGCTTTAGATAATCCTTATCACCAGATAGAACCCGCTTCTTCTTGCAGTGTGTTAAAACATCAGCAGGCATTTTAGTGTGACTATGTGTGGTGACTATAGGGAGCAGCCACCTCCTCTGTTCTCAGCAGTAGAGAACATCTCCACAACAGGAGACGAATCATTAGCAACATCCTCTTAAGTGAAATTCTCCAATTCCTTTTCAGGATCATAAATCTCCTTCTTAGTGGAGTCAATGACGATAGACGATGTTAACTTAGCAGGTTTCGCCTTGGTTCCTTCATGGGAGACGGCCTCAACAGCCTTTGTAGCATGAGTAGGATCTGCGCAGTGTTGGATTCAGCATGCACCGCCTAACCAACAACGACAGTAGTAGCCTTTGCAAGGGTAGTAACTTCGTCCTTAGCGAGTAGGATCTACGCAGTGTTGGATTCAGCATGCACCGCCTAAGCAACAACGACAGTAGTAGCCTTTGCAAGGGTAGAAACTTCGTCCTTAGCAGTTGCAATGACGGAGGCAACCTCAGCGGCTTCATCAAGCAAGGATTTCTCAGCATATAACATGTTTTTCATGCTAGTAGTTGGGATTACATATCCCTAATTCATTTTGCAAATATATAAAAACCTTTACCTATCAAGATGTTTGGTAAATATATCGGCAAGTTGTTGCTTAGTATTAACATACTAAATATCAACAACACTCGTTTACACATTATCAGGTGTAAGGTGATGTCTCAACTCAATATGCTTTGACATCAAGGGATAGACTTAATTGCATTTCTGTTATCACACATTATAAGAATGCTATTAAAATGAAGATCATAATCTTCAAGTTGTTGTCGCATCCAAAGTAGTTGGGCACAGCAGCTGGCTGTTGCAACATATTCAACCTCAACTGTAGATAAAGCAATTAAAGCCTTTTTTTTACAAAAACTAGGAAATTAACATATTTCCAAGTAATTGACAAGTACCATATGTGATTTTTTTGTCAATGCGACATCTAACATAATCAACATCTGAATAACCTACAGGATCCAGCAAAGATCCTTTGGAATACAATAGACCTAAGCTGACAGTTCCTACGAGGTATCGAAAGATCCTCTTGACTGCGACTAGGTGAGATTTTTTTGGGGCAGACCGAAATCTAACGTATAAGAACATGTTAAACATGATATCAGGTCGTGAAGCAGTAAGGTAGTAACCCTATCATGCTTCTATATAGTTTGGAATCCATTTCCAGCAGACGTATTCTTAAAAGACAGGATATCGATGTTGTTCTCCAATGAAGCAAGTAACACTATTCCGTGATACATTGCATGATTTTTCATTGAAGACCATAAAATAATCTTTATCTTACAATTGACTAACACTAATCAAATTGTGTCGAAGGCTTTTACCATATAGGACTCCTTCAATGATCACAAAAATGGTTCCTATTCCTTTAACTATTCATTTTCCATTGTCACAAATTGTGACAGAACCACCATCTTGGAAAACTAGTGTGGAGAATAAGGAGACATCTCCTGACCTGTGCCTCGAGCAACCATTATCTAAGTATCATCCATGGTCTTTAGCAATGGATTTGGAGCATCCCTGAAATAAAGAAAAATTTTAAGTTAGTAGTTGATTCCATTTAACAATATAACCATTAACTTTAGAAGTAATGTCATGCATATCATTTCGTCTGATATGGCAATTTTTAATAAAATGACCCGGCTTTCTACAATAATAGCAAAGTCTCGGTAGCCTTTGGATAATATAATGAGAATAGTCATTCTTAACATGAGGAATGTATTTCCCATAATGTGAATATCTGTCATTTCCTGATTTGTGCATCTCATGCAAGCATAAACCAGTTTTGTTATGCACAAAACTAAGTTGTTGTTGCAATTCCTCAATCTTTGACTTAGATCAAGAAGTTGCTTTACCACTTCCTTAGCCTTTGTTAATAACTACTCCTTAAGAGAAACGTTCTCAACACTCAACAGTTTATTATCCTTCTTGAGAGCTTTATTGTTTGCGGTCAATGACTCAAGTTGTCAGAGAGTTCTGTCAAAAGATTCTCAATATCATCAGTAGATAGATCAGAGGGAGAGAAAGCATCTGCCTTCTCATTTTCAGCATCAGTTTGTGCCATATAGCAGAGATATGCTGTTATCTCATCCTGAACCGATTCCTCATCACTATCACTCTAAGATGCCAACATGGAGTTTTTCTTATGCTTTGAAGGTTTTCCCTCTTCATTTAAGTTCGAACAGTCTGGTAGCATATGACTAGGTTTGTTGAATTCAAAACACACACCAGCTTTACCTTGGTATGGTTTTGTATTTTTCTTTTTAACATCCGCTTTCCCTTAAACGAGTTTTTTCGAAGATACTTTTTTCCTTGTCATCAAGGAGATTTCATTATCTGAATTAAATGAAGACTCATCCTCAGATTCATCAAAAGTATCAACACTTCCTTTAAATGCAATATCATTAGATTTCTTTTCTTCAGCAAACTTGTTATCATTCTCATAAGCGACAAGAGAACCAAGTAGCTGTTGAGGACTTGAGCTCGTTAAGTCTTTTACTTCTTCAATTGTCATTTTCTTGACTTCCCAAGATTTAGGCAAAGAGTGAAAGATTTTTCTGACCAGCTCATAATTAGAAATGGTTTTGCCAAGAGATTTCATGGCATTAGTGATTTTGGTGAGTTTACCAAACATTTGATTTATCGACTCATCCTTCTTCATTTTGAATGCTTCGTATTGAGTTGCTAATGCATGCACTTTAGATTCTTTGACTTGTTCTGTTCATCATATATCAAAACAAGTCTATCCCACATTTCTTTCGAAGTCTTACAAGTGGAAACGCGATTAAATTCATTTCCAGTAAGACCGCACACTAAGTAGTGCCTTGCTTTAGTGTTGAGAGAAATGATTCTCTTTCTTTCAGTTTTATGTCGAGAGTCATTATGATTAAGTGGAAGAACCGTAAGGCCTCCTTCCATTATAATATGCCAGCAACCGACTTCTTTTGCTCCTATGAACAACTCCATTCTCATTTTCTAATATGAGAAGTGTTGTCCTACAAAGAGCAGGGGACGTTCGGTCGAATGACCATCGGTTAATAGCATCGAAATTTTGCTCAATTATGACTTCTGATAACTCGGCAGCACCTTACTGTGCTAGATGTAAATTTTTCAGCGACGCCCTGTTACGACTGTTAGGTCCAGCAACAGATTTATGTAGCAGAAATCACATACAAAGCGTTCCAAGAAATGTGCTCTGATACCAATTGTTGGATCGCTCAGGTGTACTAAGAGGGGGATGAATTAGTGATTGTTACTTTTTCGGCCTTAATCAACCTACGTCCATTTTCCACCGTATAGGTGATTTCACTATATAAATATAATGGGTGCAAATGAGCCTTTTGTACTAGGCGTTCAATTTCTACGAAGTGAGTTTAGAATCCTTAAAGAAATTGGATATCCCTCCGGGACAACAATCAGCTCCTCACTCAATGGACACCTTCTCGTTTCCAGCAAATTATGCTCACACTCAGCAGTAGATAGGTCAAAGGATTTTCCAGACAACACGTTGTCGCTTTAGCTTAAGCCTGTCTTATCAAAGTACAAAAATAACGTAGAAGTCACAGTAATATAAATCATCATAGAATGATTCCTTATAGTGACAGAACGAGTACTCAAGGAGCAGTCCGTTTTTTATTCGCAACATAGGAATGCTTCAGCATATTCGCTCATCAGAGTATTTCCACACAACTTTTGTCTCTTCTCAAGATGAGCCTGTAAGCACTCAAAAGATAACCACATAGAGTCACTTAGAATAGAGAAAAGAAAAAGGGTTGGTTCCTCATATAGCAGAACCGGACTTCTCGCACAGCGAAGTCGGGGTATCCGTCATACACACAGTTCGGACATGCACGGTAACTACAGCCGTGACTCTCTACACTGCACACCTAGTGTCTAGGGTGAAATTTTCAACTCTGACGGCTCCCACGCAACATGCTCTACGGTCCCTCTAAATCAGTAGGTCGAGACTTCTGCACGGCACCCCTGCTCGGGAGGACCTCTTTCCACTCTGACGGTGGTCCCAACTCCTGCTCTACCCTGTATGCACGAGAGTTCTAGCGTGCTCCGCAAGTGCAAATCTAACTGCACAATCTCCGTAGGTTCGTGACTTCATTGTGAAAAGACACGACAATAATGCCTCCATGCTAATGGGTTAGCAATTAGTTAGCGCAATAAGAATAGATATTCACTTAGCTTCCGTTAGACGATTCGTCAGCCGCTCGTTAAACACACTGAGGACACACAATGCCTCTCAAGACGACCAAGTCAACACATAGCCCTTGGCACTCTTACACGCAATTGCGAGGGATAAGAACCCGACGATCACTTAATACCTTCCGTTCTCCATCAAATCACACAGATCACACAGCCTTAGAGCTTCACATTGATCACACGGGCTCTGGTAAAAACATTTTGATCGTGTAACCAAGGCTGGGATATATGGAGGAAAACGTCAAGGGAGTGTCCAGATTCATTTGGCAATCCCATTGATCTGTTTCCATAATTTCAGTGAATCAGACAAATCTGATCGAGTACCTGCTCAACGGTCGCTTCAAAGGAGATTAAAAGTTCTCAAATGGCCACTTCCCAAAGTTAATTAATTTCATCCGAATTAAATAATTTAAATACCATATATATATATATATATATATATATATATATATATAATTGACCTAACAACAATTATATCAGATCAATTATTGAAATCAAATCATAATTTAAAATTATTTGGTTTTACGACCAACCCTTTATAGTGTAACGTTGCTGAAGATGATTAAAAGCTTCCATAAAATATTTTATTTCCAAATCTTAACTTGAAAATATAATATTATAATTTTTAGTTGCCTAAACAGATGGTTTGGAACGTCCAATTCAAATTCAATTTATTTAGACATCTCAAAATATAGCTTAAATAGGAAATATTGATTTCCATATTTTCAGGTGACAAGCATAACAAGACAGTAGCAGCTTGCTGTAAAGTAGCAACATATTGTTCACACTAGCTGTGGCTCAGTAACACTTTGCTCAAACTAATTATGAAGGTTTTTCTCTTTTTAATGAATGAAAAAGCTATGATGTTTTACTTATTTGAACTTTATGAAATAGGCTATTTTTCTATGCAGGACAAGTATTATGATGTGCTTTTATGATCATTCAAGCTTCTTGTCGAATCACTGCCAACATAACCCATCATATCATCCTGATATTCTTTATTATTCTTAAGTCTAACCTTCTGTGTGCCTTGAGGTAGCGTAGATACCTTTTGATTGTTGTGAAATGAGCCTTACGAGTTGTTCATGAATCTAGACAACAAACTTACAAAATGAACAATATTAGTCTATGTGAATGATATAGATAAGCGAACCCTTCAGACTTCTATAGAGTCTTCCTTTTATAGCTTCTCATTTTGTGATATTAAAGCAGAAACTGACTTTATATTCTCCATACGAAACTTCTTCAAAAGATTTGCAATGTACTTCTTTTGCGAGATGACAATCTCTAATTTCTTATGATTTACTTGAAATCTAAAATGATACTTCATCAAGCCAAGATCTGCCTGCTCGAATTCTTCTATCATGACTTTCTTGAACTTCTGCATCAAGCTTCAGTTAGTGCTAGTGTAAATCAAACTATTTATAAAGGGACATGCTATCAATTCTACAATTCCACACTCTTGTGTTTTTTTCAAACCATACAGAGCCTTCTGAAGTTTGTAAACTTTATCTTCTCTGCCCTTCATCGAAAATCCATGTGGTTGCTCTATGTAAACTTCCTCTAGTAGTATTCCATTCATAAATGCTAACTTGACATCAACGTAGAATACTTCAAGCTTCTTTTGTGGTGCAATAGGTAGAACAACATGGATTATCACCACCATTGCTACATGAGTAATAGTTTCTACAAAATCAACAATGGGCTTCTGTGAATATTCTTTTGTTACTAGACAAGATTTATGCTTTTGCACACTTCCATCTTGATTGTATTTAAGCTTGTATACCCACTTCAATTTGATAGCTTGTGTTCCTTTTGCGAGATTGACCAAGGCCCATGTGTCATTCTTCTATATAGAATTCATCTCCTCATTCATGAAATTTCTCCATTTTTTTAAGTGCCTCTTCAAAGTTTGGTGGCTCAAATGCAACCAGAGCAAAATTAGCCTACTCATGAATTTCAGTCAAGAATCGATATCTCTTAGTGGTGCTTCTTCGATAGAACCTTTTGCATCTGGAATGATTACGGAGAAACTAGTTTTTGTTGTTTCAACAGGTTTACATACTGAAGCTTTTGTTGCTGCTTTCGTAAACCAAAACGTTTGAGCTATAGAAGACTCTGCATCCCACTTCAAATCTACAAATTCATAAAAAAATAATATCTCTCAATATAACTAACTTGTTAGTATTCGAATTGTATTGACAATATCCCTTCGATTTTTCAGTATAGTAAATAAAATCCAACTTCTCACATTTTTCATCAAACTTGTCACTTCCTTAATAAGGTGTGAGTGCATATCTGATGCACCCAAATACTTTCAAATGATCCGCCATGTGTTTCCTTATGTGCCATTCTTCATATTGTTAGTTGTTCGTAATCACCTTTGTATGGGAACAATTCAAAAGGTAGACAAATGTACTAACACCTTTTACTTAAACTTTGTTTGGAAGGCATATTCCCTTCCACATACTTTTGGTCATCTCTACTATGGCTCTTCTGGGACTTCATTCCGATGTGAATAATACTGCACAATCAAGTGTCTTTAGATCCCCTTCATTGACAATAATTCAAGAATGGTATTGACAAAAACTTTCCTCCACGATTTCTTTTCTCAATATATTAATCATGTATTATTTTTAATCAATTATAAGTTCTTTGAACTTCACGAAGGTAGTGAAAGCTTACGACATCCTCTCAAGAAAATAAGGTCAAATCATTCTAGTAAGATCGTCTACAAACAATAAAAAATATCTTATGTTGCTGAGAGATGAAGTTTGAATTGGTCCTCAAATGTCCACATGAACCGGCTCGAGATGGGCTTGAGCTTTTCATTATGTGTTCGGGAATATGAGACGATGATACTTTCTAAAGATTCATTATGCATCTTTCATGAAAGGTAGTCTGACCACCGTTCATTCTACTTCAACAAAGCTAGGCTTTTTCGATTCAAATGACGATACCTGAGGTGCCATAAATGAGAATCACTGCAATCTCATTTTTGAGAATATCATTAATGCAAGCATTCATCCTTAAAGAGAACAAATTATTGGATGTCATCTTCATGACAACGACCTTATTTGAGTTTGTTATCTCGCATTGGCCTTTTACAAGACCAACTTATACCCTCTTAATCATATGTCCTACACTTAGTAGGTTTTGGGCGATTCTTAGAGTGTAGAAGTCATCATGCATCCTCTTTTGTCGACCTTCTACACTGAATAACGAAACAACACATTTTCCTTCTATTTTTAGCTTCTTGTTATCTCTAAGTTCTAAGAGAGAGTTGTACTTCTCATCAAGCTCCACAAAGTCTTCTTGATCCATGTGACATGGTTATTATAACCACGATCGAGGAACCGTATCTTATTCATATTGCACGAAATTAAAGAAAGAATAAAAAAACTTTAAACAATTCATTTTCCTTAGAGAAATTTATCGAGCTTATATCATCATGCTTCGGTTCATTCTTCTGCTATTTATCTATGTACTAGTATTGTGATAGGAATGTGCTGGGAACTTGCATCTCTTGCATCAAAGATGATAATTTTTGTTTCATGGTTATGCTTTCTACAGATGCAACATCCAACTTTCGCTTCTCCATATCCACTTTTGTGCTGACCTTATGGCTGTCTTTTTGCATAGCATCTGCCCCTGTCACTAGATATACCACCACATTCTTTGTCTTAGGACCTTTCGTTATTTAAAGAATGTTCTTGCTTCTGCTAAAAAACATTCAACTTCGCTTGAAATGCATACTCCACCGAGGTTGTGTACTTGGTTACTCGCTTCTCATGAGCTTCGAGAGAATCCATCAATTAGTATATGGAAAATTCTATGAGATCTTTTACCTCTTTAATCACGGTTAACACATACTTAACTTATGTGGCAAGTTTGTAAGGGTTTTCTCTACGACTTTTTGATACGATATAATTTTTCCGCAACTCTTCTACTATTTGAGTAACGCTACAATCCTTGAGTAATGTTTGACAATCATTGCGTCTTTCATGGACAAATTGTCGAAATCTCTCCAAAGGTTTGCATTTTTATAGAAATCACATTCGGCGATTCTTTGAACTCCTTCTTTAGGATCTCTTATATCACATTCACTTTCTTCAGGCCAATTATCCTTGGGCATATGGTTTTGCGTATAGATTGTTGCATAATTTGCAGATCCATGATATTTTCATGATGTTCTCTTTATACGCCTTATGTTATGCTCAGCTTCTATAGGAACATTGACACCTCCAGCAGGAGCGCTGCCACCTTCTGGGAAAGAGTTGTTGCCTTATGGAGCTTCTTTGTGGCCTTAATCCATAAGTTTTCATAGATATTGTAAAAGGATAATGGTCTCCATACGAGAACTCTACTATTTAAAGTGTTCACAATAAAAAATAAGGATTTGGTAGGGAGAATAAATGAAGAATATGTTGCCAACATATATAGAATTGACCTTATATACTCGGATATCAAACCTTTTTACCCTCTGATATCAAACTATTTGGGAGTTACGCGTGAAATGATTGGATAGGTAGGTGTAGGTGCGAACATAACATTGATTCTCTATTACTAAAAACCTTTTATAAAATAGTTGAACGTTGTGCAAAACTGCTACACTTATTGGGACTGAATATTTGAGTGGAGTTTATGAGTTTAGGCTGCTTCTTGCGCTTCTTCTTAATGTGAAATATTACACATTACTCTATTTACAAAAGGAGGTGTGAAAACCGTCTAAATTCGACTGTAAAAAGTTTTTTAATAACTTAACTATCACATATATGACCTTATTAAATAGGTTCATATACATTTTCAATTGGTGTTCGTGAACTTTTATTTCATAGACGATTTCTTTAATGTTGTTAGGATCATTATTTCCCCTCGGATCCACTTTCCCTTTACCAATTACTTTAATAATCGTGCAACATGCTGGAGAGGAGATTTCCGACAGGATTTGACAAATCCTTCACAACTAAAACTTCCCTACTTTCCAAAAAGGAAAAGAAAAAAAAACAAAAAGGAGATAATAATATCAATGAGGTTGAGCAGATGATGATGTGTTGTATGATTTTATCCGTCGATTGATTTCCTTCTCCAACTCTTCATTCCCCCCAACTTCCTCCAATTCCTGCGCCAACAAACGCAATTCCGAAGTCAACGACCACTCGAGATCATGGCAGATGTAGAACAGGAGCAGGGGACCAACCTTAGGTCCCAGGAACAGCCCGTACGGGACTCCCCCGAACTTGTCCGAATGATGCAGCTGAACACAAAACAACGGCACCAAGGATTACTACCATGTCCTCACATGTATGCGATGCGCGGAGTATACGCCCACTTACGTTACCTGGTGCGCGGCTGCCACCTTCCTTAAGTAAGGGACGTTTGCGATCGGTCCGACGGGGAACCTCTTGTGGACCAGACCATCATGTACGAACATGTAAGCTATACCGAACACCGTGATCCCTAGTCCCTGGATTCATTAGTCGAATGAAAACCACGTTTCGGACGGAGATTATCCCTAGCTAAAAACGATCGTTAATCCTTCTCTCTGATGATCGACGGCCTAGGGTAACTGGAAAACCAGTGGTGGTACAGAAGTAGGATTCATGTGCTTACTGCGCCGAAGCATAGTCCTGGCACCAGCCCCTTGTGGAAGAATCCGTAGGAGAAGAGGGCCATGGCCGGAACCGCGTTGATGATCGCAAACACATCATTGAGCTCAAAGGGGCCGTCCCTAGGCCGGTGGTGCGACTGTAAAGCAAGTGCCAGTTCATGTAAGAAGAAAAAAGGAGCCCGAAGAAGAAGAGGAAGAGGTGTAGGATGAGAGTCGGATCAGAGACGCACCTCGTGCATGTTCCAAAGGGAGGCGTGCCAGAGAGCTTTGTGCGCCCATCTTGCCCAAAACTCCATCCCCACCTGAACCAGAGGAAATCGACGAGAATTCAAATTGGTGAATGCGTTCATTCTGAAACGATTACTGATCAATCCGACTCAGGGCTGCGAAAACAGAGGGGAGGAGAGGTTTTCCTACCGCGGCACCCACAGAGAGCGCGAATGTACCGAACATTTCCACCAGAGGAACTTCTCCTCCCTATCAACAAACATTCCCAAGACTAGGGTCGGAGTGCTCCCACTGAAGAATTGCAGGAAGGATGGAAGGAACGAACAAACGAATGAACTAATTGTAGGGAATCGTTTCCTAACCTCCATATGCCAGGAGAATCTGTAGTACACAGCCAGGATGGCCATAGAAGTGATCCCAAAGCTCGACATCACAGCAGCCACGAGGTACGTGACCCTCTCCGACCTCTTCCTAGCAAGCCTCTCCTCCGCACGAGCCACTGAATCGCTCGGCACCGCCTCGGGAGTTTCCTCGGCCAGAGAATCCATGACGGTGGGGGGGACCGAGATGCGGCTCTTCTCCTCGATGACGAAGCAGACGGTAGTCAGTAAGGCTCGCCTCCTGGAGCGGTAGAAGGGACTAAAGGAGTTGCTGCAAGGGAGGAGGGAAGGGGAAGAGGAACCGGGGAGGGGCTTGAAGCTGAGGTGGGTGTGGGCGGCGGAGAGAGCAGCCGCCATGGTGTTTGTGTGTGTGGGGGGGGGGGGGGGGGGGGGAGGGAAGGACAAGGGAGAGGATTCGAGAATTTGATGCTGGAGGACGAGGTTGTAAGAATCACATCAACGGGAAAGTCAAGTCTAACGTTCCGTTGGTATGGAGGGGGGAGCTATTAATAATCAGGAGGACGCGGGTTTGTGATTTTTTTTTTTTTTTTTTTATGGCCGAAGTGTCAGTTGATGATGATGTCTTTTACTGGTAGGGATGGCAGAGTCGTGGTTCAGCGGGGGTGTTCGTAGGGGCCAAATGGGGTGGGGAAATGGAGTTTGATGTGTGGCTGTGCAGACGGCGACACATTTCCTTGTTTTTCTTTCTTTTAAAAAAAGACCGGAAGATGAAGAATGTGAGGCTTGACAGCAGACAAACAGCTCGCAGCAAATCCCACGTCCACGTCCTCCTAAAAATCTCCGCTCCACAAAATTAAAAAAATAAAATAAAATAAAAGAGACGAGGCAGAGAAACGTGGGGTGGGATTTGGGCCCAAACTCTGGCCCATTAAATGCAAGGCCGATGGAGTGATGAATCTCGTGAGGCCCAAAAACCATGCGTGATGAGAATGGTTAGGAAAGGAACATTCGAGAGAGACGAGAAAGTTCTCGGCTAATCCAGATTCCCGCGCGCTTCCTGCATGCCTTTGCTTTGGTCCCCTCCTCGAACTATTCAGAAATTCCTTTCCCCCAGTATTTAAAGGAATCCCTCCCAATGTCGACCCTCCGTCCACAGGAGAAAGATTCGAGAAGCGAACGCGAAGCTATAATCCTTTCGTCACAACCACAACGACCTTCCAGGAGCCAATGGCGGACGTGCAGATGGCCGATGCTGAGACCTTCGCCTTTCAGGCGGAGATCAACCAGCTCCTAAGCCTAATCATCAACACCTTCTACAGCAACAAGGAGATCTTCCTCCGCGAACTCATCAGCAATGCCTCCGACGTACGTTAATCCTCTTCCCCCCCCCCCCCCGTTGCGTTGGATCGCCTGCTTGTCATGGTTGTTGTTGTGCCGGTTCTGAGTCTTGGATGTTTCCTTGCCGTTTGACCGATTTGCAGGCCCTGGACAAGATTCGATACGAGAGCCTGACTGACAAGAGCAAGCTCGATGCCCAGCCAGAGTTGTTCATCAGGCTTGTCCCCGACAAGGTCAACAAGACTCTCTCCATCATTGATAGCGGCATCGGCATGACCAAAGCTGGTAGCTACCGCTTTGTGAATTCTACTCGTGCTGATTTTTTTTGTTGGTGGATCTGCTGGTATTGACCTCGGAGTTGTGGTGTTTGTGATGTGATCAGACCTTGTCAACAATTTGGGCACGATTGCGAGGTCTGGCACCAAGGAATTCATGGAGGCCTTGCAGGCAGGGGCAGATGTCAGCATGATTGGCCAATTTGGTGTCGGGTTCTACTCCGCTTACCTGGTTGCGGAGAAAGTTATCGTCACATCCAAGCACAATGATGATGAGCAGTACATTTGGGAGTCGCAGGCTGGTGGATCGTTCACCATCACAAGAGATGTTAGCGGTGAGCAGCTCGGCAGGGGGACTAGGATTACCCTTTTCCTCAAGGAGGACCAGGTTAGTTCTTTGCTGCAACTACCTAGTGAGCTGATTGTACGTCTAGGTGTTGCTGCGAGGATCCAAATAAATATTGCTCTATATAGCTGTCAGAAGTGAATATCCGTGACATCATTGGAAATAGACCAGCCCTGCAGTTTGTATTGTTGTTGTTAGATATGCTTAAGGCATCTGGTGATGAGTCCGGGGAGCAGTGTTTGGCTTGAATCCTGTGTATAGATGAGTTATGTGTTCATTCAGTTGATGATGGTAATATTGGTTGCTGATTCTCTACATCTTTTGATTTTCTTTAGTTGGAATACCTTGAGGAAAGGAGAATCAAAGACCTCGTGAAGAAACACTCCGAGTTCATCAGCTACCCAATTTACCTCTGGACTGAGAAAACAACCGAGAAGGAAATAAGTGACGATGAGGATGATGAGCCCAAGAAGGAAGAGGGGGACGTGGAGGATGTCGATGAGGAGAAGGAGGAGAAGAAATCTAAGAAGAAGAAGATAAAGGAGGTGTCTCACGAGTGGCAACTCATCAACAAGCAGAAACCCATCTGGATGAGGAAGCCAGAGGAAATCACCAAGGAGGAATATGCTTCCTTCTACAAAAGCATTACCAATGACTGGGAAGATCACCTGGCCGTGAAGCACTTCTCTGTGGAGGGCCAGCTCGAGTTCAAGGCCATCCTCTTTGTACCAAAACGGGCACCATTCGATCTCTTTGACACACGTAAGAAGATGAACAACATCAAGTTGTATGTCAGGAGGGTGTTCATCATGGATAACTGTGAGGAGCTCATTCCGGAGTACCTCGGCTTCATCAAAGGAGTTGTCGATTCTGATGACTTGCCACTTAACATCTCCCGGGAAATGCTACAGCAGAACAAGATTCTCAAGGTTATCAGGAAGAACATTGTCAAGAAATGTATTGAAATGTTCAATGAGATTGCCGAGAATAAGGAGGATTACAACAAATTCTATGAAGCTTTCTCGAAGAACTTGAAGTTGGGTATCCACGAGGACAGCCAGAACAGGGCTAAGCTTGCTGATTTGCTCCGATACCATTCGACGAAGAGTGGTGATGAATTGACCAGCCTGAAGGATTATGTCACCAGAATGAAGGAGGGTCAGAAGGATATTTACTACATCACCGGTGAGAGCAAGAAGGCAGTGGAGAACTCCCCCTTCCTAGAGCGACTCAAGAAGAAGGGCTATGAGGTGTTGTTCATGGTTGATGCAATTGATGAATATGCCATGGGCCAGTTGAAAGAGTATGATGGCAAGAAACTTGTCTCTGCCACAAAGGAGGGATTGAAACTCGAGGACTAGACGGAGGAGGAGAAGAAGAAAAGGGTGGAGAAGGAAAAATCCTTTGAAGAACTGTGCAAAGTCATAAAGGACATTTTGGGAGAGAAAGTGGAGAAGGTTGTGGTATCCGACAGGATTGTGGATTCACCATGTTGCTTGGTCACTGGGGAATACGGATGGACTGCAAACATGGAAAGGATCATGAAAGCCCAGGCGCTCAGGGACAGTAGCATGAGTTCTTACATGTCAAGCAAGAAGACCATGGAGATCAATCCTGATAACGGCATAATGGAGGAACTGAGGAAGAGGGCAGAAGCAGACAAGAATGATAAATCTGTCAAGGACCTCGTACTGTTGCTCTTCGAAACCGCTCTCCTGACTTCTGGCTTCAGCCTGGATGACCCCAACACCTTTGCCGCGAGGATACACAGGATGTTGAAACTTGGCCTGAGCATCGACGAGGAAGAAATGGCAGGAGATGATGCAGACATGCCATCCCTGGAATATGCTGCTGCGGAGGAGAGCAAGATGGAGGAAGTCGACTAAGCTCTCCTTCAACAGAGCGAAGTTCAAATTTTCCTGATGTATATGAGGTCTGAGAAATCGTTTGAGTCGAGTCAAACTCTGTTAGTGAAGTGCAACTAAATATGTTTGGTTTTGTTCTACTGTCGAAGGGAACGTCAGTGATCAGCTTTGTTCAAAGTTTAGTGGCATTCTCCATTCTCTAGTCCACATCCACTAACTCTCTTTCGTACGATAGAAACCCACTGTCTTGATCAACCAAATTGAAATTGGCAACTGGTATGAAACATGGAAAGAGCAGATGCGTGCCTTGGGAGGATGACACGGCATCAATTTCATGAGAAGGAATTGGCGATGCACTTGCATTTACTCGTGACCCCCTGATTTGTGTGATAACAAAAAGAAGAAATTTCAGTGGAATTGGTCTCCTCTCTTTGGTCTTCTGGGTGGGTTGGGTGGATTGCCGAGCAACTCCCCTCCCTCCGCATTTGCAAACACAATACCTTGCCCCCCCCCCCCCCCCCCCAATCGAATTCGTCTGAATTAAACCATGGAAATGTCTTCTTCTACCCAAGCACAGCCGCCCCCCATCGCCGCCTCCCCACCAATTCTCATCCCTTCCGACTTCATGGAAAAAGTCCTCGCCCCCGATCGCCTCATCCCCCACCTCCGAACCACCATCCCCATCCTGACCCACCCTTCCTCCTCCACCCCCCACCGCCAGTCCTTCCTGGTCGGCGATTCCTCCACCCTCCTCCTGATGCCATCCTTCTCCACCCACGCCTCACTCCCTTACATCGGCGTCAAGCTCCTCACCCACTTCCCTTCCAACGCCCCTCCCACCCCTTCCATCCACGCCTCCTATGCCCTCTTCTCCTCCCTCTCCGGGTCCCCGATTGCCTACCTCGACGGCACCCTCCTCACCCTCCTCCGCACCTCAGCCGTATCCGCCCTCGCCTCCTCCTTCCTCTCCCGCCCTTCCTCCTCCACGCTTGTCCTCGTTGGAGCCGGCGCCCTCTCCCCCTACCTCTTCAGGGCCCACATCTCCGCTCGCCCTGGGATTTCCAAAACCCTAGTATGGAACCGTACCCCCGGAAAATCCCTCTCAATGGTGGAAACCCTAAGGGCCTGCGTGGAGTTCGACGGGAGGGTGAGGTTCGAGGTTGCGGAGCAGCTGGAGGAGGCGGTGAGGGAGGGGGACATAGTAAGCTGCGCGACGAGCAGCGAGGAGCCGCTGGTGAAGGGTGAGTGGCTGAAGGTGGGGGCGCACCTGGACCTGGTGGGGTCGTACACGAGGCAGATGAGGGAGTGTGACGACACGGCGATGTTACGGGCACGGGGGAGGGTGTATGTTGACTGCAAGGAGGCGGCGGAGGAAGCAGGGGAGATCGCGGGGGCAGTGGAGAGGGGAGCGATGGGGAGGGATGACGTGGAGGGGACGCTGACGGAGCTGGTGACGGGGACGAAGATGGGGCGGAGGTCGGTGGAGGAGGTCACAGTGTTCAAGTCCGTGGGGAACGCGGGATGGGACCTGGCTGCGGCCCAACTGGTCTACGAAGATCACTCACTTTCGCCACCTGTTATGTTAGCTGACGATAGCTTTGTTTCGTAACAAATTTCGTTTGAATAAATATTTCAAATGAATAAGGTTTAAATTTAAACAAATAACACCTCTATATACCCGAGAGTTTAGCTTGAAAAATTTGAACCCCAGTGCTACAAATTATACATATACGAGAAATGATATAAACTAGAGATTTGTAACATTGAGTAACATTATGAGTTGGATGTCACAAATATCGAGTTCACTCTGATAGTAACAATGTGATGATGAAAATTTTTCTCTTAGTGTGGAGAACTCACCGAGTTCCAACTTGGCATTACAACCCCAAGTTCTATATGCACTATAAATGACAAGAACAACTATATTTGATGGTTTAAGTTTTCACAATTTAGATATAATATCAATGAGCAACAACAATTCCTCCAAACATATAGAAGATAATGAATACAAAAGTGATTGAAATATATTCCCGAAACATAACCTCCAAATATATGTTTAAGATGTAAAAAAGAAATGAATAAAATATCGAATTGTGGCATTAACTATTCTTGAGAGCTTTATTGTCAAGTTTGTCATAGCGTTCTGAGAAAATGTTCTCAATATCATTAGTAGATAAATCAGAGGGAGAGAAAGCATTGGCCTTCTCAGTTTCAGCATCAGTTTGCGCCATATAGCAGAGATTTGCTATTACGTTATTCTGATATGATTCCTCGTCACTATCACTCCAAGACGCCGACATGATGTTTTTCTTATATTTTGAAGGTTTTTCCTTCTCACTTAATAGCGGACAATCTGGTCGCATCTGACCAGGTATGTTACACTCATAGCAGACACCACCTTTACTTTGATGTAGCTTTGTATTTTTCTTTTTAGCATCTCACTTTCCCTTGAAACGATTTTTGCGAAGATACTTTTTAAATTTCCCAGCCATTAAGGAGATTTCATCCTTTGAATCAGACGAAGATTCATCCTCAAATTCATCGGAGGATTCAACACTTCCTTTAAATGCAACAGCATTCAACTTCTTTTCTTCAGCAAACTTGTTCTCATTCTTGTAAGCGACAAGAGACCCAAGTAGCTGTTAAAGACTTAAGCTCATCAAGTCTTTGGCTTCTTCAATCGTTGTCTTCTTGACTTCCCAAGATTTAGGCAATGAACGAAGTATTTTTCTGACCAATTCAGAATTTCAGATTGTTTTGCTAAGTGACTCCATGGCATTCTTGATTTCGGTGAGTCTATCAAATATTTGATTGATTGACTCATCCTTTTTCATCTTGAATGCTTCGTATTAAGTTACTAATGCATTCACTTTGGACTCATTGACTTGTTCTGTTCCATCATAGATCAAAGCAAGTCTCTCCCACATTTCTTTCACAATCTTACAAGTGGAGACGTGATTGAATTCATTTCCAGCAAGAACGCATACTAAGTAATACATTGCTTTAGTATTGAGCGAGATAATTCTCTTTCTTTCAAATTCAAACCGAGAGTCGCTGGGATTAGATGGAGGGACTGTTATATCTCATTCCAATATAATATGCCAGCAATCGGCTTCTTTCACTCCAATGAACAACTCCATTCTCATTTTTCAATATGAGAAGTGTTGTCCTGCAAAGAGCGGCAGACGTTCGGTTGAATGACCATCAGTTAAGAGCATCGACATTTTGATCAGTTTAGATATCAAATCTCTCAGCAGCACCTTACTGTGCTAGATGTAGATTTTTCAACAATGCACTGATTTGACCGTTAGGTCTAGCAACAGATTTATGTAGCAGTAATAGCACAGAAAGAGTTCCAACAAACCTGCTCTGATACCAATTGTTGGATCGTTTAGGTGCACTAAGAGGGGGTGAATTAGTTATTGTAACTTTTTCGCCCTTTCTCAATAAAAGCGGAAGCGTAATGTATCACAACAGAGCGTTTCTCAGAATAAGATCTGCTTCGTTGCAACCATTACGATTTGATCGAGTAGGTTTTCGTATGAGTGTTTGCGCGATCGAAAGGGACACAGTAGTTTATAATGGTTCGGCCTTAATCGACCTACGTCTACTTTCCACCAACGAGGTGATTCCACTATATAATATAATGGGTGCAAAGAGCCCTTGCACTAGGCTTTCGGTTTCTCACAAAGTGAGATTTAGAATCCTTTACAAATGGAGATCACTTCTGGGCAACGATTAGTTCCTCACACCGTGGACGTCTTCTCGTTTCCAGCAGAATGATGCTCACACTCAGCAGTTGATTGCTCAAAGGATTTTCACACGGCACGTTATCGCTTAGGCGTAAGCTTATCTACCAAAGAGCAAAGACAACGTTATGTTAAATGATTCCTTACAGTGAAGAACGACTTCTCTGAGAGCAGCCCGCTTCTGTTTCACAGTAGAGCAATGCTTCAGCACTTAATAGGCTCAGCAGAGGATTTCCACACAGTTTCAGTCTCTTCACAAGATGAGCCTGTAGGTACTCAAGAGACAACCACAAAGCCAGTCACTTAGAACAGAAAAGAAACAGAACAGAGATTGGTTTCTCACACAGTAGAACCTGACTTCTCACTCAACGAAGTCGCGGTATTCGTCCTACACTCACTTCGGAGGTACACGGTTACCCCAGCCGTGACTCACTACATTACACACCCAGTGCCTAAGGTGGAATTTTCAGCTCCGGCTGCTCCCAGGCAACCTGCTTTATTGTCCCTCTGTATTCGGAGGACGAGACTTCTGCACAGCACCCCTGTGCTCGGGAGGACCTCTTTTCACTCTAGCGGCGTTCCTAACTCCCGCTCTACCTTGCAGGCACGAGACTTCTGGTGCGCACCCGCAAGTGCGTCTCTCACTGCTTAAACTCCGTCGGTTCGAGACTTCCCTGCAAAGAAACACGACAAGAACGGCTTCTTCCCGATGGGTTAGTAACTAGTTACTGAATTTAAAACAGGTATTCACTTAGCTTCTCTCAGACGAATCGCCAGCCGCTCGTTGAACGCATCGAGGACACTCAGTCCCTCTCACGACGATCAAGGTCGCACTCAGCCCTTGACACTCCCACATGCAGATTGCGAGAGATAAGAACCAGGCAATCACTTAGCACCTTCCGTTCTCCGCCGATCCTCAAAGCTTTACTCAGATCACACAGGCTTTGGACAAACGCATAAAGGTTCGTTTGTTTCCAAAATTGCGAACAGATTCTGAGCAATGGTCTGCTCAACGATCGCTGCACCCGAGAAGGTAAGTTCTCAATGGTAACTTCCCTATCTCATCCGAACAAGATTATTTGTTTCTATATTTTATAAACTAATCATCCTAAAGATAAACTCATATAATCGGTTATTGAAATCAAATAATAAACAAAATTATTTGATTTAGCATTTTATCTTATTACAGCGTAGCACTGCTGCAGAATATCAGAATGAAATATTTTGTTTCCAACTATAAACTTGGAAAGCAAATATCATAATATTGAGTTGCCTAAATGTATGAAATGAGATAGTTAAATCACATTCAGTGAATTTAGACACTCAGACAAATTCTCTGAGATAAATCAAAGTATAATATAAGTAGGAAATATTTATTTCCGTATTTTCAATGTGTAATCGTAACGTCATAGTAACAGCTTACTGTAAAACAGCAACATACAACTTATGCTAGCTGTGACTCAGCAACACTCTTCTCGAGCTCATCACTAAATATAAGCACACGATTCATGAAGCAATATTGCTGACCACAAGTAACTCGTTGCTTAAGTTCATCATCAAAACATAGGTCAACACTTATGACGTTCAATGTCTCCTCTTGCATCTTTCTTGGTCTTAAAGACTCATTTACAACCAACTGCCTTTTGACCAACCGACCACCTTTATGGTGGCAGCATTGTTGCACATATTGAAGGAAGTTGTAGAACAAAAGTAATGCTACCATTAAGCGTCATGAGCCGCATAAGATCAATCAATAAGATCAAACAATTATGAAGAATCTCCATACTCCAATGTCAACTCCCTTTTGGGTAGAGAGAGCACAAAGCAGAGAAACATTCCCATATTGATAATAAAGAAACAACAGATTCAACAAATTCATTTACTTTGGGAAATAAATAGTCTACTCCAATGATCTAGAATCAAAGAATTCTCACACCATATCACATATCACTATGCACGATCTACTTTGGGGAAATCATATACAGCACAATGTGCTATAACAAAATTGTAGGAAATAAAGACATACCACCTTTAAGGAACCATCACTTGTCACGTACAAGTGAGCCACTTTGGTAGCCAAACACTTACAGCACATTATGATTTCCTTCAATAAATAAATACATGTCTGAATAGAGAATAAGAACCAACTGTCACCATAAATGGGTAACTTTGGCAACCAAGCGTTTATAGCACAACATGGTAATATCTCACTAGGCTCATAATGTTTGTCACATCAAAAGATTATGTGTGACCCTTTACCCGTATTTAAATAATTTTATATCTTCTTCTACAAGTCTAAAATTAAAATAATTATGTAGAACAAACTTTATAAATTATGCAACAAATATTTAATACCTCAATTTTTTTTTTTTTTCTTTCGATCATAGTTTGACCGTTGATCGCCGGCTGGCCGACCTTGACTGTCAGATCAGTAAACAGCGTTGACTCGGTCAACCCATAGCCGGCCATAAGGGCCAGCCCTTTTATGATGGGGTGGGCTAAGCTCACGACCCCATCCGTCTCTTTATTTTCAACCCAATTGAGCTGGGCCTGATCAACTTGGACCAGACCAGTATAATAATTGTTGTTTTTTTAACCCATTTGAGTAAAGCCGGGTCATTTTGTGCCCATCCAATATAATAAATTTTTTCAATGTTACTTATGCCCAAGCCCACAATGGGCCTGACATGCAAGTCTAAACAACCCAAATTAGGTTTCAACCAAATTTATCGAATCTGGGATTTTTTTTAACAAAATATTTATAATGTATAAATAATTGCTTAAAAAAAATTGACCATGAACCCAAAACCCCAATTCCCCTCTATCAAATCGATAACACACCGATTCGAGAGAAAACACAATGAACAGTTAACATGAAATTGATCGTCACACAAATTCTTTACTCGGGATCATAAATCAACGTAATCCGCTCTGAAACCACATGTAATAATTACACAAACACAGAAATAACAAACAAAGAAAATAAGAGAAGCCCTGGATCGATTACGCTAGTTTACGGTCACCGAGAAAGATTGGAGAAAAATAAAACGTACCTGTAGATGTCATCTCGACGACGTTCCTAGAAACCTTAACGACAAAGTCTTCTTCCCCTTTTGCTTCCCATACGACTGCTCTCGATGGAGGAGACAAAAGAAAACTACGATCTGACTGACTGGATGAATTACCCAGATACAGGAAAATATAATATAGGGTTTTCTTATGATATGTCAGTTTTTCCTTTTAATTAAATAATTATTTTGAAAGACATGGGAAGAGACCTGACCGTAATTTACTTTAATCTATGTCATATCCATCAACAGACCATAGGTTATAAAATAGCATACTTCCATCTGTGAATCACATCATATAAATGAGTTGCGCATATCCCAATAATTTTAGAGATCACGATACTGTAGCGGGATTTCATGGACTGTCTTATGTTACAGCTTGTTTTATAAAATGGACTTTAGTAAAATAAAATAAAAGGTAAAGTAAAATTGTATAATTAATGGTAGCCCAATTTAGAAAAATTCCAATAGCTCTTGCATGCCTTGTAGAAATAAATTTTCAAGAAAAGTCCCCGATACTTGACTTTCCAATTCTGGTATATATGTCATGGACGATTCTTTTGTTCAACTGTCGGTGCAAGACATGCGATGACGTTTACGATTCCTTGCATATAAAATGTAACACCAAACAAATAAAGTGACATATATGGAATGTAAGGAAACATAGAGAATAAGTTCATAAAAATTTGCATACAAACCTTCTGTTGGTTGCTTATAAATGTCCATCATTGACCAAATCTCACATCTAGAATGTTGAACAATAAACTCATAAACTATGTATAGGAGTATGAGTTTTCTCCTTCCACTACAACCCAAGCAATAGGGTACATTCCATCATTTGCATCTCACCCAACTATAGTTCAAAGGATTCCACCTATTCTATGCTTTAAGAAGATGCCATTAAAGCTAATGAATGGCTTACAACCCTCTAAGAAACCTCTGTGCAATGCATCAAAGCATATAAACAACCTTTTGAATATGGTAAATAAACCAATAGAGAAAGTTATATCACAGCTCAATTCAAAAGTGGAACGGGGATACTTCGTTCACAAAGTAGCTATATAAGGTCGGATATCCTTGAAGTGGTCCTCTATCGTCATGCTATTGATCAACTTATAAGCCAAACATGTTGCTTCATAAATTGTCATGAAAGGGACCTCTACGTTATCCTTTTCCATTAACTCTTGTTGAATGTCTTTTGCGGTAACACCTGTGCGACAAATGTTCCCGTCCATGAATTATGATGCCACCCACTTTGTGGTTGCTTGCCTATTGGCAATGCTTCTACAACAATTGTGCTTATTAATCACATACTTCACTACAAATATATTTTCCTTCTTCATCCAAGAAGCATATAACCTCCAAGGGCAACCTTCAGTGCAAACGCCCTCTTGCCTAATCTTAGAAGTAAGCTTCCAACAAAGATTAAAGCTATTTGCGATAGCAAACTTCTATACAACAGAATGCAGTTGTCACGGAGTCTCCTATTGTTTTATCACCATCATCCACGCCCATTTCATCATCATATTTCTCATATTCTGATTGCACTGCCACCTCTGATCAACAATGGTAACGTGATATTATTTGGATCAGGTATTGGGAATCATAATTCCTTACTTGCCTTCAAAGGAGCTAGTTGAGTGATTGACGAGGATGGTCGGTCCAATCTAGAGTCCGGTAGACATTGCTTTGAGTTGAATCTTGAGAAGTACTGTATTATCCTCGTCTCGTGCAAGTACAACGACACCAATGTTGAACATATCGACATCCTCTTGAACACCTTCATGTTCCCATTGTTCTTCATCACCTTCCTATTCTTGTGGATCTTCATCCTCTTCAACTATGTCATGTCCCTGCTCTGGTTGGTCCCTATGGGTTGTCTTACATTACGTCGATATAATCGTATGGGGGCAGTAATCCCTTAAAAATGTGCACGTCTCGCGAGAAATATACATTATTTGTCACAACTCATTTTCGTCATGTCTCTGCTCGAAGATATAAATCAGAGAGACGTTTTTGTCTAAAAAAAGTTGAATCAGTACGATATCAATTTAAACGAAGCGCACTGACGTACCCAACACGATGCTCGTGTGCGATAGACGTGGATGAATGCGAGGCATGTACCAACTATCATAGGTAGTCGAGGACTTCCAATAATTAACAATCCTAATTGTTGAAGTGTAAACCCATATCCCACGTCGAATATATAACTAGTTTCACGCTGAGATATAAGTCTAGGAGATTTATCCCTCTATCATAAATTATTTTTTGAGTGAAACTTATTGGATTTAATGATGTAATTTTCCTAAGTACATCACTTTAGTTTTTTTTTTTTTTGCAAGAATTTAAAATCCATATATCCCTGTTTAAATATGTCATTGTGAATTCAACACCATGTCGCTACTTTTTGCATTTGACAACAAAACTGAATTTCTTGCGGGGAAAGTCACAAATTTGTTTGATTAATGACAATGTTTCAAATTGATCAGTCATTATGTACTCTCGAGTTACTATAGAATTTAACAAATATTGAAAATCTCGTAATTCAGCTTTTGAGTATATGGGCCTCGGACTTACGTGACGTTTTACTTAGAATGCTTACTTTTTAACTTCTAGAAGATGGCATTATGTGCAAAAGTAGGTAAACAAACGGGTCTAAATGATCTTAAACTTGTCTCTTGAAAACATACCCAAGTCTTAAATGCATGGAGTAAAAAAGCATTTAAGGAACTTTGTTCTCATAATAGATTATCCCTTCTCTCAACTAGTTTAATCGTAAACTAAGTTTGCTTGGAGTAAAATATTTTCCTCAACCAAACAACTGTTTGACAACTGAATGTGTATGGACAAGTTTTGGAAATACAAAATAAATATCATTTTATAAGAATATTTAATAAAAAAATCTAGCCAATTAGGTATATAATTCTTACCTAATCTTTTTATTCAACTTATCAAAACCCAGTTCAAAAAGCCAATCTTCGGTCTACTAGTTTTTGAATACTATATTATTTCAATCAACTTAAAATTATGTTGGCCCATTAACAGAGGCCCATTAAGGCCCACCTTCTCCATCCTCTACCCTCGGGGGATCTGGCGATTGAGCTTACTACTACTCCGACCAATCGAGGTGTCACGTCGACGTCGGACGGTGGGGGTGAAGGAGAAATGCAGTTCTTCGGGGGTTCGGACGTTAGCCCGTCTCCGCCAGCGACGACGGCGGCGGGGCACAACGCGAATATGATGTACATGTTCAACAGGAACGGGGTCTGTTTGTTCTACAGGGAATGGAACCGCCCCCTCCGCACCCTCAACCCCCAGCAGGATCACAAGCTCATGTTCGGTCTCCTCTTCTCCCTCAAATCCCTCACCGCCAAGATGGATCCCACCAGGTTTTGTCAATCATCATCCTCTTATGACTGACTGCCTTGTGACTGAGGGATAATCAATTGCTGTAACCCCGCGCCCATGGTTTTCGGGATTGGCGGAATTGGATCGGTCTTTGAGTTAGACTCCGTAGGAGGCTTGGTGTTTTTGGATGGCATCGAAATCTTAGGATGCTTGATGCTTTTTGAGCTTGGCCCGGTTACTAAGGATGATGCTCTATTGATGTCTCCCCTTGGTCAATTGCAGCGGCGACAAAGGAAATCTGGGGATGCCTCAGTTACCCGGCCAGGGGTGTTCTTTTCACAGCTTCAAGACCAATACCTATAAGCTCAGCTTCATGGAAAGCCCATCCGGTATAAAGGTCCGTCCGGGAAGCCTCATGCTTTCCATGCAGAGTTGTGCTTAGTAGCGATTTCGAGCTAGCAGGCCCTTGTAGGTTTATGGTACATGATAATTTGTCGTATCATTTGACTGCTTGGACAGATAATCCTGGTCACTCATCCTAAGACCGGCGATCTACGGGAATCTACAAAGTACATTTATAATCTGTATGTGGAATATGTCGCGAAAAATCCAATGTATTCCCCGGGAACTCCTATCAGGTGACTTAGCCCCCTTTTCTTGAGTTTTATGATTTTTGTAGAGCACGAATCGTTTATGGAGTGTTCATTATATATCTAGTGTGTTTGAGTATGTTCTGATCCATTTTTTTGGTCATCTGCATATGCTTGACTAAGCTTGCGGCAATATTTCGTTACTATTTCTCAATAGAGTATTTGCTCGGGGATTTGTTTAACTTCAACATGCAATTATTATTTTTTCTTTATAGGTGCGACCTATTTACCAGAAATCTTGATCAATATGTGAGGAGTATTTCATAGAGGTCTACCTCCTGATACTATACTGGAACGTCTATTTCATTGTAGAAGAAAATTCTCTCTCTCTATACATCCGATGACAGGGTCTGTTTTGTGGTTTGAGTTTGGAGTTAATATTAAGTGGAGGAGATGGGCCCTTCCTTTCTGTCGCCTCATTTTCCAGTTACTTATCCTAACTTGGCAAAGGTGTTTGCTGTTACACAATATGTGATGCTCCGGTAACTTTGATTCTACGTCGATGATGCTAGTTTGTGTGTTGTGACCGGGTACTCATGAGAATTAGTCCTATTCAGCTCAGGAAGTCTAGTGGATTTCCGAAATTACCTGATGGGACTGTCGCTGTTCATCAAGCTGGAAGTGGCAAATTGAATCGTCCGGTGTAAAAGAAAGGATATTGAACTGACTAGCCCTGGGATTTCCTCAATCATCTGACTAAGTCGTTGTTAGTCATCACATGAATTACATGTATCTGATTCTGTCTATGGGATTACTCTGGTTTCCATTACATGAACCAATCTCAAGGGGTTCTTCCCCTGCTAAAGATTTCGGACCATGTAGTCATGCAACGCAGGTGTGTATTGTGTATGTCAACAACCCCACGAGGTTTTCTGGACTGGATGATAATCTGGCATTTGTCGGAAGATGGGACCGACTCGAAGGGAGGGATGCCTCCATAATAACCCAGGTTGCTACTCAGAAACTTAATTGAGTAGCCCCGACAGCATTATTCGGCAACGGTGGTCCTACACATTCATAGCATTGTCGGGTGGAAGAAGCAATGGTCTTGTTCTGCGACTGGCACGAGGATTGCATGGCAAATAGCTTGAATTCTCTAGTTCATCTCTTGGAGTACCATGGGATGGACCCGTATCTTTGACAATGATCCTGGATGCCTGTGACCTACGTCCCCTTGCTCTATTGATTGACCCTTTTCCGGCCTCTGATGTAGCCTTCCCATGATCAGTATTCATACATTGAACTGGTACCTCGAATTCGAAATATGGTCCCGTTCATTGTCTCTACCATACGAGTGCCCCCCTCCCCCCCCCCCCCCCTTCATGCCCGAATTTCACGCGTTCGCGACCTAAGTTACGTACCTTGACAAAGGAGCTTCCCCTCGGGGTGCGATGAGCAACTTCATTGTGCCTAGCTATTATTAAACGATCCCGTGGTCCATTTGTCCATAATCAACAAAGACAAATGAAGCCGTCGATGGCCAAACTCGATAATTCAAGAGAGCGCGAGAGATCGAGGGAGTCGCGATCAACTGTCTTTGGAGACGAAAGGGCATGTGATCAGGCAATAAGCCGAGGTAGTTGCCGGGCTTAAGTGCTGCTCTGTTTTGCCCTCGTCGGAATGCGAAGCCAATGTGGCATTTAGTGTGGTCGTGGTGGTTGTTCGGGACCGACCCCCCAATTAAATTCGGACGACATTAAATCTATGTCGAGCTGCTGCCTTCAGGCAAAGTCTAAGGTCAGTAGGGTCCGGGTGGTGGTGCCGGGGGAATCTCCCCCCCCCCCCCCCCCCAAAAAAAAAAAAACCAATGTTAATTTCCTACCAGAGTTCCACGCATTTCGTGGCTGGAGAAGTTAAACTGAAGGACCGACGTGGCCCGGCTCTCCTTCACATGCCAACAAATAAGACTCACATGCAAACAATGGCATTGGGAAATTAAGAAGAAGCTCCCCCCCCTCATGTTTTGAGCGTCACCCCCTCCCTCACTCAGGAGTTATGACAGAAATTACATTCATCGTCGAAGCACGAGAACAAGATCATCTCTTCAATGAAATTAACGATGACATCATCGTAATATCGGGGGGATCGGACAAAAAGCCAACATTGTGATCCTCCTGCTGCGACATGTATTTTCCTATTGAGACGACAGAGGAAAAGGTAGGGGGGCTATGCCTTGTAGTGATGGGGAGGGGAGGGGCGACGTCATCAAGCCCCTCTTCTTTTTTTAATCTGATTCAACTTTCCTACGAAATCAGGCCGTCGTCTTCCCGTAGTGCGACGAACCAGCGTCAGATCGTGATGTTCGGAGAGAAATCTGACACCCGGAAATGTAAGCACGTAAAGTGTTCAGTTTTAATCGACGAGGTTGTAATGAAAGGAGGACGCAAAAGGACGCGTAGCATAATTTTACTACCTCTGGAAGCGCTGAGCGATCTCTTGCAATGCAAGATGGCGCTTTGAATCCCGTCCTGCAGCTGCGCAAATGAATCGTCCATCCTCGCCGGGGATTCTGCCCTCGTCGTCGCTGCCGAAGCCGACCTGCTCTTCAACAAATGTTTGGACCTTGGTGGCCCCGTCGGGGGCTTCCCCTTGCTGCTTCCAACAGGGTTCGGAGGGGAAGCCGAGGTGGTGGGGGCGACCTGGGATACCGTCTCGCTTCCTCTTCCGCGGCCGTGCTTCTTCGAGACAACCACCCTCACGTAAAGAGGCTTCAACAGTCTCAAGTACTTGTGGATAACCTCCCTCGAGAACCTCTTCGAACCCCCGATATCGTCCGTTGGGGGATCAGCATTCCTGGAACTGCCGGATCTCTTCAGGCCGTTTCCCCTGTTGTTCCCCAGTTCATCCCCTGCTACGGCAGCGGCTGCTGACTTCGACTGGGCAAACGGGAAGACCCGGAACTTGGGAGCGGACTTGAGCAGGGAAACGGGGGAGCGGGGACGGTTGAGCCCCTCGATGGGAAGTATCTTCCTCTTGGAAAGCAACTTGTCCCCAGGGGAAGCGGAGGCAACGCATATGGCGGGGATGATCTCGGCAGAGTAGGCGGGGATGATCTCGGCAGAGTAGGCGGGGGTGGTGGTGCTGGCGTCGGAATCAGGGACGGAAAGCTCCAGGTCGAAGAAGGAGTCGTCTTCCTCGTCGGCATAAGGGAGGCGCATCGGCAAGCCATGAACATTGGGGGATTCCATAGAGAAGGATAGTTGTGGAGAATTGGATGGGTTTTAAGAAAAGAGGAAAAGGAAAAAAAAAGTTTTATTTTGGGTTGGGGAGGGGAATGAGACAAAAAGGTTTGGGGGATATGTTATGCTTTTTTTCTTGTGCGTGACATTAAGATTGTCAAATAAGGACAGGAAATTTCATTTTGTAGGGAGACTCTTGGCATATGTCAATGGCATATATATATATATATAAGTATTCATTTTCTTTTCTTCTTGAACTTTTCCTGCGACTAGGTAATTTTGATAAGCTCCCCCTCTTCAATCAATATATAATAATATAATTTTAATAAAGTACAACATCAGGGTTGGGGGAATATAGGGGGGGAGGGGGGGTTGCTTTCGGAGTCAGAGAGTTTGCTGTAATATTTCAATAGGCATGATGATGATGTCCCGTGCTTGAGTTGAGACTTGAATAATCCCCACCTAACCGAAAGACGCTAAACTTACTTGCATGTAACTTGAATATTAGTAAAATTAATATTATTAATTTATTAAACACTGTAACCAAGGATAGTTTTTTAGTAAATTACAATATAATAGTATAATTTACTAAAATTTTTAATAAATCGTATAGTAAAAACGACTAAGTCCATTACCATGCATTTCTCTTTAGTTTAAATAAGCACGTTGAGTTTTTTACTTAATTTTTTAGTATGCCCGATGTTGTTTAGTAAGTTACTAAGTTTTTACTAAATGGTTAAAGTGCATCGAATGGTACATAATTATAATTTATTAAAATTTTTATTACAGTATTGTAATTTACTAAAATTTTTAGTAATCGTATAGTAAAATTTATTAAGCTTATTATTGCGCATCATTATCACGTTTTACTCGGGCTTCGTACTAAACTTTTGCAAATTATTAATATTATTATTAAATGTTATTAGTAAAAATGTACTAACAAAAAGACACTGTTTAGTAAAATTATACTGGGAGTAAAACACAGGTATACTTAATTGCAAGTAAAAACCTCACCTCCTTCCTCATGATTTTAAACAGTGGCCGAATTAGTTTCCTCAGAAAGACGCGACATCGCACGTGATGTGTTTTTAATAATTTCATGATTACGATTGCAATTTTTTTTTTGGGTATTCATACATTGGATGTTCGTATAAAATCATTCGTCCTCTAATGAATGATTGTTTTTTATTTAAAAGGGAAAAAAGAAGAGAAAGGGTAAAAAGAATGGTGTGTCTTTTCGCTTACGTGATTTTTTGAGAGAGGGAAGGAGATGCTCCCCCACCCCCCAACTCCCTTCCTCCTTTGCTTTTCTCAGGCATGATGGCAGTTTGTCTGTCTCGGAAAGAAATCATATGGTCTTCACTTCACACCCTGATAAACCAAAAAAGAGAAAAAGAAAAGGAGGACACCGTGGGTTTGTCGTAAATCTCGTTCCTTTTCGTTTAACTTTGAAAGGTGTTATGGAACAACACACACACACGGTGACCTTAAAAATACCACTCTCCTGGGCCTTCTTTCAAATAGGAATTTTTACTCCTTTCTTTGGATCACGTGGCTTATTATTGTCATTTAGGCCCATACATGCTGGGCCCAGCCCATACACAATTCACGTGACAACCAGCTGTGACGTGCCAACCCCTCTCCACTCCATCCATTCTGTAGTTCAATCACCCGCCGCTGCCGCAGTATGACGTTACTCTCTCTCTCTCCCCTCTTCTCTACTGCTGCCACCAATCGCTTCTCGTGCTCGTTCGTACGCATCTGTTGAGAGAAAAAAAGCCCTTTCTCCAGGCTGCTTATTGATTCCTGATAATTCCGCTGCTGTTGTAATTTATGTAAAATCTATGGTCATCTGGAGCTGCTTTTTGTTTGCTTTGCAGTCTTTTAGTATTACCGGCAAGATGCGAACCAAAGACAAGAACGCTGCACTTCATGGACGGGATGCTTCAGGGATCCATTTGCGAGCAGATACTCGGGATCTCGATCTTTGCCGGGGCTTCTGGGATCCATGAAAGTGAGTGTCCCTTCCTCCGGAAAGGATGTGATCCCCCGCCGTACCGTATCTTGTGTAGGTCAGTATTCGTTTTCTTTTCACGATGTTCATTCATACGCTCGGTGGGGTTAGTGGAGGGTTGTCGGTTAGAGCTTAGCCGAGAAGTAATTAGAGATGGACAGAAAGAGTGGTAGTTTGGGGTGTTCATGTCAATTGTTGTTCCCCAGCTGATTACAATGCTCGAGAAGTTGATGCCTGTTGTTGGAGGAAAGTAGAGAATCGGGCCTCAGATGCTTTCCATCTTGTAGCTTGTCTTTGAATTGAGCTCATAAGGGGGGGGGGTGTCCCCAGACTCAGGAGGCATTTTGGTTGACTCATTGAACTTGTTTGAGCCCTGGCATTTTGGTTTCTTTCTCCCTTGTCCACCACATTCTGGTTCTCCACTGAGTCAACATCCCAAGCCCAAACACTGATTATATAGAGAAAGGAGTAGTTAGTGGTAGATTCAGATGATGATGCTAGGAGGGTCGGCCACGAATTGATGACTCTCCTAACCATCTCCCTCTCGTAGCTTTCTGGTGTTACATGCATTCACAAAGCATCTTCTTCACCAGGCCTTCCCTTCGTTTCCAGCCATTTTCTAGATCGTTCGTCTAACTTGACCTGAGGTTAAGATTAGTTGTATCATTCACCTTCCACATGGTAGGAACCTCAACCTCATTTATAAGCAGCAGAGTCGCATATTACCCCGACTCCTAATAATAAGCACATTGCATTCCCCTCCTCACTCCCAAAGCCTGTGGTTGGGACTCCCTCCAAGAATTAAACGGCCCATATCTCACCCCCCACCCTGTCGTCCCGTCCCTCTTCCCCCCGTCTCTTGTATTGGAGTGGGGGCGAGAGGGGCCGTAGTCCGTTTCCTTTTCGTACTCCCGATCCGTTATTTAGAGAAAAAAGTTGTCCTTCTTCTTCTTCTTGTTCTCCCTCTCCGGTCGGGGAAAACGAGGGGAGACGATATCTGATGGCGGGTATTGATCCATCTTCCCTGATGGAGAAGCTATCCGAGAAGATACGTTTCCGCGGAGACGACTCCTCCGATTCCGACGACGACGGCTCTTCTGTTTTCAGCGACATGAAATCCAAGGCCTGGAGGCTCTTCGGGAGGGAGAAGCCCGTCCATAAGGTCCTCGGCAGTGGAAAACGTAATCCTTCCTCCGACTCCACCCCCCTCTTCTGATCGGACTCGATGGTTTGATCGTTGTTGAGGTTTCGGGAGACTGTGCCAAAATAACCGATGCCATACGATAATGGATTTTGTGGATGGGGATAGGAAATGGATGGATTGTACGGTTTAGGCTTTTCATGTTTTGAGTAATGGCGTTTGTATCGGATCATCGGTGCAGCTGCGGATATTTTCTTATGGAGGGACAAGAAAGCGTCTGCAGGGTTTCTCGGCGCCGCCACAGCTGTATGGATTCTTTTCGAGTTGCTCGAGTACCATCTCATCACGCTTGTCTGCCACATGTTGATCCTTGCTCTGGCTGTTCTTTTCCTGTGGTCCAATGCATCCACCTTCGTCAACAAGTAATAGCCTCGAGATGCTTCCTTTCTGCTTCCCTTTTTATTTGCTTGTTCCTCATTATATAAGCTGCTACCTTTTCATGCAGGGCACCCCCACGCATTCCCAAAGTTAACCTTCAAGAAAAATGTGTCGTCGAGATGGCATCTGCTCTTAGGTATGAAGCCAATCGAGGGTTGGCCATCTTGAAGGACGTCGGTTCTGGAAGAGAATTGAAGGAGCTCCTAGTTGTGAGTCGATTCTTGGCATTGAAGATTCAGAGTCATTTCATGATTCATAGGTTGGCGACAATCAAATATAACCACGTGCTGTTTTGTTGACTCATGCCTGGATATCGCTTAACCATTGATGTCTGGATGTTTGTACCCATCTACGTAGAGCTGGACGTTTTATTCTATCCTTCGGGCCATTATCAAAACCGTGTCGTGCTAATTGTTTGTTGCTCTTCAGGTAATCACGGGACTGTGGCTCATATCTATTGTCGGAAGCTGGTTCAGTTTCATCACACTGTTCTACTTGAGTGAGCGCCTTCGACTCCACATTGTCAAATCCTATTCTTAATCTTACAAATCTGGTAGCCTAACCCTGTTCTTTTTATTGTTTTTTTTTGGTTATATACAGCAATCATATTGCTCTTCACAGTGCCTGTGTTCTATGAGAAGTACGAGGATCAGGTGGACAACTTTGCCGAGAAGGCAATGGACGAGATCAAGAAGCAGTATGCCGTGCTTGATGACAAGGTTTTGAGCAAAATCCCTAGGGGGCCATTGACGGGCAAGAAGATGGACTGAATCGTCTTTTACATCGCCTGCTTTAGGGTTGAATCCAGGGAAAACTGTTAAATCGATCACGCTCTTCACTGCTTAGATCTCTTTTCTAGATATGTGCAGTGTTTTAGACAATGACAGTTATTAGTAACATACATATCAACCCGACATTACCTTCACGAGTAGCTTCTCTACCTTCCAACCCTGAGGTTCGACGCCGGAGGATCGGACGGTGAACTCTCAATCAAACACACACCAGTAATTTCATCGAAATGACAAAATAAAGAGATGCATAAAATGACCTCGCAAAGGTTTTTGATCATTGCTGGCATGAAGCAGAGAAGACGGCTTATACCAGGTTGGATCCACTCGAAAGTTTGTGTTCAATCAATATGATTCCAGGACTCATAAAGCATAAGAGAAGTCCTACGTGAATAATTTGTAAATGTACAGAATTAACTCCCTAAATGGCCTACTTGGCTAGTTTCCACATTCCAAACCACCCTATTCTATGCACACGAAACAATTACTACACCTACCTTTAGCAAAACCCATGCATCAAATTTTAAGTCCTGCAACCTACGACACATCGAATTACAACGCTCAGAGGATACTTAGGAGTTGAGGTTGCCAGCGAGACTAAGTGACTTATTCCCCCCTTGTGGCTCTGATGTTTTCCATGTGTTAAGAATTGGAGAAGTCTTCTTGGAGGACAAGACAGTTTTTGGCCGTAGGGCGATGAATTCTGATTACCATTTAAAGGAAGTAAGAGAGCTGTTGCTTCTTCCTCGAGCCACCCTCACCATACAAGTCGTTCCATTGCTTCAGTTCATTCATCACCGATCCTTCGGAGGTAAAGCTTGCTGCCACCTGCATTGATCATTGCCTATGAGAACCACGTATTATAGTTGTTGCACTTTTTCAACCAGGGGAGGTATTATGTAAGCCACCTGATTCTTTGCCTGCCTCAAGTCTTCCATATTCAGTGGTCTTAGTTTGATCTCGGTTTCATCCTTACCCTCTTTCATTTCATATTCGTCTTTAGCTTCAGGTGTATCTTCAGGGCTCTTCGCCTTTTCAGCTGTTCTTTTCCTTTCCTGGAGGGGGAAAAAGAAGTTCATCTAACTAACAAGACCAAACAACGGTGTTTCCACGGAACAAGAAAATAACATGTGACACGACAATAAATTTCAGCTCGTAAGAGGGACAGATTGCACTTGCCAAATCTTTCAGTCTTTCCTGCTGCAGAAGCTCTCGGACAGGGCGATAGGCAGCTGTCATGCACAGGTTCTGTTTCCAGAAAACCACACGAAGAATCAGGGTAAGTGGCAATACAATTTTAGCAGGCAATGCAGAGAAATAGATATGCAAAGTATGCGAGGAGATATGTATACCTTGAGATCACTTCCACTATAGCCCTCCGTCATAGCGGCAATTTCTTTATAGTCCAGATTCTCCACTTTCTCCTTTGACAAGAGCGTCTTCAGGATCATTTCCCTATTCTCGATAGATGGAAGACCAACCATGATCCTGACAAAGAAAGAAAACGGAGAACAATGACTTCAGATTCATACATCTCAATATTCAGAAATATAATGGAGGAACAAGAATGCAGGTAAAACGACTCCAACCTGCGCTCAAATCTCCTAATAATTGCTTCATCAAGGTCAAAAGGCCTGTTTGTTGCTGCAAGAACGAGAATTTGCTCGCCTGTTTTAGTAAGCAGCCCATCCCAATGCGTCATGAACTCATTCTTAATCTTGCGCATCGCCTCGTGCTCTCCAACTTGAGTCCTCTGGCCAAGCATGCTATCTACCTCATCTACGAAAATAATAGTTGGGGAAACCTTTGCTGCCAGAGTAAAGAGTGCCCGCACATTCTTTTCATCCTCACCAAACCACTTTGACGTGATGGTGGACATAGAAACATTGATGAAACTCGCCCCAGCTTCATTAGCGATAGCCTTTGCGAGCATAGTTTTCCCAGTACCAGGAGGACCGAAAAGCAATATGCCTCTGCAGGGCTTAAGAAGACCGCCCTTGAAAAGATCAGGTCTGCGAAGAGGGAGCATGACTAGCTCTTGAAGTGATTCTTTTATCTCATCCAATGCACCGATATCGGCAAATGTTACCCCTATCTCGTCAGCAGGGATGACCTCTGTCCTTATCCGCTTTTCGAATTCATTGTCAGGAGGAACTTCCTACAAGAAATAGTAAATTGACTCAAGTGGGATATATGCCTACTATCATCACATTGCTCAGTTGCTTACTCTTGCTGAGTCACTGAGATCTTAATGTAGATATTCATAATTGAAGAGTAAGAAGTTTCAACTAACTGTCACCTTCGACGAAGCATTCTCCCCGTCCTTCTTAGCAGCAGAAATTGAATTTTCTGTCTCACTCTTGCCTTTGGGGGCCGGATTCTTAGACTTTGTCTCAGTTTTAGCATTTGCAGCTTCCTCCCCTTCATTCTCCTAAAAGAGAGAGGCAATTCTTTCATCGAATAATAGCAAGTTGCTGTCACTTAGCAAAGGATCTCACCAAAATTTAGATTTTAGACCAACCTTAGTAGTTTCGGTACTCTGATCCAATTTAAGAGTATCCCTGTCCCCGTCGTTGCCTTCTTGAAATATATCTAGTCCATGGGAAAGGCTGGACCAGAAAGACAACAGTAAGCTCGCCATTGATCAAACAGCAGTACGAAGATTTAATTTATGAAACTGTTACCTTTTAGAAGATATGACCAGCTTTCCATTTCTGTATTCTGGATCTTTGTTGTTCGTTAGGTGGTAATATAATGCAGATACAATGATTTCCTCGATGTGATTGCTTATGGCCATGGTGTCAGAATGGCATATGGATCCAAAATCATCACAGACTATGTCATTGGCAGCAAGAACCCCCGCGATGTGATTTTTGTTATCTTGAATCTGAAGAACTCTCATATCTTCTTCCAGTTGAGCTTTCCAGTTCGCAAAATGGGTCTCGTCTGCTGGTGGTCGAACTTCAATGCTGTACGGGAACAGGAGAGCAAGCCTTTCATCGATTTCTCGGCTGTCATCCTCGTATTCCAGCTTATGAGATCCAATAATCAAGATAGATCCGGATAATTTCTGAACCATCTTATGGAATAATTTGCACAATCTGTCTGACTGACTAAAGAGCTTTTCTACATCTCTGAGATATAGAATTACCGGATTGGTCTTGGATATCGAAACCAATACCTGTGGGAGGATAACAGCACTGCCATTCACTCTACAGAGCCCCAAACCAGTATATATTAGATGTAGCTTAAGGGGCATTACTGAAATGAAAGCATTACCTTATAAACTGACTGTAAGAGGAGTTTCTCATCAAAACACCACCTGTACGTGTGCCTAGAGGATGCTGCAGACACAAAATGTATCAATTGTCACATTTATAAGGATACTAGCACGTAAACTATGAAGGAATCATATTACCTGTGTTAGAACAACCACCTTCTGAGAAAACACTGCTAGTATCAGATGAAGAAGCATTTCGACGATGCTTTGAAGAATTACTTGACTCTTCCACATAGCTAGCAATACTTTACACCATTATACAAACTGGAATCAATCAATAACGATAAATACATTTAACCTGAGTAAATTTCATACCGTGATTTTATGTTCGAGCTACTATTTTGCCTGCTTATACAGCCTGCACAAATTCGTTGTTTCAAATTTGGAAATGTCAACTAAGGAGGGCATGGCACAAACCAAGCCCGATTTGATCATATAATAAGCATTTGGCTTCTCTTGATGAGACGTTCAGGTCTCTTGAAATTTCGCTGATACTGGGGTCATTACTTTTACCTCTTTTCTTATCTTTTGGAAGAGCACTTGCTAAAGAACTGACCAAACTGGACATGTGTTCCATTGTCAGCTCCGAGAGGGACCTTTTCAATGACTGTAAAATGAAAGGAAAACGAATTTACATCTGACAATCCTTGAAAACAGCAATTTTTACAAGAGCCATCCACTTATGAACTATTATTAATGCTAAACTAACAGAAAACAGCTTACCGATCCTTTACCGACAACACCGTATTTGTTCTGCATCTGCGGACAAGATGATTGAAGTAAATCAGTACTGACCACATAGATAAATGCTCCGAACGAAGTCCATATTATGTGGCATCGCTCACCTTCAGTGACAATGCATTCATATCTAACAGCAGCAATTTCGATTCAAAAAGTTGAGCCAATGCCTTGGCCAGCATTTGCTGATAAAGCTCTGCAGGAAGTCAAAGTCTCCACCGAGTCAGTCCTGTCATAAAACCAAAGTCAAGGTGCACCTCCTATGGGGACCCGAGAGATAAAAAGAAGCAGCAGCGAACAACATCAACTCACCGGACGGCCCCAATAGCAATATCGTCCTACTGGCGGGGGAAAGATCCCTCGTGTGCCTGGAAATCTCAGGATGCTTGAGATGGACGTAGGCGGCACTCGTGAGCAGCGCCCGAGTTTGGTCACTGCCCAAAAATCACGAAATGGACGACTATCATCAGTGCGAAAATCCAGTACCTAATAACCGAGGTTAAGGGTGCAGTGAAATCCGCATACTCCAACTACGGTACAACTCAGAATTACGAATTTTCATGCATAACAACGGCAGCAGTAATCAATCCGGGGGGGGGGGGGGGGGGGACCATTTGCTTTCCAAGGTACTTGGCAGAAAACAAAAGGGAAGAAAGGACATTCCTTTCCACCCACACCAAGCAAGATCAACATCAAGAAGAAAACAAACAAAGGTGGGATCTTTGTGTTTGTGTACCTTAGATAATACGGGAACTCGTCGAAGTTGAGGGTAATGTCCTTCCCGTGGACGACGAGCCTCGACAGCTCCCGCTCGATCTGGTCCCCAGTGGCCTCGTCGGATGAGCAGTCAGTTCCAACTCCCACCAGCCAGCGGCTCACAGTCTGGCCGGACGCCAGTCCTAAACCCACCCCGACACCAACCCCAACGACTCCAAGGGCAGACAAAAACATATCCTTCTTCTCCATCCGGGAGAGTATCTGAAAACTGAAGACGGGGGGAGGGAAGGATGTGTCTTTGGTGTTGTTTGTTTCCTTTGGTGGAGTTGTCTTTGGGAAGAAGACGACAGAGGCAAAGTGTGCGTGTCTTGTCTGGTCTGGTCCTCGTCATCCCACTATTTTTACTCAATTTTTTTTTTTTAAAATTTTTAATATTTTGTAATTACTCGTAACATCGAAACGGCACGTGCTTCATTTATGTATAAACCCCATGCATAGTTTTTATGTGATTTGTGCTTTGCTTATCTGATCATGTGGGTTTTCTGGCAAGTTGCAAATGGCGGCTGATGAGGCAATTTCATCTCAGCTCGACGTGGTAAAAGATAATTAAAAAAAAAAAACGACAGAGAGACGAGGAGGATTGGATTGGATCGGATCGTCGACATGAAGAAACGACAAAGGAGGAGGTGGTGGTGGTGGGGGGAAGGGGTCATTTCATTCAGTTTGCCTAAATTAAATAAAATATTTTAATTCTTTTTTTGTCGTTGTCGTTTGTTATAATTTCCACGTCAGCAATCACATGGCATTCATAACCACCAGTTTCCTTTTTTTTTTTCCTATTTTTCTTTATGTAAAGTTATACCCGCTCTCATTAAAAGTAAATACCACCAATAATTTTTAAAATTTTATGTTTTTAATTTTAATATTGAATTTTTTTTGTAACATCGAAAGAATTCAGAAACGGTGCACGGAGTTGTCTTTTGACCGTGACAAATTTAGGAAATGTTTATGTAAATTCCTCCTTTCTTATTTAATTGATGGGCGGCATCAAAGAAAAATAATTAATGAAAAGGTGAACGTCCAATCAAAGGGTTTGGCCTCCCCCTTTAGACCAATTATTGGACAACAACGCACCTACATTCATTATTTGCCCATCTTAAAATATTAGAAGCAATTGAAAAATGTTAGAGCTTAAAAAAATAATATAGAACTCAAAATTTTAATTTGAGGATTTTAATGCTTCCAGCGGATGGTAAGATGACGCATGGGAACAAATCGACAAGTACCACAAGTTATAATTAAACTTATAAATGTATTTTTTATCTTTTAGAAAAGAAAGAAGTATGAATTTTAATTAATCAGAATGAATCGTGAACGTACTCTTTTTCTGTCGATTCAATTTGAGGGGGAGAAGAGAAACGGGATAAAGTGGAAGGAGCAAAAAAAGTAAAAGCAAAAGAAGCATATCAGTCGGCGGGGGGTTGTCTCCGGGAAGAAGACAAAACTCTAAAGCCATCTGAAAAAAACCTCTCGGCGGCTGACCCTAACACTCTACTAGAGACTTTAGGTAACACTTATAAAACAGACATCCTTATAATTATTATAAAAAACGAATACCTTGTAATCGTTACAGTACAGTTTCCTGAATGTCTAATCCTACTAACTTTCTTAAATAATAAACTTTCGATTAATCATTAGATAATTACCAAGTATCGTTGTCTTCCTTGTAGCAGCTCCAAGCCAGCTCATCTCTCTCTACCCAAAACTGTCTTCACCACTTGAAATGACCTCCTCCATTCGTCTCGTGTTCTTTGTGTTTTTATCGGCGACTATTGAACAAGCAAAACCCCTACTTCATTTCTTCAGTTATATTTTTTTTCATGTAGATTGTTTGGTAAATGTGTTTTTCTGTGCGGTGGATTCTTGCTATTTACTGTCGAAATATGATTCCATTAAGAAGGGGTTGAATTAGTGCCTTAAGATATCCGACACTTTTTTCGTTTCAGATCTGATTATAAAAATGGTCGCTATCAGTTTTCAGAACCTGGATCTGCTAAAAGTTTTCTCTTTCTATGTGCTAAACAGGTACTTTAGCTTATGAAACATGAGACATCATATAAGGTTTATAGTAGTTCGACAAGCAATGCCTACGTGTACTCTCTTAGCACTTTATCTCAATTAGGGTGTATTCACTAGATGTAAGAACATGGAAATACATATGAATACTTCTACCTAAAATGCGACAAACAAAACCAACACGGATACACCGTGACTAACTATTACCTACACAGTCGCACTATGACTAACTTCGGCTCCGCTCTCCATTGCGTCCGTGGCTTTCACTTTTTTTGCTACCATAATACCTGCATGAAGACTCCTTCTTCGTGACTTGTCTTGCACGTCCCTCATGTGGCTAACTCCGTCACTGTTCCTCACTGCTTCCGTGGCTTTCTATCTCGTGGCTACCACACCACTTGTAGAAAACTCATGTGGCCTACGACTTCCCTTACACTCCTACCATGTGACTAACACCCAACACAAATAAACCAAGATTGCATAACAACGAGTTTGCAATTACAGAAGATTCTTTCTCGAAGAGATAATTGACTCGATGAAAGAACAAGGACACTCTCAAGCTTTTGAACCAATGAAAACTCACGACTTCTCTTTCAAACTTTTAGGAAGAATGACATCTTTCAAGTCTACCTTCATCTTTGGATTCATGCTTGAGGTTGAGCAAAACTTACTCAAATTGATTACAATGGCTAGATGATTTCTTGCAATTGTGTTCCACGATTTGATACTGCAAATTAGCTTCCAAAAACACTATAATTATAATGCTTAATTGATCTGATAAGTAATTAACAAATTAAGCTTATGTTCAAGTATAATATATGTTGGGACGGTTTTGATGATGAACCGGATCCTCTGTACTACAGAAGGTCGAACATTCTATTCTACAGAAGCTTCTTATATTAAGGGCTTTATGTAAGAATCATTTTGTAATTAAATGATTAGTTGATGATTATTTAATTATGAAATACAATCCCATCGATCAAGATAATTATCTGATCGAATCATATTGATTTAGTCACCAAATAATCATATTGGAGATAATATTTTTATAGAAGGAAATGCATCTCTCTATATATGGAAAGGTTCTACTAGATGGTCTACAGGCTTCTGTAAGCTCTTACGACCTCTACATGACCGTTATTTGGTTGCAAATCACCACCACCTGTCCAGATACATTTTCACATGTGTCTTTATCAGGATGGAATGAATCATTACCCATATGGAAGTAAATCAACGATTATTTCCATCTGGAGAAGGTTATCGAGCAGAACCTTCTACGATACCTTCTATGATGCACTATTCATGGAAAATATATCATGATCTTATTCTGATTTATTTTCTATCTGAATACTTGAACGTGTATGTTATTATTCATTTTGTCTACTAACCTTTAATTTCTTATTTTGCAGATTGTTAATTTATCTTTTCTTTTTTACATTTTCTTCTTTGAACTTTGTGTATAAAAGGGCACGCCTTCTCAAAGAAAAAACAATAATTACTAGTTCTTTTCTGACTGAAAGCGTGAGCTTTAGTTCTTTCATTCTTTCATTCGTTCGAGTTAGTCACACGAGGAGCACTAGCGACGGACGGCTGCATCGTTGGTGAAGCCTTCTGGGAGAGTGACTCGGGGGCTCGAGGGACTCGGTTGGAAGCTGCAGGAAACGTTGTTGGAAGCGTGTGTACGTGGGCAACGTGCAGCGGGCCGGAGAGAAGGGCTGAACCTCAGGAGCACAGAAGGTGAGGAACTAACCAGCTTCTGTTGTGTAGAGCTCCGTGTGCAGGAACCTAGGACGGAGGCTGCCGTCTGCTTGCGTGGGGTTTGCCGCGTGCTTGCGCAGGGTCTGCTACGTGCTTGCGTAGGGTATGCTACGTGCTTGTGTGGGGTACGCCACATAGTCGCTATCTCGAGGAGATCATGCAGGTCGTGTGGAGCCGCCGGAGGGAAAATCCATCCTTGAATAGAGGTCGCTATTCGCTTACGTAGGGTTCGCTACGTGCTCGCGTGGGGTACGCCACGAAGTCGTATCCTTGAGAGGATTGCGCATTTGGTTATCTTTGATAGTCACACTCACGTGTGCAACTCTCTGAAGCACAGAACTCTACAGTCTGTGCATACATTTTCTTTGTCACTTTTGATACAGAACCTTACGGTCTGTTTAGTAGAAGATCGACAACTCTTGACACAGAATCTTTCAGATCTGTGTTTTATAATTAGGTCATTTACTATACAGAACCTTCTATTGTGGATTGACACTCTTGGTACAGAACCTTACGGCCTGTGCAACACTTTCTGTAAGACAGAGTTCTTGGATCTGTCCTACAGAAGGTTGACGCTTACAGTACAGAATCTCTTGATCTATGCTATAGAAGGTTAACACTTACAGTACAGAATCTCTTGATCTGTGCTATAGAAGGTTAACACATCTGTCACAGAACCTTCTGGTCAGTGTCGTGCTTACCTTCTTCGACACAGAACCTTCTGGTCTGTGTTGTGCCTTACTTTCTACGATACAGAACCTTCTGGTCTGTATTGAGCCTTAGTTACTATAGTACAGAACCTTAGTTTTTATGCTACGTAACAAGCCTCTACGGTACAGAACATTCTGGTCTGGTCTCTGCCACTCAAACCTCTATCGTACAGAACCTTCGGGTCTGCTTTTAGTTGATATCATTTGTGCAACTTGTGCTGAGATACATTTGAGTGGAAACCATCCAAATATCTGGGTGAAGAGTGGACGTAAGCAATTTGCTGAACCACTATAAAAATCCTTGTGTCCAATCAAACAAATTGCGAACACACTCGAACGTTCTGTTGTACAGAAACCTATCTATGGTTCTGTTTGACAGAAGCTTCCTTTCCGCTGCGGGGTAAAACGAAAAAGTGTTAAAATCCGAATTTGGTCATTAACACTAATTCACCCCCCTCTTAGTGTAACAATATATTTCACAAAGGTTGTATTTTGTTTCAACAGAATCAGTACTTTTCATATATAAAATTGGCTTTGTCATTCATTATTCGTTTCCTTATCAAGAAACATTTATATCTCAAGTTCTATTTTCACCATATATGAGATATTCTAACCTCATGAAAACAGCGTCAAATTCCATAATTAAGGGCCACTCAAGATAACATATTTCAAGATATATTTTCAAAATAATCAAGGAGTGAACTTGACAAGCAAGTCACTTCTGCTACTAAATCTAAACTTACTTTATGAGTTAATACAATAAGAATTAACATCAAGTCATGTATGATAATTATCTAAGTGCTCTCATATGAAACATTCTCCAACAAAGAAATGCTCTTTTTTAACAATTATATCTTCTCTTGTAAGGAGAGTTATAACTTCTATAATATAAGTGCTTATCTCGACAATATAAATAGTGGACATGAGTGATAAATCTAGCGCACAAAACACCATATATGAGGCCTAGATCTCTTTTTCCATTTAGGTCCTCTATATGTCCTTTCCATATTATTCAAATAATAGAAACCATCTTGTACAGTTAATACATGCTTCTTTATACACTTAAATAGCATATAAGCAATATTCACCCTTTATCGTTGTCAAAACCAGATTATTCCAATAGTTAATATGATTATAGTTCATTACCTCCACAATCTTAGCAAGGAATCCATAACAAGACATCCATCATCGTTACTTCGACATCGTGTTGGTCTTCAGAGATCAAATGAAAGACATCCTCTGCTAGAAATTTGTAAGATGACGTATTGGCCGCCATATAAGAGAATGAGTAATGACAATGATGTAACGCGACTTAGCACTCGTAGATTTGCATGTATATGGGGTTATCGCAACCGGAGAAATCACAAAATCCCAAAGTCAAAAGCCGGACAAAGTTTACTGTGATTTATTTGTTGTGACTTGAGTATCGATTATCATAAAATGATAATAAAAAACTATATATGTAAGTTTGATTTTATTGAGCAAGATAAAAGCATAGGACTATACATAGAACAAGACATGAAATTGGAAGAATATTTTATTTTATTTAACTATTCATTAGTTTGTTATTTACTCATGTTATTTTTATTTTTACTATTATTATACGTTCATCATTTTTTTGTCTTATAGTATATAATCGAACATAATTTGTGTATCCTATAAAACTTCTTCACTGCAATGCCAAACTAATGGGCAAATTAAAATAAACATATTCTTTGTAAAGCTTAACGAAAGCTTAGTAAATATATTAACTGTTGAAGGTACTTTATGATCCAAGTAAATGCAATATTAGTAAGAGAATTGTCCTTAAATGGAACATTAAAGTGGAGCATTCAAGTAGACATTTAATAGGTTCAATGTATTTATTTGGACAGCTTATGTAGCTAAGACTAACATCTCTACTCATTCCTATATATAGTGGATCATATAACCATTTGAAAAGGATGAAGGAAAAAAATATTTTACAACTCTCTCCTAGAAGGTGACAACACTACAGAAGATGAGCAAAATGCGTATAAGGAGAACATCATGAAAAATGCCTTGGCTTTGCAGATTCTACAACAATCCATAAGCAAAACCATCTACCCAGGGATATTTGGCCAGACAAAGGTGAATGAAGCGTGATAGGTCCTAAAGAAGGAGTTCAAAGGGTCACATAAGGTGATCTATATAAAATTGTAGAACCTTTAGATAGACTTCGACAATCTAGCCATGAAAGACGCAAAAACCATCAAAGACTAGTTCTCAAGGATCGTGGAGATCCTCAATTAATTGAATAGTCACGGAGAAGTTCTCCCAGATCGAAAATTCATGGAAAAAATCTTCAGAAGCTTGCCATAGAAGTTTGAACATGTGGTAACCGTGATGAAGAGATGAAAGATCTCGCAGAGGTTTCCATCTATGAGTTGATGGGTTCTCTAGAAGTCCATGAGAAACGGGTCAGCAAGTACACAGTCCCGGTGGAACAAGCATTTCAAGCGAAGTTGAATGTTTTTTAATAAAATGCAAGAACATTACAAAAACAACAGAAGATCCTATGGCAGAAGACGCAACAACAGGTTTTGTGGTAGAGGCAGAGGCTATCCAGAAGGACGACTAGAAGGTCAGCACAAAAACGGCCATGGAGAAGCTGAAGCTGGATGCCGTATTTGCAGAAAGTGTAACCATGAAACAAAAGATTGTCATCTTCGATGGAGGAGATACAAGTCCCCCACTCATTCAGATCGTCATTGCTGGTACAAAGATAAAGAACAAAAGCATGAACAGAAGCATGAGGACAAAGGCTTAGTGAATTTTTCTAAGAAATATGAACATTCTAAAGTTTTCTATTCTTCCTCTAACTCAATGCAAGATATGGATGAGATATGGTTCCTCGATAGTGGTTGTAGCAACCATGTCATAAGGATCAAGAAGAACTTTGTGGAGCTTGATGATAAATACAACTTTCTCTTGGAGTTTGGAGATAATAAGAAGTTGAAGATATAAGGTAAATGTGTTACTCCAGTTTTAGTGCAGAAGGTCAACATAAGAGGATGCACGACATCTTCTACACTCCAGAAATCGCATATAACCTACTAAGTGTGGGACAGATGATAAAAAATGGATATAAGTTGGGTCTTGTAGAAGGCCAATGTTAGATAACGGACAGAAAAGGACAGAAGGTAGCTGTCGTAAAGATGACGTCCAACAATTTGTTCTCATTAAAAATGACTCATTGCAGCAATGTTGTTCTCAAAACTGAGGCTATGGATGATTCTCATCTTTAGCATCTTATGTATGAACATAGGAAAGGCCTAGCTCTGTTGAAGCAGAAGGATATGGTGGTAGGATTACCTTCTATACAAGCTACAGAAGGTGACGTCTATGAATGATGTATCTTCGAAAAGCATCATCGTCTTCCATTCACAAACACATCATGGAGAGACTCAAACATCGTTTGTGAAGGATGTGTCATGCAGATATTTGTGGACTGACTTAAACTATGTCTCTCAGTAACAGAAGATACTTTCTATTTTTCGTAGATGACTATACTAGGATGATTTCAGAGGAAGTCAGATGTTTTCACCTCCTTTATGATGTTCAAAGCACTTGTAGAGAATCAAGGTAGATACAAGATTAAGTCCTTGAGGACGGATCGCGAAGGAGAGTTTCTATCAAGACCATTCTTAGACTTGTTAATAGGGTTTTGATGATGAACAATATAGAGCCTTGCCCCTATATGCTACAAAAGCATGTATGATACGCTACAGAAGGTGCTCCTGTAATCTATAGAAGTTTGTGTTGTATACTACAAAAGGTTACCGTAAGGGAACGTTCTGCAAGTGAAATCATCACCTTAATTAAATGAATGATGTGCGAAATTGTTTTTGGAATGTCAAAGGAGTAAGTACTGACTTTGGTAAATATGGAAATTTATTTCTATAAATATATTTTTATTTAATTAATTAATTATAGATAATTTAAAAGAGAATATTCCTTTGAAATATTGTCAATCCTATCTTATCTAATTAGTATTAATTAGAAGTGATTTTCTTACCAATAGAAATGATGAGATCATATCTTCACATTTGGGAATAATATATTTCTCATCTTGGAAGTTTCTATAATAACCTTCTGTATGTTAAAGAACGTCTGCATTTATTTGTATTTTTATATGGATGAACCTCATTCAATCTAGTAACAACGTCCAGGAATGTGTGTAATCAAATTTGGAAGAAATCAGCTAGATTAAGAAATAGATCAATTATTATTTCTTTTTATAGAAGGTTACACGTCTGCAGAACCTTCTGACCATCTGTTACTTGTTGGGGACGAAATCATTCAATCTTTGATTGATTTCCAACGGTAACATGATAGATGTAATGCTGCCACAATTTGAAAATAATCTTATGCCACTAATATGATTATTACGCTAACAGATTACATCCCTTGTTTTGCAGGAAGATACTTTCCGTCTACAGCAGCACGACGTCCTGTAAACTATTAGCCTAATTTTGATTCATTTGATTAGCTACAATAGAAGACTCAACATTGTTAATTGTGGTTGAGTGAGTACATTAGAGTAGAATAGTTGATTTTGCTTTGAGTATGTCGTTCGTGTTATTGCCGCACCATGGGAGGAGCGTGAGTTATATAAGGCAGTATCGTCGGTGAAGCTTCTGGGAGAGTGACTTGTGGGGCAAGAAGGACTTCGGTTGGAGCCTATGGATAGCGTTGGACGGGCGTGCAGCAGGATCCGGGGGAAGATTGCTGGCTGTGTACGAGCCAACGTGCAACGACCGAAGTGAAGGCAAAAACTCCGGAAGCAAAGAAGGTGAGGGACTGATATGGTTCTGTAACTACATTTTGTTGTGGTTGTGTGCAAGAACATCTACTCGGTGAGGAGTCGAGGGGAAGTCTTCACGAGGAGTGAAGCATTCTTGGTGAGGAGCCAAGGGATTACTTAGTGAAGAGCTGAGGAGAAGTTGAAGCGGGTTGTTGTGCATGCTTGGTGAGGAGCCAAGGGATTACTCAGTGAGGAGCTAAGGGGAAGTCACAACGAGTTGTTGTGCATGCTTGGTGAAGAGATAAGAGATTACTCAGTGAGGAGCCGATGGAAAGCCGTAGCGAGTAGCTGTACAACTGGCGAGGACACCGTCCGATGAGGGGAACGTCCAAACACCCGTCCAAACACCAGGTTACCTTCTACATCACTGATACGTTCTGGTTAGTGATAGGCACCATACATTTTGGGTGAGAGTGGACGTAGGTAGTTTCTGCCGAACCACTATGAACTTGTATCTCATTTACTTTTGTTGGTTAATCATTTCATAAGTGTTAATCGTACAAAAGCAGCAAATAAAAGGATAATCGTGTAGATACAAAAGGTTAACTGGCGAGTTACAGAAGGTGGTGTTACATTACTTCTGTTCCCACGTTCGTTTAAACCTAAACCTCTAAGGTTCCGAAAGTTGTCAAAAATAATTCTATTGGTCTGATTGACGACGTAAACAACAGATCACTTCGGGTTCTGTTCGATAGCCTCTATAGCAAACAGAAACCTCACAAAGGTTCTGTTATTATAGGAGGTTTAGTCTTCCGCTTTTGGGGGTTCTATGAAAAAGGTTAAAATTGACCCTCTGGGTATTAATACTAATTCACCCCCTCTTAGTCTTAATTACTGGGCCAACAAGACTATTGCCAATAGAAGGTGATATAGAGGCATTTGACTATGCAGTATTCTCCATAGTAGAATGGAGTCGCAGAAAGAAATAACAGAACCATATTAGAGATGGCCAGAAGAATTCTGAAGGGCAAAGGTCTACCCAATAAGTTATGAGCAAAAGTTGTTAACACATCTGCCTACCTTCTGCTAGATCCCTTAAAAAACGATTAGGGACAAGACAACAAATAAACCACGGCACATAAGGAAGCCCATGGCGAATCATTTAAAAGTATTTGAGTGTGTTGGATATGCACTTACACCTTCTCAAGGAAAAGAAAAGTTTGATGAGAAACGTGACAAGTTGATTTTCATCGGATATAGTGATTATCAAAGGGATATCATCGGTATAATTCGAACACTGATAAGTTAGTTTTGACGAGAGATATTATTTTTGATGAACTTGTAGCTTGGAAGTGGCATGAAGAGTATTCTATGACTCATATATTCCAGTTTATAGAAGTAGTAACAGAAGCATCTGTATAGAATCATATCAGTATAACAGAAGCAGTATTAGAACTTACAGTACATAATCCCATCGGAACAAAAGAAGCTAGTTCTTCGAGAAACATTCAAAAAACAAAGGGTCATATTGAAAATACACTACCATTGAGTAATCGATCGTTCACTGAAATTTATGAGCAAGCTAACTTTTCTCTTACTATATTTGAGCCACATAACTTTGAAGAGGCAACGAAAGAAGAAAAATGGAAAAATGTCATGAAGGAAGAGATGACTTCTATAGAGAAGAATGACACGTGGTCATTGGTTGATCTGCTAGAAGGAAAAAGAGCTATCAGCTTGAAGTGGGTCTACAAGACCAGGTATAATAAAGATGGAAGCGTGCAGAAGCATAAAGCTCGCATCGTAGTAAAAGGCTATTCACAGAAGCCCGTGGTTCATTTTACAGAAACTTTTCCTCCTGTAGCAATGATGGAGACAATCCGCGCTGTTCTATCCATTGCAGCATCGAAGGAGCTTGAAGTATTCTAGTTTGATGTCTAGTCATCATTTCTAAATGGATTACTAGAAGAAGAAGTCTACGTAGAGCAACAAAGATTCGTGATGAAATGAACAAAAGACGAAGTCTTCAGATTGCATAAGGCTCTATATGGTTTAAAGCAAGCACCAAAAGTGTAGAATTACATAACTGATTCCTACCATAAGAAGAAAGGATTCTCCAAAAGCTCGGTAGAACTTTCGTTATACATACATAAGGTTGGTCCTGATTTTCTAATAGCATGTCTCTATGTGGATGATTTGAACTGCACTAGCACCAACAGAAGCTTGCTGCAAATGTTCAAGGAAGCCATGTTGGAAGAGTTTGAGATGATAGATCTTGGCTTGATGAATTACTTTCTCGGATTTCAAGTGAAGTAGAAGAAATGAGAGATTTTCATTTCTCAAGAGAAATACATTGTGGATCTGGTTGAAGACGTTTCGTATTGGAGAATGTAAAGTCAATTTCTACTCCAATGTCACTCAATGAAAAGCTATAGAAGGAAGGCTATCCAAAGAAGCCTGGTGGGTTCTCTTATCTATCTCATTCACACTCGGACTGATATTGTTCATTCCGTGAGTTCGCTGTCTAGATTCATGAGCAACGCTAGTAGAACTCATTTCACAGTAGCATAAAAGGTTCTACGCTACCTAAAAAGCACATAAAAGGTCGGATTGAAGTTTACAAAAGAGAAGAAGGATGATATGTTGGGTTATGTAGATAGTGATTGGGCAAGAAGCTTGGATGATCATAGAAACACATCAGGATACTTGTTTTGCATCGGAACAAAGCCCATTTCATGGCGTTCAAAAAAGGAAAGCACCATTGCTCTATCATCTGTAGAAGCTGAGTACATAGCAGCAAATGAGGAAACAACAGAAAGCTGTCTGGCTCAGAAGGTTATTTCTCGAGCTACAACAGAAGGTGGACGAGCCAACAACAATCTTCTATGATAACTGTAATACCCCAAATTTTCTCTCGAATTTCTTTTGCTTATAACAAATCCCATTCAAATTGAAGCCTTACCCATATACATGGACATGGGCCTTTAATTCCATTAATGATTTGGACAAAACCCATTAAAAAGCCTAATTTTTTGGTCATTTCTTTAAAATGACGTTTTTCTTTTCCCATTAAAAATCCTACCTATCATACCACAAATTAAGCACAATTATTTCGTCTTTTAATTTATTTCCTTCATTTTAATTTCCTTGTCCGTTACACTGATCCTCTTCATGCAAAGAAAGATGACCAAATTCAAAGGATCATATTCACTCCCCTTCCCCTATCAGACAATCACACAGGTAAGAAAAAATCAGAGATTCCCCATCAGAGGATCTCTGAAATCCTGAGAGATAAAATCCTCCCCCTCCTTTTCAAAAAATATATGATCAGAGAATCAGATAATCAGGACAGAGACATCCCTCACCTTCAGACGCTCCACCCCTCCGAGGATCGGAGGCCAACTCCTCCTCCCTCTACATGCAACCGGAGGCCAACTCCTCCATACACACCAACGCCGGAGCCCAACTCCTCCCAACGTACATATAGAAACCGGAGCCAAGGACTCCCCTTCTCCAGTGCTGACGAGCCAAAACCTCCCGATCAGCCTACCAGCCGACACCCTCCCGTCGTCGTTCATCCTCCTCGGGCTACCCCGAGGCGAGGTAACCCCCTCGGAACGAGCCTTCAAACAAGGTCGTAACAGCCAAAGGACAAAGGACAGCCGGCGTGCCATCTCCCGTCGACACTTACCACAACGTAAACAGGTCGTAATCATTTAAACTCCTCTCGAAATGCATTTTCATATGTTTTTTAGACCTCAAAGCTTTCACGGTAGCTTTGGGGTCGATTTTGCATTCATTTGTGGCACGAAAGTGTCGGGACATCTCCCGGCCTTCTATTTCGATTGTTTTCAGCGGCAACGCCTCAAAAGGCTCTTTTTTTTCAAAGAGGTTACGAACATTTTCGAACCTCGAACCCAAAAGGTCAAATGATTTACAATGAGTGATGATCTTGGAAATATTTTTATTTTAATTTTTGGTTAATCGATGACCAAGATATGCCCCCCGAAACTAGCGCCACCTTCGCTGGCCGCGACAGAGCAGTCTGTCGCATTGTTACTTCCGGGGACATTGCTGAAGATCTAACCGTTGGATGTTGTTAAAACTTTTTGACCAGAAACTAGACTTCAATATAATTGTTTTCATATATTAACTAACCGTTGAAGTTTCTGTAACAACAAGATACGACCTCGTGAACAGACTGTACACCAAGTGAGGTCTGCCGAGCATCGCTACTTCACTCTTTGCACAATACCCGCGGATCAAACCGTTGGAGTGTACTTAAATTTTGTAAATATGTTCTTCACTTAATCATGTTGATTTTGACATTTCATACACATTTTTTCACAATGTGGATGAAAAGATATCAATTTTTGTTCCAACGGCTCAGGTCAGCCAAACTGGACAAGCTATTTATATTACTTTCAATTTTTGCACGAGCATATCTTTCGATCCAACCGTTGGATCCATGTGGAATTTTACACACGAATTCTTCATTACCTTACCTTTCTGTGAAGTTGCACTCCGATCGGACATTCGAGGACCATGATATGATAGGAATATCAACAAACGATTTCGAGGATTCGACAAAGCGACTCTGAGGATACCTGTGGTGGAGGTACGTCACCAAAGTGGCCCAACTGATGATGCCTTAGCCGATGACAAGTCCCCTCCCAGGCGGGCCTCAGGTACATGAGGGAAGTGCGGGCCTCCCGTTTTTCTTTATTTCCACATGTAACGGGTCGTGGGCCCAAGTGCATAGGCCCACGATCACCACCATTCCCCGCTCCCTTTGATCTCAATAATTGTCTGTGCCTGTTCGCATGTTCTAGGCCCATAGGTTTATCGTCGCATGTGATTGTTAAACAAATACACATGAGTTCGGGTCCAATACCTGAATCGGGTCCAACACCCGTTAACCAAAAGAAAACTTTTGGAGCAAACGCCACCTCTTCGCAAGATGTAAGAGTTAGTAATTAGGAATCCCCGAACCAACTGTTTTTTTCCGACTTAAACAGCTTTTATAAATAAAGTCGGTGGCGACTCCGTATAGTATACCTAGGATAAATAATAACTTTTTTTTTTTACGGAGCCATCATGGATGAGGGACTGGCGACACGAGCCGCTCCCGATTCCTCCCGAAAGTTCCTCCTTCGGATCATGCTCCGCCTTTCGCCCGCCGCCTCTTAGGAAAACAGAGACGGTCGGCGAGGGCCCGAGCAGGCCCAGTTAGGAACCTAGGGAGGGATCACCCAATTCCCTTCCGCAGCGTCCGACGCTCGAGTCGTGACGTCGACCGGTTGGGCCTTGGGGAGCGGGCCTGGATCCTCGGGTCGTCCGAACCGCCACGCGCGTGCTAGGCCGGAGGGCGCGCGTACAATAACCAATCTATAATTGCTATGACAAAGAATCCAGTTTTTCATACAAGGCCGAAGCACATAGAGCTCCATCATCATTTCATCAAAGAGAGGGTTTCATAGAAGGTGATTCTTCTAGAGTTCATCAGAACTCATGACAACCTGCAGATATTCTTAGAAAGGCGGACTCTACTGAGAAGTTTGAGACTTTTAAAGACTACTTGAAGATCATAAATTAAGAGAGGGTGTTGAAGGTAATTTATGATTCAAGTAAATGCAATGTTAGTAACAGAATTATCATTAAATGGAGCATTCTAGTAGACATTTAATAGCTTCAATGTATTGGGACAGCTTCTAGCATCTCTACTCCTCCCTATATATAGTTGAGCGTGCAATTATTTAAAAAGGACGAATAAAAAAGTATTTTTCTGCTTAAACACTGAACTACACAAAATATAATCTCTCGTAGAAGCAACAATTCTAAAGAAGGTGGTCGGCAATACAGAACCTATGTTCCGCTAGCATCACCTCCAACGCTAACATATTATCTTTACATTAAAGTCAAAATGCGCATTAATTGTCATTTAAAATTATATCGTCCTAAATGAAAAATATTCTGTAAGGTCAAATACTCTGAAGTTTACAAGTTCCTATAAAAACTATTTCATATACAATGAAATCCTTCATTTAGGGATTATTTGATAAATCTGTTCTAATATAAAAAATATTAGTAATACAAAATATTTGTACGGATTATTTGATAATGTCGGACAAATAGTTTGTGTTTTACAAATTATATTGTCGAATATAATAAGTACAAATTATATAACCAATGTTAACATAAATTTAGTATAACATAAAATTAGCACGGGAAATTGCGTTATTACGAACAAATGTTTAGCAAGTTGGTAATTTTATTATGATGCACCACTATTAAAGAACAAATAATAGAAAAAAGTATACTACATGTTATAGTAATTATTTGTTCTGCTTCACTAATATAATAATCAAGTATTAAACAAAATTATATATGTTACAAAAAAATCTTCTACAGAAGCACGACATTTTTAAGTTTTAACTAAATGACAGAAAACAAAAATTAACTCGTTGTGGATTGTTTGTACAACTTTATCAATTATTATAACTATTTTTTTTTTAAGTTTAACCCACAAAAGTTTCGTGGATGGCAAATAAAAGGCTTTCCTTCATTCCAGGCAAGCCACGGACAAAAAATCATGTCGGTAAAAAGGAAAAGGAAACAAAAAATCATGCTTGTAGTTTCTGCCTACAACAATTAAATAAAAGAAAAGAAAAATCGAGCAGATCCACTTCTCCTCTCTGATTGGGCTGAATTCCACTTTCTTTTCAACACCATCAGAGTCAAATTCGGACAGCCCAGTTGTCCACCAGTTTAGAGCTCTTTAGCCCCCGTTTGCACATATCTCTTTCTCTCTCTCTCTCTCTCTCTCTCTCCTCATTCCTCCCGTCGCCCACCACATCACTCCCCCAGTGGATTCTAGCCATCCACTGATACCAAGAAGACTCATAAAAATTCCTCCACATTTATGGCAACTTGTTCTTTCCACGCGGGTTATTGTAATAATATTTGGGCATTGAGTGGGAGTTTACATCATCTTTCTTTTCTTATTACATGCACAGCGCGGAATCGGATCATCAAAGTGGAGGGTGAAAGCGATATGTTTGAGGTCGTCACATTGAGTTCGTTTGCGTTGGATCCAGCCGTCAAACTCACTCTTGCTGTGCCTCCCAATTGATTCGGCTCATGCTTTTCGATTCCTCTCCTCATTATAGAAACTTGTTTACGACTAGTCCGGTGATTAACCGTATCACCTGTCATTAAGTCACACCGATAAATGTCAAAAATAAAAGATAAAGAACGTAGCTCCACGCTTGAACTCATGCGTAATTGTCCGAATATGACTGCACCAGAACACCGGTCCCCTTACCCCCCCCCCCCCCCGGCATGGGATCACTGGTTGAAGATAGAGAGGCGGCCGCCGGGTAAATGTACTGTGACGTGATAAACAATTCAAATATATCATCGAGATTTACGTGTCTGAATCGAATTTGGCCTTTGACAAGAGGGTAATAACAAGAAAAATAATAAAGAAGAATCCCTCTATGGACGTTTTAATTTACGTTAGTAAAAGAAGAGACTTATAGTTTATGCTCGTTTAAAAGATTAAAAAATAATAAAGCAAAAGATGGGTTTGTACTTGTAATCACGAACTTGGGCTCGTAAAAATACGAACCTTACGGCAAGTCCCGATCGAGCACGAGATTTTAGCCGCTAAGCCCTCGCAGCCTCTGCTCGCTATCATTTATGCGAGGCATTTGCTAATATGAGAGCAGTGCCCGACACGGAGTCCACCCAGTTTCCCTACCTCGTCGGGCTTTAATAATCCATGAATAAGAAATAGACCAAAGAATCCACCAAATAAAGGCCAGGCATCCCAATATAAAACCAGTGTTTACTCATGAATTTTCTCATATCAGTGTTCCAAAGGCTTTTGTCGAGGGCTAAAGAAGAAGAGAAGAAAAAGAACAGCGCCCCATCAATCAACATCGGACAGCCCCAATCTTGCTGTCCATTCCATCACCGCCTTATGCCTTTTTCTTAAGTCGAATGAAAGTCGTACTCTCCTTTTGACTTGTCCCATTCCGTTCAAACTTCGTTGCCGCCAGGCGCCGCGCATGCTAATCCCCACCACCACCCGGAGATTATTCGCACGGTTAAGCTAGTTGTTGTCGTCGGTTCTCAACCACCACGTTGAAAACTTCTTCTTTCATGCGAGTAAAAGTAAAAGCTCACGCGATCTCATAAAATAATAAGATTTAAATAAGATATCGTGCTTACGTGAAATGCCATAAACTCTCACGGATTACCAAAAACATGTCAAATTCTCGTTTATTCAATCGATTGAACCCAATTAAACTAAAAGATGGAATAAATAAAAAACAAGAACTCTATTGAATTAAGAACCCGTAATAATTTCGCTTTGTCTCAAGTCATATTTCAACTAACACACTTAAATGATTTTTTTATAATATAAATTCGTTTATCTCGCCTCAACTGAGATCATGTGAACGTACTTCTCATTAGATTGTTAAAACTACTCTATTTCAAGGTAGATTAAAGATCGATGGCATCTTAAGAATCATTCTAATTTGATTACATAAGACGGTTGGGCATATTCGTATCCCCTCGCTGATAGTCCCTTCTTCCGACTAAGATTAATCTAGGTTATTTCTACTTCCAAGCTTAATATGAGATTCTCCTTTCGAGTTCATCTAAATTCACGAACCAATCCCATTTGCAGTGAAATCATTCGTCTCAGAATAAAAATACGCAAATGCAAATCATCTAATAGTGTCAAAGAGAAAGACCACCGACTAATTTTAAAAATCCTCCTTAACCTAGGCAAACGAAATTAGTTCACATCAAAAGTAAATGAAAACAAGAGGTCAATCCTAACGAAAAACTAAAGAAAACAAGGGTTCTACGAACTCCACTCCCCACTCGAGGGCTCCTTATCACAAGTAGCCTCTTAGGTCGACTAACTTATCTAAAGTGATGACATAAGTCCTTTTATATCTCTAGAGATTACAACCCTAGAGAATATAAAAAATCTGGAAAGAAAATATTTTATCTCATGTTTTCTATTGAAATTTGTCCATATACAGTAAGGAATATTCTGTAAGTAAAATCATTACCTTAATGTGCGAAAGTATTTTTGCAATACCAAGGGACTAAGTACTAACTTTGATAAATATGGATATTTGTTTCTATAAATATATATTTTTATTTATCTAATTAATTAATTAATAATAGATAATCTAAAAGAGAGTATTCCTTTGAAATATTATCAATCTTATGTTATCTGATTAGTATTAATCACAAGTGAATTTATTACAAAAGAAATAATGAAATCATATCTTCCCATTTTGGGAACAATATATTTCTTGGAAGGTTTTATAATGACCTTATGTAGGTTAAAGAGCGTCCACATTTATTTGTATTTTGATACGGACGAACCTCTTTCAACTTTTCACTATGATAACGTCCAGATACTTGTGTAATCAATTTGGACGAATTTTCACTATAGAGAGGCGGCCGCCGGGTAAATGTACTGTGACGTGATAAACGATTCAAATATATCATCGAGATTTACGTGTCTGAATCGAATTTAGCCTTTGACAAGAGGGTAATAACGAGAAAAATAATAAAGAAGAATCCCTCTATGGACGTTTTAATTTACGTTAGTAAAAGAAGAGACTTTTAGTTTATGCTCGTTTAAAAGAATAAAAAATAATAAAGGAAAAGATGAGTTTGTACTTGTAATCACGAACTTGGGCTCGTAAAAATACGAACCTTACGGCAAGTCCCAATCGAGTATTCTTTGTAGGCCTGTAGACTTTGTATCCTTTGTAGGCGCAAGCCTGTAGTCTTTGTATCCTTTATAGGCGCAAGCTTGTAGACTTTGTATTCCTTGGGGGCGCAGGCTTGTAGACTTCCCTTGATTACAAGGTTATTACCTTGTCTCTGTAGACTTCCTTTGCCACATAGTCCATGTAGACTGCGGGCGCAAGCCTGATGTGTTTACCTTAGCTATAGGTCTTAATGGGCCTTTACGGGCTTTGTCAGAAATAGGCCCAAGATTGGTCCAAGATAACCAGCACGTTAATCGCATGTCAACATAAGCCCGCCTTTTTTACTGAGGGGACTTCTGTCGCCTGAGCACTTCTGACGTTGCGCGCTTCAGTAAAAATATTTGATTCTCTGCCAAAAAGATATTCTCTGCAGAGGAAACCTTTCACCTTCCCCCCTTTTACAGACAGACCTTTTGTTTTCCTCTTTGTCCCGAGAGGAAAGCTTTTCACCTTCCTTCCTCGGGACTTTCAGACTTGCCTTCTCCTTCGGGTCGTTCTTTAAATTTCCCCTCGAGTGTCCTGTTAATTCCTCACTTCTCCTTTCCATGGTGTTCCTCCTCTTAGACTTCTTAGCCTCTGGTTCTCCTTCAAATCTTGTCTCTCGGCGGAGCCTCCTTAAACTCTGCTCCGTAAAAACTTCATTCCTTTCTACCTTTATGAGTCTTTTAAAGACAAGAGGTTCTCCTTACCCCTCTTCCATTGAATGGCGAACAGCCTAGAACAAACTCTGGAGGTGCGAGGGTGGCGACTCCCAACTGTCTGGAGCCAAACAACCGTATGACCCCGTATTAAGGTGTCTTCATCCTATTAGAAGCTCCTTGGAGGTGTAAACTACAACTGATTTCCTCTTCCCCCATTCGCCACGTTCTTTGGCGAAGAAGGATCGTCCAACCACAGTGTACCCTCCTGCGAGATGTGGCCTCCATGCGCAACCCAAAGATGGGACAACCTCAGAAAGCTGTTCGGTCAGCCCAGTATTATTGCAGATGGCTCAAATCTCTTTCTGGAGCAAATGAAGATCCCGGGGATTTATCATCTACATCATCGGACATTACAGCAAACTGACCTCGCCAAGTAGAAAGTTGGCTATGTCAGGGCCTGTGAGTTTTCTTTTGGCCAAGTGAGACAGACCGTAGGTATTCACAAGTTGATTCGCCTCTGCAAGACTCCAGGGAAGAGGGAGCGGAGGCTTAGTAAGACAGACCGGAGGTATTCACCGGTCGCCCCGCCTCTGTCAGCTTCTTAGGAATGCAGAGGCGTTTGCCCAATATGCCAAACCATAGGCATTCTTGGGCTGACCTATTCCTGCCTGACTCTCATAGCGAGCAGGCAGAAGGAGACAAGAAGTGGAGCCAGCTAAGTCCACGATGTAGTAGTCGAAGGGCTAACCAAGTTCGGGAAACAACAGAAGTAGACTTTACTTAGAGCCTCCTCGTTTTCTCTCTTCTGTTCCTCTGTTTTTCTCTTTTTTTTTACTTAGACGCATTACTGAGAGCGTAGACTAAGACTAAAGTTTTCCTGTCGTCGACTTAATTACTATATCATCGATGTAGACTTCTACCGTCTTGCCAAGAGAGGCATCAAATATAGTGTTCATTGCTCGCTGATAAGTAGCGCCAGCATTCTTCCAACCGAATGGCATTACTACTCACGCGAATATCCCTAAGGGACATCTGAATGCTGTTTTGTGTATGTCTTCTTCTGCGATGAAAATTTGGTTGTAACCAGAAAATTCAGCCATAAATGACATAATCTGGTGCCCTGCTGTCTTGTCTACAAGATCGTCTGCGATAGACATAGGGTATTCATCCTTTGGGGTGGCGCGATTGAGGTCTCTAAAGTCTATACAGACTCTGATCTTACCATTCTTTTTAAGGACGGGCACGATGCTAGAGATCCATTTTGTATAGTGCGAGGTCCTAATATAACCTGCTCGAAAAGGTTTTTTGACTTCTTCGAAGACCAACTGTGTAACTTCAGTGGTCATACGCCTAGGTGCTTGCTGCACTGGTTTAAAGTCCTTTTTGATAGGAAGAGTGTGTTCTACTAGTCTACGGTCTAACCCTGGCATTTCAGTGTAATCCCAGGCGAAACAATCTTTGACTTCCTCAAGTACTCCCCTAATCGCATCGAAAAGTTCTCTATTTAAAGAAGAACTAATGGAAAGAACTCTAGGAGACGACTCGCTTCCTAGCTTAATGCTGTCCAATGGGTCACATGGTGTCATCAAAGACTCACGTTCCTCTAAACCACCTAAGTCGGTAGACACGAGCTTATTACAAGCATTAAGCGCTCTAAGCGCTTCTGAGTTTATTGAAAACCAAGAGACAGATTGTCTACAACAGTGATTTCCTTGGTAGACTTGAAGCCGTTGAAGGACATCGGTGACTGCTTCGGTTACCTTTTCATTCCGGTCCATAAGTCCCTTCCTTCAAGAGTCTATCGGGCTCCAACTCCGCAGCACTATTTTGTTGATCTTTCTCTACTCCTTCATCTTTCGCCTTGCCAGTCGCTGCAGGGTTTTCCCCCAAGTTGACTTCCTGGAGAACCTTCTCTATGTCTTAGGCAGACAGCTCATCTCCCCATCCAGTTGGAACGGTAGGCCCCGTATCCGGTTTGGGGTGCGATGTTCCCATAGTCTACGATATAGTCGAACTTTCCGGATGGCTCGCCAAGGGGTCCTACTGTAGGGTCGTCAAGCTTATAGCGCTGGTCCAGTGTAAGGTCCTTGACAGTCTTGCTTGTCTCTGCATGCAAGATACCCTTGTCACAATAGGAATATTCATCATCCTTGATAATTTCAATCTCAGAGTCAACCCAAAGGAACAACTCTCTACGCAACGTAGAAGGAATAGCTGCAGCTTTATGGAGCCAGTCGCGGCCCAACAGCGCATTGAAAGTAGGAATTATGTCTATCACGAAGAAGGCGGTTTCCCTTTCCTGGCGACCCACCTCAAGGTGCACCGAGAAAACCCCCAGGCACTTGGATTTCCTACCATTAAACCAACTTACTGCGACATTGGTTTTAACCAAGTCGTGAGGCTTATATCCAAGCATTTTAAACCTGGACAGGGGGAGTACGTTTATAGTGGCTCCGTTGTCTACAAGGACTCGGCTCACTACTGTACCATCAAAGGTAGCAGTTATGTATAATGAATACATGTGTTGTTTCATGCTGTCAGATGGCTTTTCTAACCAATTTAATGGAAAGCCTGCTGGGTAAACTGGAGAGCAAGGAAGAGGCACTTTACCTACTAGGATCTTTGTGTCTCGTTTACAAGTGAAGTCTACAGGCAGGGTAAGGGCATTGCAGCTCACGACTGGCTTTATCTCCCCGTCGACATCACTTGGGATCTCGCTCCGGAGTGGGGTATAGTCATAGCTCGAGCCAGGCTCTTCTAAATGATCCGTAGACTCCATTCGCAGGCTCTTCTAAATGATCCGTATAGTCAATGCGCTCTGCCTCGGCGTTAACTCCATTCGCAGGCGCTGTTGCCAGTGGGGCTGCTCGTGAGAGGGTAGGCCTGGGCCTTTTGGCGACGTGACTTAGACGTCTGTCCCTCCTCTTGCGTGCCCTTGGCAAAGTGATCTTGCCCGTTGCCTTCTGCCAATATTTCGAAGGGTTAACTGCTTTAATCACCCTTGATCTCTTAGAACCAAGGAGAATTTGATGTACCTCCACATAGTCGCCAACAAATGGGTCGTATCCCACTACTGTTTGTGGGGGAAGCTACTGCAATTCCGTGCAAGTGTTGTTAGTTTTACAAGTACCTGTAGCTGTAGGGCGCGCGGGTTTGACCACGATTTCCCCATTTGTGGACAAGTCTACAAGCTTGAGAAAATAGTCGACGCAGCAGGAAGTGCATAGTTGAGTGATCAGGATCTTGTTTTGAGCTATGAGCTTGCATTTCTAACAGAGCATCTTCGCCTCCAAGAACTGAGCTATTGGTGGGCCTGTCCAGACTGCCTGGATGTCTATCTTAGGCATTCCATGCCTCGGCTTGCTCGCCCTCTCCTGCGGTCGTTCGGGCCGTTGGGCTCTACTAGGGTTACCTGCTTCTGCGCTCCCGGGGCAAGATTCGTCAGAATGGCCAAGCCTTTCCTGCCCTGACTTGGCACCTTGCTGAGACGAGGAGTCATTAAGCTCCAGGTGTCGCCTGGGACGTTCGGGGGCACGGGGCTGCTGCTCAGGTGCTCGGCCTCGACCATGTGGACCAACTCTTCCTCCCCGGGTTGCTGGCCTACGCTCCGCGCTTGGAGGGCTTTTAAATCCCCTTTGAGAACTGTTGGAGGCGCTTCGCGAGCTTGAGGGCACTACTCCCATTGCTACCTCCTCAAGTGGGGTCAAATCATATCAGGTATCCCCCTGATTGTTCTGGAGATACTTCCTAAAAGTATTGCATCGATCGGTGGTGTGCGTGTCATCCATATGCTAACAGCAAAGGTTAGGCGCTACTTCCTTGACTGGACAGGTGACTACACATTTATCAGCCAGTCGGCGAAAGAGGGCATTCGCCACCAAGGTCTCCCCGGGGATCTTTATTTCCTGTAGGGAATGATCTATATTAGTTTCGATGAAATTGATATCTACATCAGCAATATCGAACATATGAATAGCTATTTCATCATCAAAAGGCATATCGTCGACCATAGTGACTTCGTCGACTTCAGGGAAACATAATTCCTTGGACTCTATCAGGTCCTGGATTATATTCCTGAATGACAGACAATCTTTGGTCGTGTGCGTAAACGACCCATGCCATTTGCAATAGTTTCTAGTCTTTTCCCTTTCTGTCTGGGGAACTCTATGGCCCGGTTTAAGTTTGATGCGCTTCCGTTGGATGAGCCAGTCAAAGATCGCATATGCCTTGTCTACGTCGAAAGAATATTTTCTTTCTTCGCCGGACTTTTGGGACGCTTTAGCTTTTGAATTTTTCCTTGCCAGAAGCTCACAAGCCGTTGCTTCGCCTTTCACGAATTCGGCCATATCTATCTCAAAGGATTCCAGCTGAAGGCATGCTTAAACTGCGCCTCTTCCATCAGTAACTGATGATACTCCGTCGACCTTCTGGCCAAGTCATATAGGTCATTAAACCTTTCTCCCTGCAGCTTTTTCTTGAAAGGCATAGACAACGCGTTTAACGCGATCATCAGCCGATCCCTTTCAGGAATCGCAGGTCTACAACGCAGCCGTGCCTTGCGGAAGCGCATGAGGAACTGTCCTGGATGTTTTCCGGCAGTTTGCTTAAGTCGCATCACCTCGAAGATTGACATGGACGTATCTAATCGTGCGAATGCCTTCATAAAAGAAGACTGCATCTCTGCCCATGATGTTACTGATCCGGGAGGCAGACTCACATACCATGTGAAGGCATCTCCTGTGAGAGAGTTCGGGAACAGCTTTAGCTTCCAAAAGTCATTGGCTTCAGCGTCTCCTGCCTGATGAGTGAACCGGGCTATATGCTCTACGGGTGTCATCTCATCTTCCCCCGAAAAACGGGTCAAGTCAGGAACTCTATATCCCCTAGGTAGAGGGTATTCCCTGTCAATATAGACAGGATAAAGGCTCCTATATAAACCTGGGTCCTCTTGCCTGACTGCTCCAGGTACCATCTGCTCCAAAACCTGAGCAATTGTCTCCCTCAGATTCGGTGATGGTGGAGGAACAGGGTCGAACTGCTCTCGAACGTATCCCACTTTATCTAGAGGATACGACAACCTTGGGGTTACTCGAGGTGGCTGTGGGTTCACTGAGACGTTAGTGTAGAAACTTTCTGCCCATGGTAAATTTCCCACTATAGGAGGTTCTCCTGGAGGAATCTCCTCAACAGGCTCTTTACCAGGTCGACGAGGGGGTATGGCGCTCGCATACCTGTTTGTCTCGTCCTGAGCCTCTACCTCGTCGTCTACAGGATTCACCACGTGCACCGCATTTGCTCTCCAGGTAGGAGATCGGGAGGTCGTAGGCCTTGACGGGGACGTTTGGTCGTTGCTATCGACTTCAGTAGCACGTGGGTTAGTGCCACCCCAAGGCTCATTTCCTTGAAATGATACATTGCGCCTTTCTACGCGCCGGGTTTCTCCCATAAAGGAATTTTCCCTGTCTACGGGGGTGCTTGGCTTCGTCACGGCGCTTGGCCTACTCAAAGCACTAAGCTGTTCCAAAATCTGAGCCATGTTGTCTTGCAACCCAGTGATATGTCTGTCCATTAGGTTCTTCATATCATTGAATTCTTTATGGAATTCAATTCTGGAAATAAACTCAGAACGAGTATGACCTCCAGAATCGGACTGATTCCCGGTTTCCTGGCTTCTTAGAGCCGTGTTCTCGACATTTAAGTCGGCTGGTGGATGCTGATCATCTCCATCTAATGGAGGAGGAGAAGGATCGCGAGTAACTCCACTCCTGGTATTCTTTGCCATCTGAAAACTTTAAGTTTCACGACTCCCACTGTGGTCGCCAAAAACGTGTTCGCGTGGAAAACGGATCATGCCAAAAATATTTGGCAATAAGACTCACAGGGATTTGTAGATGTGGTCGCCAGTAAGTAATTGAAGAATTTGATTGAATGCAAACAGTTTTTACAAGGAGTAAAGAAAGCTTACGGCCATAAAAGAAAAAATAAGGACGGTGGTAAGGTCGTAGACTGGCTACAGTGCTCCGTAGACTTGGAGCGTCGTCGTAGACTTGATAGCAGAGCGCTGTAGACTTGTGCTCCTCGGGCAGCAGGACTTAGCTGCTGGACTTGATGGACTGGATGCGGTCGGGTGCTGAGGCGGACGTGGACACCAAGGCTGTGATGGCTTACCCTGGCGGTAGCGTCGAAGGCGGAGATGTGTACCGGGACTACGGTGGCTCGTCCTGGCGTTGGAGTCGAAGGCGGAGGTGTGTACTGGGACTACGGTGGCTCGTCCTAGCGTTGGAGTCGAAGGCGGAGGGCTGTTACCGGGACTACGGTTGCTCACTCTGATGGTGGAAGTGAAGGCATGGATTTGTTGCCAGAGCTACGGTTGCTCACTCTGACTGTGGAAGGAAGACCAATGAAACTTTAAGAGTTTCGCCCTGGTCGGGGAATCCTAACAACTAACAACTAAGGGGTAACGAGCAAGATAAGCTTCTGTTGGCTGATTTGTTCGTGATTTTCTCTAAGGTAGATCCTCTCCCTTTTATACCCGGTCTGTTACGGCCTTCCGAAGATTTTCCAGACTTGATTCTCCCCAAGAATATCGGAGCTAACTGACTTCCACTCGTTTGATCGTGGATCGTAAACTCCTCTGACTTCGGGTTTAATTGGTTGTCTTTTAAGACGTGTGTTGATATAAACGTGGGTAACAAGTCCCATTTATCTCGGGGCTGTGGAACCGTTTTCCTTTGACACGTGTCTTTTGCAGGCGCAGGCCTGTAGACTTTGTATCCTTTGCAGGCGCAAACCTGTAGTCTTTGTATCCTTTGTAGGTGCAAGTCTATAGACTTTGTGTCCCTTGGGGACGCAGGCTTGTAGACTTCCCTTGATTACAAGGTTATTACCCCGCCTCTGTAGACTTCCTTTGCCACATAGTCCATGTAAACTGCGGGCGCAAGCCTGATGTGTTTACCTTAGCTATAGGTCTTAATAGGCCTTTACGGGCTTTGTTAGAAATAGGCCCAAGATTGGTCCAAGATAACCAGCACGTTAATCGCATGTCAACAACATCACTGATAAGTTCCGAGATTAGTGATAACCACCCTACATTTTGGGTGTGAGTGGACGTAGGTAGTCTCTATCGAACCACTATAAACTTGTGTCTCATTTACTTTTGCTTGCCAATCATTTCATAAGTGTTAATCATATAGAAGCCGCAAATAGAAGGATAACCACACAGACACAAAAGGTTGACGGACGAGTTACAGGAGGTGGTGCTACACTACTTCTGTTCTACACGTCCGCTTAAACCTAAACATCTAAAGGTTTCGAAAGTTGTCAAAAACCATTCCATTGATCTGATTGAGGACCTATACGACAGATCGCTTCGTGTTCTGTTTGATAGCCTCTGTAACAAATAGAAACCTCACAAATATTATGTTCTTAGAGGAGGTCAAGTCTTTCGTTGTTGGGGTTTTGTGAAAAAGTTTAAAAGTGACCCTTTGGACACTAATACTAATTCACCCCCTCTTGGTCTTAATCACTGGGCCAACACAAAGTCTCTACGACCATTCGGCCACCTAACATTCTTCACATGTAAACTCATCTTCTTGTATGTAAACTTTCTAAATCCTTGTTATCTTTCCTTCCTTGTATTTGACTTTTCAAAAAACTCAAATAGGTAAGCAGTTGCATAAGATATTTGCAAAAATAAACAAAATAAGCACTAAATTCAACAAAATTCCTATTAACGAACATAAATAGGGTATGAAGTGTGGTTTTCTAACTATATTTTCATATAATTATCATAACTCTAAATTTAATTTTTTCTAGTCCTGGAGTAAAAAACAAGAAAAGTAAACTCAAATGACATTCACCCGAGTCACTCGATTATGAAAATATCTTTTCCCACATTCTCAAACATGATTGCGACTCTTGTGTACGTTGATTCCATTGACCATCCAATGTACTCGTCCAGAGACTTTATAACGCAACTTTTTCATCCCAACAAGTAGGGTATTAATGAGTTGGGACGACTCGCAAATTGCCCAACTTGGTTCATTTGTTGGCACGAGCCTGACTTATTAAAAGTCAAATTTGACAAGCTCGGGTCGACTCGCTGTCCGAGAAGCCGTTCGGCATAACTTGAGAAATTTTATAATAAATAAATTAAGTAATAATTATTAAAAATAAATATAAAAATAATTAAGTAGGTGAAGAGGAGAGTCAATTCCTGGCAATTAAAAAAGGAGTTACAGGCTCATGCCGTAATTTTTTGAGCGGACTCAAAACCTGGACTTAGGTCTGATAACTTTATATACTCAGGCCGAACTCGAACAGATTTTTGTCCTAATCGTTAACACCCCTACCGACAAGTCGCGCACTACCACACACTTATCCACTAATCGCAGTTATTCTACTACTTTTTCATTGCACAACTACACCTTTTCTTGTCCTTTTATTCTTGGTACGATCACACATCGGTGATGATGTGTTCAAAAGTGTGGATAAGCTTTCTGACACCAATAAACTTTTTGGGGGTCCAAAATTAGGTAAGGGTGAACTAATAGTAATGAAACTCGGTTTGGATTAAAAAGAAAGAAAGAAACGCATTAAGAAAAAGGTATTGTCTCCCTATTCTCGTGGTGGGGAGGATGATAAGGTCAATATAACTCGAATTGTCTTGCTCACTTTTTTATTTCCTTTTATTTGTTTTACAACACGAGTCTAAAAAATGGGAAAATCAAAATTCACTAAAATTAGTCAATCATCATGAATTTGCGTGTGACATATTTCTCGCAAATTCCAGAGTATCCTCAAATCTGTCTGTGCCCCTTCTTCCCAAAGTCATCCGGACAGTCCTCCCATTCCCACAACGTTGTCGTACATAATAAATCAGCATATGCGCATTAATTAAAAAAAGGGGGTCGGTAGTATTAGTCAGATCCCACCACCATCATATGGCACGAACATCTTTTGCATCACAAAGGTGAGGAAAAGGAAAAGGAAAAGGAAAAGGACCAACATGGCTTTCGAGCAGGGGGACCCCCCTCCCTTAAAACATTAATGCATAAAGCCCCCGCGCATGGGAGCACCGAAGAATCCCGGATCGTCCAAAAAGGCGAATGCCTGTGGTCGAACATCATCGAGTTCCGGGGAGGGGGGCGTGAGTTGTTTGGATCCAGCTGTGAATTGTCTGATGACGCCTGTGTCGAAATCAACAACAACAACAACATTAATTTTTTTTTGGGGCGTTGCTCGTTCGTGGGATTGGACTCGGAGTTGTTGGATTTAGATGAGACTCTGGACAAGAAAAAAGTCTGGGGGTGTTACAGCTTGGCTTTTCGCTCGCCGGGAAAACGACAAATATTTTGGAAGTCAATACGGCGGGAGAGTTCATGAGATCGAGCAGGAAACTGCCACGAACGAGAGAGAGGGACTCTCTCCATAGAAAACTAACTAGATATTTGATTTTTAAGACAGGCTGGGGTAACTGATCGGACCACGTATCCATTCAATAGTTGTTCGAAAACGACTACACACACACAGCTGCCCCGCGTATGTTGTTTTATTTTATTTTTTCATTTTAAAAAAAATGTTGTACACCTTTGCTCAACACTGTGCCAGCGCTTGCATTCATTCAGCTATGCATTTGATGATATAAATAAATAAGAGCCTCAGTTGTTCTCCAAAACGACAAGGTTTCCTGCCATTCGCGATTTGAAGATTGTTCGTCCCCTTCCGTTGCCCCGTCATGGAGATCGTTGCACACGTCGATTTGCCCGAGATAGCCTCCGCTGAAATCACGCCTTCGCTTATCAGGCTCGTGGAATCGAACGGCATCTCCGGTTTCGATAAGGTCCAGGGAACCGATACCCAGGTTGGGGCCGCCGCAGTAAGTCCTTCCCCTGACTATGGATGCCTTCTGATAAGTTTTTTCTGCTCCTCCCTGTCCGGTTTTTCAGTCTGGCTTCTTGAACTCGGGTTGATCTTGAACTCAGGAAGCTGCCGCCGCAAGAGGAAGCATCGGGACTGACTCGATGGCATGTTCGGTTTCAATCAGCCTGGCTTTATCTCCTGCCGAAGTTCACTTTGTTAACAACAAAAGCATCCCTCTGGAAGGCGTTAGCTATTTAATGGCCGGAAGTTGTAATACCGATGGTAATGATGCCGCAATTGATGCCGACAACCCGAGAGCTTCCAAGCAGATAATGTTCCATTCGCAGCCGATGCCAGGGATGTCACAGAAAAATAATATTCTCCCGAAAGATCCAAAGGCGAGAACAATGAAGGACAAAAGGTTTGACTCCTTTAAGACTTGGTCTGGTAAACTAGAGAAACAACTTCCAAACATTAGGGGGTCATCACAAGGAGCTGACGCAAGAACAGAAGACCATTCTCCCCGAAATGCAGAGATCGAAACTTTACCGGTGGACCGCTACTTCGCCGCTCTTGAAGGACCCGAGCTCGATACCTTGAGGGTATGCCTTCTTCGCCTGCATTTACCAGAGTTTTATAAATAAATGGGAACCTTAGGGACATTGCCCGAGCCTTGTCCAAAGAAGAACACGACCTGTGCGTAGTCCTCTGAAAATTTCTGTAAAAAATGGCTAAAACATACTCCAATGATGCGACCAAAGTTGTCCCGAGCAATGTAAAATCATACAACATCCACTTGGCAGTGTGGTCTCTGCCCTGATCGTGTTCATGTTTTCATGATATAGATAAGCAGATGAAGATGACACACATCTCTTGATTGCAGGGTTCGGAGGAGACGGTGCTGCCAAGTGACGAGAAATGGCCATTTCTCTTGCGGTATCCGATATCTTCCTTTGGTATTTGCCTCGGAATGAGCAGCCAAGCCATCTTATGGAAAACCCTGTCAATGTCAGAATCTATGAAGTTCCTCAATGTCTGTCTGGGAGTTAACCTCTACCTCTGGTTCATATCAGTCGCTCTAGTGGGGATCGTGTCATTAGTCTACCTCCTCAAAGTGCTCTTCTATTTCGAAGCCGTTCGACGAGAATACTACCACCCAATCCGTATCAACTTCTTCTTCGCCCCGTGGATAGCCTTACTGTTCCTGGCTCTAGGCGTCCCGCTTTCTATCGCGTCCGACTTGCCTAAATATGTTTGGTACGTCCTCATGACCCCGCTCTTTGTCCTTGAGCTCAAAATATACGGTCAGTGGATGTCTGGGGGACAGAGACGGCTTTCGAAAGTTGCCAACCCCTCGAACCATCTCTCGATCGTCGGAAACTTCGTGGGAGCTCTGCTTGGTGCATCAATGGGTATCAGGGAGGGGCCCCTGTTTTTCTTCGCTATCGGGTTGGCTCATTACATGGTCTTATTCGTCACCCTGTACCAAAGACTTCCAACCAATGAAACCCTCCCGAAGGACCTCCATCCAGTTTTCTTCCTATTTGTGGCTGCCCCAAGCGTCGCCTCGATGGCTTGGGCAAAGATCCAGGGCACGTTCGATAATGGCTCGAGAATCGCTTTCTTTGTCGCCCTGTTCCTGTACTTCTCTCTGGTAAGCCCCCAGGATTGACTGACAATAACAGTCGTGATCTCTGTATATTCAGCATTGGCATTGTTGAACCGAACCACTGCCTCTTTCATGCAGGTGGTCAGGCTCAACTTTTTCCGGGGATTCAGGTTCTCGCTGGCCTGGTGGGCCTACACTTTCCCCATGACAGGAGCAGCCATCGCTACTGTTCGGTATTCAAATGAGGTGACAAACGTGGTGACCCAAGGTCTTGCAGCAATACTCTCCACGGTTGCGGTGCTTACTGTTACCTCATTGCTCGTGACGACCATAATACATGCCTTTGTGCTACGCGACCTCTTCCCAAACGATATGGCCATCGCGATCACTGAGAGGAAATCAAAGGCAAACAGGAAGTGGCGTCATTCGAGGCACGGAAGCTCGGACGCAAAGGGCATCGAGAAGTACTTAAAGTTTGCAGACGCACAGGGTAAAGATATCGAATCTGGTTTAGAACAACCTGATGCAGCTGCCAAAGATTGCAAGGAAGAAGAAGAACAACAACCGTGAGCAGCACTACGATAAGGCAAAGTTGGTAATGTAAATTATAGGTGAGGGGAGAATCAGACCGAATCAGTTCGGTAAAACTGTAGATCAAGGAAAATAATGATTTAATGGAACTATGATTCTTTGGCTTCAAACCTTGAAGAACTGCCTCCGAATTCTCGCAGTCCCAACGAAACACTGACAATATCATGAAAGACATCGACTGCTTCAATTGACATCCAAAAGCAACTAGAGAGAGAGAGAGAGAGAGAGAGAGAGAGAGAACAAACTGAACAGGGCGGAGAAGCTCAAACCGAGACCCAATGAAGCCTCCTGATTGGGAGGAGAGGACGGATGAATCTCAGTTCCTCCGCCATCCAAACCAGTCTTCTCTACCCTGCCATCATCCTCCTCTCCCATGGAGACCACCCCCCCGTCTTCCACTGATGCGTGGTTGCTGCAAAACTTAGAATCTATGCAACAAAACAACTATAAAAAACATCAACATCGACCGACCATCTTAATTTCATTCTAATTCTTCACGATTCAATCATTACAACATCCTACTCACACTTCCTTCGTAACACGATTATAAATGGGTTGAATTAATCACAACCATAACACAATGAGATTCCTCACCCTATGCTGAACTAGTAGAAGTATAAACTACTCTAACTCCTTCCAACTAACCTTCACCAGAAAGGCCAGATCTTTCTTCAGTACCTCCTTTGTTGTCTTCAATTCCTCTATCGTCGCCTTCCATCCAACTTCTTTTGTATTCTCCAAACCACTTCCCAAATCGCCAATCCTCTCCCTTTTTAGATTCTTTACATTTGTTTTCCCTTTCAGTCTTCTCATTTTATTCTTTCATTCAATTATCCCTACCTTCTTCGCTTCATCCCACATTATAAAATGTTTCATTGTTAATTCCTCCTTTTATCTTACTTCACCTATTTAACCCTTACAACAAGTCATGAACTCCCTTTCACCGTGAGCTCCCTTTTCCCGGTAACTCTCCACTCTTTCCATGCATCAAGTCCCCCTCCATAGCAACAGCAACCTTGTCCTCAAGGGTGATAGCAGGAAATTGAAGCTGAAGATCCTAGAGAAATTCTCAAGTCACATCCACTTTTGTACCATGTGACCATACAACCATCACCTTAGTAGCAGGCCTTTTACTCCGTTTCACCATATTACTCTTCAAATGTATAAGGGAACCACATCATCAATCTCAGGAAGGGGTACATGGACAGGGGCTACCATTTCAGGCTTCACAAACTTTCTTAATTTAAAAACATGAAAAAGTTGAATGAATCTGAACCGTAGCAAGTAAGTCCAATCTGTGAGCAACCTGGCATATTTTGTCTAAGATATTGAAAGGGCCGTAAAGAGGACTCAGCTTAAAGTTGGCTCTCCTTTGCCCTGTTGCCTATAAGGCTGGAGTCTAACATAGACATGATCACCAATAGTAAATACTCTATCAACATGCTTCTTATTAGCAAGTTGCACCATCATGTTCTGTGCTCTATGTAAATGGAACCTCAGCAGTTGAACCATAAAGTCTCTATCCCGCATTTTGGACACAACATCTGCCACTGAAGTAGTACCAGGAACAAATATAACATGAATGGGTAGAGGATATCCTTACAAGGCTTCAAAAGGAGTCATATTAATAGAGGAATGATAATTGGTGTTATACCACCATTCGACCAAGGATAACCAACCAACTCAATTACTTGACCAGTCACCAACCATACAACCGAGATAAGTTTCTAAACATTGATTAACAACATCTATTTGGCCATCGGTTTGTGGGTGATAAGCAATAGACAAATGCAGCTCTACACCCGGTAACTTACAAAAAGCATGCTAGTATTGGTTTAACAAATGACATCCCCATCACTCACTATGGTTCCTAGTAACCTGTTGGATCGTTCAGGAATACTAAGAGGGGATGAATTAGTATTTATAACATTTTTGCCCTTTCTCAATGTAAGCGGAAGCGTACTGTATCTCAGCAGAGCGTTTCTCAAAATGAGAGCTGCTTCTCTATAACCGTTACGATTTTATCGAGTAGGTTTTCGTATGAGTGTTGCGCGATCGTAATGGACATAGTAACTTATAGTAGTTCGGTCTTAATCGACCTACGTCCACTTTCCACCAACGAGGTGATTCCACTATATAATATAATGGGTGTAAAGAGCCCTTGCACTAGGCGTTTGATTTCTCACAAAGTGAGATTTAGAATCCTTTACAGCAGATGATCACTTTTGGGCAACGATCAGCTCCTCACACAGTGGACGTCTTCTCGTTTCCAGCAGAATGATACTTATACTCAGCAGTTGGTAGCTCAATGGATTCCACACAGAATGTTGTCACTCAGACGTAAGCTGTCTATCAAAGCACACAGACAACGTTATGTTAGAGTATAAATCCTCAGATAATAATCCTTAAAGTGACATAAAGACTTCTTAGAGAACAGCTCGTTTCTGATTCACAGCAAAAGATTGCTTCAGCACTTAGTCGTTCGGTAGAGGATTTCCACACAGTTTCTGTCTCTTCTCAAGATGAGCCTGTAAGTACTCAAGAGACAACCACAAAGATAACCAATTAGATCACACAGAAAAACAAAAGAAAATGTTTGGTTCCTCACTCAGCAGAACCTGACTTCTCACTCAGAAGAACCCGACTTCTCATTCAGCGAAGTCGTGGTATCCGTCGTACACTCAGTTCGGATGTGCACGGTTACCACATCCGTGACTCACTGCACTGCACACCCAGTGCCTAGGGTGAAATTTTCTACTCCGGCAGCTTCCACGCAACTTGCTCTACTGTCCGTCAGCAGGAGTTCGAGACTTCTGCACAACACCCCTGTGCTCGGAAGGACCTCTTTTCACTCCGGCGGCGTTCCCAACTCCTGCTCTACCCTGCAGGCTCTAGACTTCTGGCGCGCACCCGCAAGTGCGTGTCTAACTGCTCAAACTCCGTAGGTTCAAGACTTCCCTGAGAAGAGACACGACAAGAACGACTTCTTGCCGATGGGTTAGCAACTGGTTATTGAATTCGGAACAGGTATTCACTTAGTTTCCTTCAGACGATTCGCCAGCCGCTCGTTGAACGCACCGATGACACCTAGTCCCTCTCACGACGATCAAAGGGTCTGACCTCAGCCCCTTGACACTCTCACACGCAGCTTGCAAGAGAAAGAACAAGGAGACACTTAGCACCTTCCGCTCTCTGTCGATGCACAAAGCTCACTTAGACCACTTAGACCACTCAGACCACTCAGACGCACAAAGGCAATGAGATATGTCATCCCTAGTCTGATTATAATGGAGAAAGAGGCACAGAGGACGTCCAGGCAATCTTCGAGATTTGTTGGAAAAACTGGCAGCCAGGACTCAGCAACGGTTTGCTCAACGGTTTGCTGTACCACAGAAGGAAAGTCCCCAACGGTAACTATCCTCAAATAAACTATTGTTATCCGAAAAAAAAAATTGTTTCCAAGTCTTATAAACAAATCATTCTAAAGATGTTCTCCTCTGATCGATAATTGAGATAAGATCATAAAGAAACTTATCTGATTTATGATTTTATCCTATTATAGCGTAGGACTCCTACAGAACAAAATATTTTGCTTCCAAGTATAAACTTGGTAACCAAATCTCTCAATATTTAGTTTCCTAAATGTATAAAATGAGATCAGACAGCCATATTAATTGAATTTGGACACTCAGACGAATAATCTTAGATAACCCAAAACAAAACGTCGGTATTGAAAATTTATTTACATATTTTCAATATGTATACGTAATGTCATAACAACAACTTACTGTAACGCAGCAACATATAACAGTTACTAGCTATGGTTCAGCAACGCATTGCTCAAGCTCATCACTAGGGATAAGTACGCAACTCGTGAAACATTGCTTCTAACCATCAGTAGCGCGTTGCTTAAGTTCATCATCAAAACCAGGTTAACATTCTCCCCCTTTTTGATGATGACAAAACATGATCTTTCATAGGGATTGAGCTTGAGTTCAATAATCTCTCAACTCCCCCTTTGGAAAACTCGTTGTCGTTGAAAAACTCCCCCCGAACTTATTCTTCTCCCCCTTTTTGTCATACCAAAAATAAAAGAGTAAAGCAATGGATAGCTTTATTTCTAGTGCTGCAAAAACATGCTGGCACTCAAAAGGTAAAGCTAAAAGCAGCCATCAGTTGCTGAAATCCAGCAAGATCGAACTATTTCAAAACAAGAACATCAGCAGAAGCGGAAAGCTCATTCCGTAAGAACCAGTGAGCAGAAACATCTAAAGACAGAGAGGAGAGTAGCTCAATCCTCAGTAGAGAGCATAGCTCAATCCTCAGCATTATCAAGCAGAGTCTGGATCATCTTTTTTAGTTGCCCAAGTCTCTCAGCAAATGCATCCATCCTCTCAAGAATGGAGCGACGAGTAAAGTTGAGTTCCTCACAAAAGAAATTCTGCAACGTGGAGGAGGAAGAGGGCTCATCTTTGGATGCAGCAACATTCCTCTCACGTTTAGCTTGGCGCTGCTTGCCAGTTTCAGTAGTGGCCTTGCCACGGACAGAGGCAGCGATTTCTCGCTTGGTTAGTTTCTTGATGAAGACACCATCAACATATTGGTAGCCCATACTTGCCACATAGTTAGCTCCAATAACCTGTGTAGTCCAGGTGTCCATTTGATTTACAGGAACAATCTGCTCCCCATATAACTGCCGCAATGCAGTAATGACATGTGCAAACGGAAGTGCCCTGTTCTCATCCTGAACACAAGAAGCCATATGGCCAAAGATAACACTTCCCAAATTCACAGGAATACCTCGCTTGAAATGAACCATCGAATTCCAATCTCTGGCATGGCAATATAAATACTGCCAATACGAGGAGCTAAGCAAGACATTACTGCCTTATGAAACATCCTGTTGCTAAAGCTCAGCCCAGCGTTCTGCAAATATCCGCTGACAGTAACAACTTCACCGTCATTGATGGTATGAAAAGCCTCTAGTTTTCCCTCATTAATCACCCTCAGATTGTTGAAGGGATCAAAGTAAAAAATGTAGCAAACATCAAACACAGAGAAGACAAAGACTTTATCATCAACTATCACCTTGATGTACTTAATGAGGGAGTCCTCCTGATGAAAGGTAATGTTGGCATAAAATTCCTTGATTTTTGAAATAGAACCTATGCCATCATACTCACAGAAAGACCGCCAGGTCAACTTCTCAAACATCTCAGCAAAGTTCAACTAATGTTGAGTGAACCAGTCAAAATCAACACGCTTGCATGTGGCAATGTTTCGCTTTTCCATGTTACGATTTGGCATTGTGTCATCAGGAAGAATGCGATTCAACTCAGCTAGAGAGACATCCTGATCAATCTCAGGGATAAAGACAGAAGAATATGTACTTTTCACTTTCTTATGACCAGGAGAGCTAGAATGCATACCATCCTTTAGACCAGCGAAAGGTCGCTTCATCCTGGTGCGAGAAGCAATACCCAGAGAAGAGCGAACAGGAGGAGGATTCTGTATAACAGAGCCAACCACCTCCACAGTGTCATCCGCAGCAGGGCCTTCTCAGCAGAAGAGTCCCGTTCATCCACGGACTGGGTAGCATCAAGAGCCTCACTTTCCTTGCTCTCATCATCAGAGAGTTGTCCGCTTTGTCAGGAGACTCGGACACGGCAGGTGTAGACTTGGTAACCTCCTCTGGTGCAGCGGTTTCTTCCTCAGCAGCGAGGGTTTTCTCCGCAGCAACTTCAGATTCGCCAAGAACTGTGGCATCAACAGTTGAAGCCACATTTTCCTTAATAGGAATAACAACAGGTGTCTCCTTGGTCTCAGTGACCACATGAGCAGGGGCATGCATCAGCGAAGGCTCCCCCTCAGTAATTGAGAGATTCTCCTTAATAGAGAGTTGCTGGACGAAAGCAGTCATAGACTGCGACCGTTTCTTAGGGGTTCCCTTCCCCTTTGAGGATTTCGCAGATTTGGGTGCCATGATCAGATTGAGAAGAAGAGAGGAAGGAAGGAGGTTGAGGTTGAAGAAGAAACGAAGGAAGTTAGGGATTGTAGGTGTGATAACCGTAAGGGTAGTTTCTTTTTATAAAATATTTTATAGAAAAAGAAGAAAATAAAAGAAATAGAAAAGGAAATGGCACCGTATGAAGTTTTCTTCTTTATTTTAAGGAAATTTTATTTTCCTATCAAAAATTTCTCAAAATGCTTAGATGATAATATCATCATCTTAGAGGTTAGGATTACATATCCCTAATTCACTTCGTAAATACTCAAATATTTCCTTGTCAAGTGGTTTGGTAAGAATATCAGCAAGCTGTTGCTTAGAATTTACATGCTGAATCTCAACTTTCCCACTTTATACTTTATCACGCAAGAAGTGATGTCTCAACTCGATATGCTTAGATCTCGAGTGATAGACAGGATTTCGTGATAAATTTATTGCACTAGTGTTATCACACATTAATGGAATACTATTGAAATGAAGATCATAGTCTTCAAGTTGTTGTCGCATCTATAGTAACTGAGCACAGAAACTGGCTGCTGCAACGTATTCTGCCTCGGCTGTAGATAAAGCGACGGATGTCTGCTTCTTAGAGAACCAGGAAATTAACATGTTTCCGAATAATTGACAAGTACCAGAAGTACTATCTATGCGGCATCCAGCATAGTCCGCATCTGAATATCCTACGGGATCCAGCAACGATCCCCTGGGATACCATGGACCTAAGCTAACAGTCCCTATAAGGTATCTAAAAATCCTCTTAACTACAGCAAGATGTGACTCTTTTGGAGCAGACTGATATCTAGCGCATAAGCATACGCTAAACATGATATCAGGTCTCGAAGCAGTAAGATAGAGTAATGACCCTATCATGCTTCTGTATAGTTTGGAATCAACTTCCTTTCCACCTTCATCTTTTTCAATTTTGGTATTGCTACCAATAGGAGTTGACAAAGGTTTCACATTCTCAAGCTCAAATTTCTTGAGCAGTTGTTTGCTGTACTTTTTTTAATGGATAAAAATTCCATCTACAGTTTGCTTAATTTGGAGTCCAAGGAAGAAAGTGAGTTCTCCCATGAGACTCATTTCAAATTCTCCTCTCATAAAGTTAGAGAATTCAGTGCATAGTTGTTCATTAGTTGAATCGTCCACATATATTTGAGCGACTAAAAGATCAGCATCCTGTTTCTTAAGAAACAAGGTTGTATCGATTTTTCCATGCCTATATCCCTTTGCTATAAGAAAGGAACTAAGCTTTTCATACCATACTCTCGGAGCTTGCTTAAGCCCGTACAAAGCTTTAGATAGCTTGTAGACATGATTGCGAAATTTTGGATCGGTGAATCCAGGAGGTTGTTCAACATAAACTTCCTCTTTTAGATCACCATTAAGGAATGCATTTTTCACATCAATTTGAAATAACTTGAAGTTATTATAGTAAGCATACGCTAGAAGTAAGCGTATTGCTTCAAGACGCGCCACGGGAGCGAACGTTACATCATAATCGATACCCTCTTCTTGAGAGTAACCTTTTGCTACAAGTCTGGCTTTGTTTCTTACAACATTTCCAGACTCATCAAGTTTATTTTGATAAACCCATTTTGTTCCTACAATGGAACGATCATTAGGTCTAGGTACTAAGCTCCAAACTTTGTTTCTCTCAAATTGGTTCAATTCCTCTTGCATAGTGAGAATCCAGTTTGGATCATCAAGCGCATCATCAATGCCTTGAGATTCCTTTTGAGAAATAACAGCGTAGTGTTCACAGTACATACTTGCTGTATGTCGGGTTCGCACTCCTGTGTGTATTGATCCTATGACTTGGTCAATAGGATGTCTTTTCTTATATAAAGAAGGAACACGATCCTCTATTTGTATATCCTGGAAACCACCAGAAACATTTTCAGTGTGTGCAGCAGGCACTTGCGGTACATCTGCTACAGTGTTTCCGTTCGGATTATTGTCAGCAATCGTTTGCTGTGATGTTTCATTTGATACTGTTGTTGAGGATTGTGCTGCTCCTTCCACAGCATCTTCCTCCTGTGTCGGAGAATCATCAACTTTAACATTGATGGACTCTTCAACAGTTAGAGTTCTTTTATTAAAGACTCTATATGCTTTGCTCGTGAGGGAGTATCTTAAGAATATGCCCTCATTAGATCGAGCATCAAACTTTCCTACACCATCTTTAATGGGTCTCAAGCTATAACACTTTCTTCCAAATGGATGGAAGTATGAGATATTAGGCTTTCTGCCTTTATATAACTCATAGGGCGTTTTACCTAAGGAGTACCTTAAGTGAACTTGATTTGAGATATAGCATGCTGTGCTTACAGCCTCAGCCCAAAGATTTTTAGCAACCTCATTTTCCAGCAACATGGTTCTCGCCATGTCCTGTAAGGTTCTATTCTTTCGCTCTACAACTTCGTTTTGCTGTGGAGTGTATGGAGCAGAGAAATTATGGTTAATACCATATTCTTCACAAAATAAAGTAAAGTCGCGGTTCTCAAATTCGGTATCATGATCCGTTCTTATGCTTCGTAGAGAAACACCTTTCTCATTTTGAAGTTGTTTGACTAAAGTTTCAAAGGTTGCAAACGTATCACTCTTGTGAGCTAAAAATTTAACCCAAGTGAATCTGGAAAAGTATCTACCACAACTAACCCATAACGTTTACCTCATAGACTTTGAGTCCCTGTTGGACCAAATAAGTCCATATGACGTAATTCAAGCGGTGCTTTGCTTGAAATCATATTTTTACTTTTAAAGGATATATTTACTAGTTTGCCAATAGAGCCAGCTTTGCAAAACTTGTCATTGTCAAACTTGATTTTGGGCAATCTCTTAATAGCATCTTTTCTGGCAAGTTTGGACAGCAACTCATAGTTTGCATGTCCCAACCTTTTATGCCATAAAGTAGCCTCGTCCTTAACAGACAAGAGACAATTTTCTCCAGCGGAGACATTCTTAAAAGACAGGATATATATGTTTTTCTTGCGTTCACCAATGAAGTAAGTAGCACCATCCCGTGAAACGTTACACGTCCTTTCATCGAAATAAACATGATAACCTTTATCGCACAATTGACTAATACTAATCAAATTGTGTTGGAGGCCTTTTAACATAAAGAACTCCTTCAATGTTTAGGGAGTTAGGACAACAAATGGTTCGTGTTACTTTAACCACCCCTTTTCCATTATCACCAAAAGTGACAACACCACCATCCTGGAAAACCAGTGTAGAGAATAAGGAGACATCTCCTGACATGTGCCTTGAGTAGCCACTATCTAAGTATCATATATGGTCCTTAGCGATGGACTTGAAGCATCCCTGAAATAGAGAAAGAACTTAAGTAAGTCGTTGCTTCCATTTAACAATAGAACCATCAACTTAGAAGTAATGCCAAGCATATCATTTCGCCTCACATGGCAATTTTTGATAAAATGATCCAGCTTTCTACAATAATAGCAAAGCCTAGGTAGCCTTTGAATAATATAATGAGAATCGTCATTCCTAACATGAGGTGGAATATATTTCCCATGATGTGAATGTTTCTCATTTTTGGAATCATGCATCTCATGTACGCATGAATCAGTTTTGTTGTGCATAGCACTGAGTTGCTGTTGCAGTTCCTCAATCTTTGATTTAGATTGAGAAAGTTGCTTTACCACTTTCTTAGCCTTTGTTGATAACTCTTCCTTAAGAGAAACGTTCTCAGCAATCAAGCATTTATTCTCCTTCTTGAGAAGCTTATTGTTTGCGGTCAATGACTCAAGTTTGTCATAGAGTTCTGAGAAAAGGTTCTCAATATCTTCAGTAGATAGATTAGAGGTAGAGAAAGCATTTACTTTCTCAATTTCAGCATCGGTTTGCGCCATATAGCAGATGTTTGTTGTTTCATCATTCTGATCTGATTCCTCATCACTATCACTTCAAGATGCCATCATGACATTTTTTTTATATTTTGAAGGTTTGCCCTTCTCATTTAAAAGTGGCAATCAGGTCGCATATGACCAGGTTTGTTGCACTCATAGCACAGCCACCTTTACTTTGGTGTGATTTTGCATTCTTCTTTTTAGCATCTCATTTTCCCTTAAAACGATTTTTTGCAAAGATATTTCTTAAATTTCTTTGCCATTAAGGAGATTTCGTCCTCTAAATCGGATGAGGATTCATCCTCAGATTCATCGGATGATTCAACACTCCCTTTAAATGCAACAGGGTCTTTTTATCTTCAGCAACCTTGTTCTCATTTTCGTAAGCAACGAGAGAACCAAGCAACTGTTGAAGAATTCAGCTCGTCAAATCTTTAGCTTCTTCAATTGCCGTCTTCTTAGCTTCCTAAGTTTTAGGCAATGAGCGAAGTATTTTTCCGACTATCTCGGAATTGGAAATGGTTTTACCAAGGAATTCCATGGCATTAGTGATTTCGGTGAGTTTATCAAACATTTGATTTATTGACTCATCCTTTTTCATCTTGAATGCTTTGTATTGAGTTACTAATGCATTCACTTTGGATTCCTTGACTTGTTCTGTTCTATCATAGATCAAAGCAAGTCTATCCCACATTTCTTTCACCGTCTTACAAGTAGAAACGCGATTGAACTCATTTCCAACAAGAGCGCAACTAAGTAGTGCCTTGCTTTAGTGTTCAGCGAGAAAATTCTCTTCCTTTCAAATTCATGCCAAGAGTCGCTGGGATTAGATGGAGGAATTACGAGATCGCCTTCCATTATAATTTGCCAGCAATCGACTTCTTTTGCTCCAATGAACAACTCCATTCTCATTTTCCAATAAGAGAAGGGTTGTCCAGCAAAGAGCGGAGGACGTTCGGTCGAATGACCATAAGTCAAGATCATCGACATTATGTTCAGTACTCAACACCACCTTACTGTGCTTAATGTAAGACTTTCAGCAACAAGCTGTTTTGATCCTTAGATTCAGCAACAGAGTTCTGTACTAGCAATCACATAGAAAGCCTTCCAGCAAACCTGCTCTGTTACCAATTGTTGGATCGTTCAAGAACACTAAGAGGGGGGTGAATTAGTGTTTATAACTTTTTCGCCCTTTCTCAGTGTAAGCGGAAGCGTACTGTATCTCAGCAGAGCGTTTCTCAGAATGATATCTGCTTCGCTGTAACCGTTACGATTTTGTCGAGTAGGTTTTCGTACGAGTGTTTCGCGATCGTAATGGACACAGTAAGTTATAGTAGTTCGGTCTTAATCAACCTACGTCCACTTTCCACCAACGAGGTGATTCCAATATATAATATAATGGGTGCAAAGAGCCCTTGTACTAGGCGTTTGGTTTCTCACAAAGTGAGATTTAGAATCCTTTACAGCAGATGATCACTTCTGGGCAACGAACAGTTCCTCACGCAGTGGATGTCTTCTCGTTTCCAGCAAAATGATACTTATACTCAGCGGTTGGTAGCTCAATGGATTCCACACAGAATGTTGTCACTCATACGTAAGCCTGTCTATCACACAGACAACGTTATGTTGGAGTATAAATCCTCAGATAATAATCCTTAAAGTGACAGAAAGACTTCTCATAGAGCAGCTCGTTTCTGATTCACAGCAAAGTCTGCTCAACGGTTCGTTGTACCACAGAAGGAAAGTCCCCAACGGTAACTATCCTCAAATAAACTATTGTTATCCGAAACAAATTAATTGTTTCCAAGTCTTATAAACAAATCATCCTAAAGATGTTCTCCTCTGATCGATAATTGAGTTAAGATCATAAACAAACTTATCTGATTTATGATTTTATCCTATTACAGCGTAGGACTGCTACAAAACAAAATATTTTGCTTCCAAGTATAAACTTGGTAACCTAATCTCTCAATATTTAGGTTCCTAAATGTATCAAATGAGATCAGACAACCATATTAATTGAATTTGGACACTCAGACGAATAATCTGAGATAACACAAAATAAAACGTGGGTATTGAAAATTTATTTCCATATTTTCAATATGTATACGTAATGTCACAGCAACAACTTAATGTAACGCAATAACATATAACAATTACTAGCTGTGGTTCAGCAACACATTGCTCAAGCTCATCACTAGGGATAAGCACGCAACTTCTGAAACATTACTTCTAACCATCAGTAACGCGTTGCTTAAGTTCATCATCAAAACCAGGTTAACATAACCCATGCAGTTTAGAAGCATAATATGAGAAAGCCATAGAGACCACATATGCTGAAAAGGTTTCGATCAAATTCACCAAGTTGAATGAAGTTGATCCTTCTAGTGATGGGCTGATAAATTCATTAGCACCTTTTCTCCATGGGTTCTTACTTATATTGTGAAGTATCCATAAATTTCTCTTTTTGTGAGAATGATCTCATGTACTATCATGTATTGGCATCGGAAGCACATCCTTATTGACGATATTTTAATTGATCGAACATGAACATAGAAACTTATAATTTAAATCTCCCATGAATAGTTTTACCATGGTTATTGATAATGCAATTATATGGATTAAGTTATACTATGTATGGCTGGTTAAAAGATGCATATGCGGTGGTGATGAAAATGTCTTTACGGGTGACTAAAAGATAGTTATATGTTAAAACAATCTCTAATATATAAATATATTTAAACGCATTGAAATGTATATCAGATAAAAATGGAAAAATTATAAAGTAAAATTTTATTTAATTTGAGACAATCATGAACTGTTGCTTGACCTATTGATTTAAGTTGGCATACATAAGGTATTTCATATGCACAATAACGGGAGCAAGTGGAGTTACTTCGTATTTGTGTTGTTAGTACTTGGCTGCCAAAGTGGCTCGTCTGCAATGACAGACGAGGTGCATCATGAGAATGTGAATCCGGGTGAGTTACTTTATATTTGTGCTCTGATTGTTTGACTGTCAAAGTGGCTCAGCCAGAGTGATAGTTGAAGTGATCTTGCAATTGCACGCATCGTCAATGAGTGAGAAATCTAGTTGTGCTTTGAGTGCTTGGCCGCTAAAGTAGCTCACTCAGAATGATAGATGTGATTTTCTTAATCTTGTTGAGGTAGGCTTGGAGATTAGGATGTATTAGTATAAGATCTTTATGTACAAAGTGTTTGTTTTTTATATTTTGTGCATTTTGAGTGCTTCCGCGAGGAGTGTTACGTGTTATGAACTCTACATACGGTGAAGTTTGATATACTGTGTTAATATCTATTTGATGGTCATACGGATGTCGTTGTCGACCATTAATGTGATTGTTCACTGGTTCACGTGTTGTTTTTACATAGTCTCTTTCAGTATGTGTAAAATGTCAATAATATAAAGGTCTTGAATGTACCTCTAATAGTACAATTGCATAAGGTTTAATAACCATCCTGGAATGGGAGATTTCACATGATACCGATGTTTGGTCATCAAAGTAACTCGCTTGTTCAGATCCGTGAAATCTACTTATGTGAATAATTAGTGATTATATCCTTAATGACATTAAGTACCCGACTATCAAGTGATTTAGGAAAGATGAGATTTTTTGGGTTGTTAAACTAGATAAACCATGTACAAGACATTGTTTGTGCTTAGATTTCCACTAATTAAATTACTCGAATTGATATTTAATGTTTTATACATCTAAGGTGAACTTATAGTCATTTAATTGCTTTGATTGGTGAGAGTTATTGTTGATGCTCAACATTTTTCAACATTAAGCTTTTTTTGTGTTGATGCTTCTTACGTACATCACTCTTCTTCATTGTGTTGTCCTTTTAAAAGGATCGATGGTGTCGTTTTTGAAATATTTCGATTGTTGATAAACTATTGGTGCGGTATTTGATTTCTAACCAAGGGAGATATCACATGAAACCTAGTTAGCTCTTGTTATAATATATGTCGTTTATTATATTGATTTACTTGGTTAGTGGGAGCCTCATACTTTGCCATGTTTGATAGGCATGTTCTTTTATAATTATTTTGGACACATGTTTGATACATGTATTTGTTTGTTATTATTATCATCTGATGCAGATGAGTTGACCACGAGATATATAGACAATTGGGACGCACGGAAGGCGGCAAAGAGAAAACATGGATGAGAAGAAGGACTCGAATGTTTGACAGCAGATGGATGCATCCGTCCCGTCAGACGAATGCGTCCATGACATTTGACAGCAGACGGATATGTCCGTCACTCTAGACGGATGCGTCCGTGGGATCCGACAACTGAAGGATGCATCCGTCCCTTCCAAGGATGCATCCGTGGGATTAAATGAATATTGCGATTTATTATCTTTTATTACCATATTTCCTAGAGACTATAAATAATTGTTCCTAAGGTTTTCTCTGGTAGACTATCTTTTGAAAACATTGAAAATACTTTTGAGGGGATTTCCTCTGTAGGATTGCATATTGCAATCGTTTATCTTTGGAATCAGATCGTTGTTATCGGTTGCTGTTGTTCATTGTAGATCCCCAAATTGTGTATCATCTAAAAGGTGACAGGTTGACTACTCTAATACCGTTAACAGATCGTTAAACATGATTAACGAACGAACTACGATTGGTTTTGATCATCCTTAAACATGATTAAGTGATCGGTTTCGAGTACACGAATTAGTTACATGAACTAATTCTCATTTTTTTTTTTAGCGAAGCAAAATTAATTTTTTTTACCTCGTAATGCTTGACTTGTTTCCTTAACCTAGCTTAGAAAGAAAAGAATGAGACCGATTAATATTTGGAGGTGAACCTTCACTTCGGGCCCATTCGAGACTTTTCATTCAAGTCAGACTAATTTGAAAAGCCCATCCACGTCCTAAGCACAAGCCCAATTCCCCTTTGATGTGGCCCAGCCTTGAGATCCCAACCCAGGTCCCCCCGCTTTTTTTTTCAATTAACTAAAAAAAGAAAAAGGGGATTGACGGCCATGGGATTCGAACTGACGTTCTTTTGGAGAGTAACCTAAATCTAGGGTCGTCTTTGTTACATAAAATGTATTTTTCAAAGGAGGACGGGGAGACAAGACTGGGAATACAAGGACACTCCAACACACGCGTCAGCGATTTCACGCACCACTGCCAATTGGATAACATTTGCTTTGGACTCGGTCCATGCGACAACAAGAAAGTTCTCGACCGAGGAATGCATAACTACCTGCACGTCCTCAAAAAAATGTCCCATGAATATTGCGAACGAAAACTTTAGATGGAGAGAATGCCAGAGACGAGCAAATACCAAGTCATTGCCTACAAAAGGGCCACGTAACTCAGAAGAAAGGAATAGAGGAAGAAAGGAATGAAGTGTACATCACCAACATATTTGCTGTTGTTTTGATTTTGTATGCCTTCATCATGGCAAATTGTCTGCAACCTGCTTCCACTAGGAATGGTGACCAGTGCAGGGATTCTCGCTATGCCAGTACGCATGCGGTGACAACAAAACAGAAGTAACAGGACGAACAAAATCAAAGAAAAAAGCGAACATCAAACTCATGATAACCTGCTGCACCGACTTGAACGCCCATTCTCCATGAAATTATCCGGAAATTGCCCCGCTACCCACAGGTGACGAAGGCCAGCAACATGTTATCCCCATCTGTGATACAAACCGCAGAGGCACAACATAAGTCATGGTCACTTGTGAATATGTTAGAAAAGAAAGGATGTCAGACAAAGGGGGAGAAGGACTAGGGAAGTAGAGAGCAGGGAACGACAAGAGAAAGAAAAGGGGAAAGGAAAAATTCTGCCACACGCAATTGACGATCTCTCCCCCTTCAACCCCCCTCTAACTCGTGACAGGCTACAACAAGCAGCCGTAATGGTCTTCTTAGGCGATGATGGTCAAGCTTCTTAAGATGTGTGCCACAATCGATTCGGATGATGGCCATGATCTTCTATAAGAAACAGAGGCTAAAAAAGGAGAGGAGGGGCGGAGAGTTGGATTTTCTTTCAAAACAAACCTTCCCACAGATAAACAGGGCCATCAACCTTCGTTTTGCTCCTTTCCAGGGCTCATCGACGGACCTCTGTTGTCGTTCCCGTTCCTTGATCGATTCTGCCCAAGGGGCACACCAATGGAGACGATAGCCACAGTCACCCTTCAAGCGGCAGCAGAACAGCAACATTGACCAGCCGCCAACTCCCTGCATTCAATGCAGGAGTCTCGTTTGCGAACACTAACAGCAGCCCCTTTTCGCAGCATCCAAGCGACTGTTCCAGCGACTGCAGCGACCACTCCTGCAACCGCGACGATTCCAGCAGCCGCCGGTCCAGCAGCAGCTGCAGCATCTTATGCAGCAGCGGCAGCTTCCCACAGCAGCAACCAGCTTTCAGCAACAGCCGCAGCAGCCAGCCTCCAACAGCTGCAGCAAGTCCAGCCAACAGCTGCAGCTTCCACTAGCAGCTGCAGCAACTCCAGCCAGCAGCAGCACCTTCCAGCAACAGCTACAGCAGCTCCAGCAGCAGCAGTAGCTCCAACACTGCAGCAGCCCATTCCAGCGCTGCAGCGACAACTCCAGCACTGCAGCAGCCCGTTCCAGCGCTGCTGCGACGATTCCAGCGCTGCAGCGACGACTCCGGCAGCACGGTGGCAACCCATCCCCGCCGTCGTCTTCAGAATCAGTCCCGCTACCGGCAGCGAACAGAACCCACTCCCTCTCCGGCCGGCCTCCTCCCTAGGCGCTCGACCCAGCCGCACCGCATTCCAGATCCGGTCATCCCCCGCCGCTCCCGCCTGAGATATGGAACTCTAGTGCCCTCCACATAGCCTCCCTACACTCCTGGACTCGGCCGCAGCCAAGCCATCCCGGGTATCCTCGGATTTCGGCGCCCCAGACTCAACAGACCTCCCCGCAGCGGCCGCTCCTCCGTCATCCCCAAAACCCAGCGGAGCATCCGACCTTCCTCCACGCCCAGTCGACCCATGAATTCCCAGCTGCGACACGATGGAGTCTCCCTTGTAGATGTCCGGCTGTGTAGCGACCAGGAAGCATCAATGTGGAGACGCGTCTTCTCCATCTCACGATTAAAAGCCCCCCCTCCCCCGTGTCGTAGTTCTGAAAAGAGGGAGAATGACCCAAAGCTCTACAACTTGCCAGGTAAAGTGATTACTAGTCCTTTTATTATTTTTATTTTTATTTGAGTGCTATCCGTGTTAAACTTTGTTAGATTTCAACATTATTAAGATTCGTACGATTTTTTACTATTTCGATGGATTAAACATTTTTTATTTTTTACTTATCCGTCTGCGTTTTGAGTAATTCACTTGAATAATTTATATTAGTCTAAGATGCTGACTTCCGTTATTTTTATTTTTGTCCCTCATTTACTTTGTTTTGCATGAAAAAAACATGATGGAAACGTGGGCATCTCGAAGAATCGCAACCCCCGATTCATACGGTAAGACATGTCTTACTAATTTAATTCGATTAAGTTTCATTTAAAATTAATCGATATTAATGACTTGGCATGGCATTGCTCTTCCTCTACTTTGCATGTAAACACCGAGGAATTCACTATTAAGGAAAGTTATCCTCCGATGGCGCGGACGATCGACATCAACGGGCTCACAACGCCCCGTAAGTATCGCTCTTATTTCATTAAGTCCTAATTATTCATTTCGATTTAAATTAGGAATTTCTGACCACTTCTTTATTTTTCTTTGCATGTACATCGAGCATCTAATCTTGGAAGATCAACTTCAAAATTCCGAAGATTAACTCGAAGGCGCGTGTATCAAATCGCGTGGATCCACCCCAGCCTAAAAGCCGTGGGTTCGAAGGCTTAAAGCGGCCCCAAACTCAATCAAAGGTACAAAGGGGAGGTGCGGGCCTCCCCGAATTTTTATTCAAATCCACTTGTAACAGATTGCGGACCCAAGTGTATAGGCTCGCAATCACCGCCCTTCCCCGTCCTTTTGATCTAAATAATTGTTTGTGATTGCGCGTATGCTTAGGCTTTAGGTTTTGCGTCGCATGATTGGTTTTAATCAAACAAACCTAAATTCGGGTCCAACGCCCATTAAAACGTCGATAAAAGTCCGGCCTACTCCCGGATCGGGCCCAACACCCGTCAATCAAAAGTTAAACTTTTTTAGACAAATCGCCACCATTTCGCATGTTTTAGAATACAAGGGTTAGTAAATAGGAATCCCCGAACCCAACTCTGATTTTTCCGACTTAAAATCACATTTTTAAACTAAGTCGGTGGCGACTCCGAACAATTTACCAAAGCTAAACATTACCCTCTTTTCGGAGCCATTTAGGATGAGGTGACGGTAGACCGAGCCGCTCCTTGAGCCCTCCCCGAAATTCGTGAGCGAGGTCTTAATGCAGCCTTTCGCTCGCCACCTTCAGAGAACTGGAGACGGTTGGCGAAACGTCCCGCAGACCCGTTCGCGAATCAAGGGAAGGCCCAACCCCGGGTCCCCTTTCCGTAGCGTCCGGCGTTCGAGCCGGAACGTCGACCGGACTGGGCCTCGGCGGGGAGCGGGCCCGGATCCTCGTGTCACCGGAGCCGTAGCGCGCGTGCTAGGCCGAAGGGCGCGCGTACATTCGTAATGCTTCCGTGCTGCGTCAGAGTGGTATTAGAGCAAGGCGGGTTCCCGCGAGATGTCTTCTGGCTGTGACGTTGATGGCGGTCATATTCACGACAGTGATCGTGGTGCGGGAATCCAAAGGGCGGAGGAACCGATCCTAGGGACGGAGATGGGTGTCAAAAGGGCAGGGGAACCGATTCTAAGGAAGGATATGGGTGTTAACTATCGAAGATTGAGGCGAGTGGAGCCGCTTGCCGAAACTGTGATTGAGCGGTTTGACAATATGGGGGTCGATAATAACAGGATACGGATGAAAGAAGGAAGGCGACCCATAGCTCGACGATGGTATGATTCTCTGATCAATCGGCCAATCCATACAAATCAAAGAATATCGATCTATGACAAAAATTTAGTAGGGGATAATTTGAGGTTTGAGAGGAGACAAACACCTGTGAGGAATGATAATGATGGTAGAAGGAACCGATGGGGATACCATGATTATGACGATCGACGTAAATCTGACAGATGGGGTTATCACCTAGAGGTGGATCTTCCTTATTTTGACGGTATGCTTAATAGGGACGAATTTCTTGATTGACTATTAGATGTGGAGTTGTTCTTTGTTGAAAAAGATGTGCTAGGAGAGCGTAAAGTGAAAATTGTGGCATAGATTGAAGGGTGTTGCTTTCGTCTGGTAGGAGAAATTGCAAAACATACGGTTGAGAGAAAGGATGCAACCCTTACGAACATGGAATTGCATGAAGCAACTAATGAAGAATAAGTTTTTCCTCTTAATTACGGGCAAATACATGTCCACAGATTCAATAGTATTACGAAGGGCTGCAAATAACCCACGAAAATACTACTGAGTTTACACAGGTAGTGGAGCGCAATGTTTTGACAGAGATAGAGGAGACTGCGAGAGAGACTAAGAGGGTGCATGCATTAATGATGGATGAAGCACTGAAGATGGAGGAGGTTGATGTTGGTGGAGATCCTAAGGTAGTGAAAGAAGGTGTTGAGGGAGTTCCTGGGATGGTGTTATAAGAGTTCAAAAAGGTTATCCCAGATGATTACCTAAGGAGCCTCGTCCTTTGGGAGACACACAACACCGGATTCACTTACTGTCTGGGGTACATTTTCATGACTCAGCGCCTTACATAATGGGCCCCATGGAAACAGAAGTCCTTCAGGAAAAGGTTCAAGAATTGACAGACAAAGGTTTCATCGGGGACAACCAGAACCCATGTGACATATTGACTAAACACATGGCAGAGCAATGGAAACATACTTCCTAGGAGGTCAAGGCAAAGGTCGAAAAAGCTAATGCCACGTACAAGGAGGTTGTAGATCGGGAACGAAAATCACATCTCTTTGAAGTAGGGGATCGAACTTTCAATGTGGCAGATTTATAGTCATTCTATCCTAACAATATGCAGGCAGGAGAGAATGATGCGGACGAGTTGACAACGAGATATATGGACAATTGGGACGCACGAAAGGTGGTAAAGAGAAAGCATGGACGAGACGGAGCATGGACAAGAAGAAGTACTCGAATGTTTGACAACAGACTGAAGTGTCCGTGCCATCAGACTGATGCGTCCGTGGGATCCGACAGCCGAAGGATGCAGTCCCTTCCAAGGATGCGTCCGTGGGATTAAATGAATATTGCGATTTATTATCTTTTATTACCATATTTCCTAGAGACAATAAATAATTGTTACTAGGTTTTCTCTGGTAAACTATCTTTTGTAAACACTTTTGAGAGGATTTCCTCTGTGGGATTGGGGATTGTAATCGCTTATATTTGGAATCCGATCGTTGCTATCGGTTCTTGTTGTTCGTAACGCTTCCGTGCTGCGTCATCATCAATGACCATCGTTTTTAATGATGTGCACATGGTTAAAAGTCTCAAGATCCGATGTCTATCTTGAGTATGACAGTTATTTTGAGTTAGCATGTCTCATATAACACCATAAAATTCTCATGAGATTTATGTTTTGAGATATACAAAGCGGTAATATCTGGTTTATTTCATTTAATTTCTTTGAAACGTAAATATTACATATGTTCATTCTGATTTCACCAAGATATACATATTACAGAGGATATTTTCTGACCTTATTGAAATGTAAAATGAAAGATGTATTGGATTTTCATCCGGCTTCTAGGAAATGTAAAGGTCACGGATGTTTGCTCTACTTTCACCAAGTATTCGGTTTACGGATAGCTTTCTTTGACAATGGTGGAATGTTAAGGTCAAAGCTCTAATAGATTATATCTATATATTTTGAAGCATTAAAGTTATCAGATAAGTACTCTAATTGTTCTTAAGTATAAAGGTTACAGATTGTACACTCTAGCTTCAACGAAGCATAAATGTTACAGAGTTATTGTGATTATTAAAGAAAATCTCGAGACTTAGTATTTAGTCTCGAGTAGGACGGTATTTTCACTGAAGTTTGTCTCCGTTAAATCACAATAAAGTTTGTGTGCTTTAAGGTTACTGAGACATAAAAGGGAGCAACTTTTGCTTAAAGGTTTTTCTAGCTCGTTATGGGTGTAAAGTTATAAAAAGGCAATGACTGACTGAAATAACATCAAATTTGATCTAATAAGGGATGTTATTTCAGCTATATGGCCACATTGACCCATGACGACTTACTTGGTGTCATGATTATGGTTGTCTTGTATCTTTGTTTGATGTTATGACAGCCATAGTTAGACACTCATTGATAGTTGGTCGGGGTTGTTTGAGATGGTTTTTATATTGGCAATACATATGTTATTGCCCGATAGTCATTTTCAAGAATATTTTTCGAATACAATTAATGTTGCCCTAGTGGGAGAATGTTGGAATTTTTCATGTTTAGGCTTCCAATAATTGTATATTCTTACATTACCATTTACTTTGTTTTATTTTGTTTAAATACATCTTATAAAATGGGATAATATGAAACAGAGCATGAAATCCTATTAAAGTAAGTGATTGTTAAAGTTATTGGAATATGTACGTATTATTTAATTAATGTATGTTATAACTAAGTATAGGCTTTTTGTAAGTTGTGGAATGTTGATGGACAAAGACAGTTCACGAAGCCTATACTTCAAAATATTTAATTAATGGGGAAATTGACTTTTCATATTAAGTTCCTTGTAAGGATGGATACAAAGGATAAGGGGAATAGAAGGGTTTGCTGATTCAGTAGTCTTATGCGTACACGTACGTTGTTGAAGAGGACCCACGTAAATGATTTTGTTATTCGATTTTTTTTTTTTTTTGCAGAATCATTTTTGGTTCGTTCGATTTATGTGTAGCGTTCTCGCTCCCTTTCCCATGCGAGAAGACACTGCTGGGAGCAGAAGAGATTGGAGAAGCTAGGCAAACGATCAATCAACAAACCCCACGATAAATGATGCCGCCGCGACATTCCAACAGAGATGTAACGTGGGGAAAGCAAGAGTTTTGTACGGAAATACGGTTAGTTTTAAACAAAATTTGTGAAATATGGTCCCAGTTTAACATTTGGAGAAATTCTCCAAGTATTGGGGGCCCATTCGGGGAATACACAAGGGACGGGTTTTGAGAGGGCTGGACAACATACCTCTACCTCCTAGGAATATTCAAGGAGCAGGTTTTGAAAACCCACCCCTCCTGGGAACATACAAGGGGCGTTCAATACTTGGCCAATTTCGCGAAGGGGGACGAACTAAGGTTCACAGGGGGGCGGGTTTTCAACTAGGAATAAACACCCGCCCCTTACCCGACTTAAGTCGGGTCCTCCTCCCGCTCAACTTCACTTCGTGCGAAGAAAACCTCCTTCCGACCTCCGATGCCCGTCCTTCCTCCTCCTCCGACGCCCTACGACGACCTCCAACGCCCCACTTCCTTCCTCTTCATCCAACGCCCCACTTCCTCCTCCGACGCCCACCTTCCCCACACCCCCTCACGTCTCGGCCCCCTTCGACGCCCGACCTTCCATCCGCTCGCCGTCCTCGTCACGTTCCTTTGTCTTCATGGTGATTATTTTACGATTAGGTAATTGTTGACGCTAATTTAGGTAATTTTAGGGTTTGTGTTACATTTAGGTTGATTTAGGGTTTTTTTATTGAAATTAGGGTAAATTTGTGTAATTGGTTGGAAATAGGTTAAATGACTTATTTTGGTTGATATTAGGTCAAATTTCGAGGATTTGTTGAAATTAGGTCAATTTATGATTAGTTTGTCAAAATTATGATTTAGTTAAAATTATGTCAATTTAGGATTTAGTTGATGAGTTGGCTTATTTGAAATTAGTTTAGTAATGATAATTTGACGTTTTATAATTAATGGTTTGCACTTTGAATTATTGGAAGTATTTGAAAGTTCAAAGTAACTCACTAAATCGTAAGTTTTATCTTACGCTTCAATGTCACAAGTTCATTTGTTGTTGTATGAAAATGGGAAGGTTATTCATGGTAGTCAAGGAGTAGGTTATAATAGGGGTCTAGTAAAATGTATAAAGGCACCTGCTGATGTCGACTATGTGCAATTTGAAAGGGTTATTGCTAATGCAATGAGATTAAATAAAGGCAGTAGGTTGGAAATATGTCATAGATATCTAGTTCCTTCGTATGGTCCTTCTGGCATAAATTTTGTGCTGGTACCTATTGGTGATGATGATGATGTTAGGTTGTTGTGTGAGTTTGCGATGTCAAATGGTGACCGCATTCAAGAAGTGTATGTGATATCAGTTTCTAGGAATTCTAGCAATGAAGGGAGGTCCCCAAATTCAAGAAGTAAGCATGGTAGTAACATGCAGGCCATAGGAGTGAATGTGGATGAGGGGTTAAATGTCGTGCAAGAGAGAATGAAAAATTTCGAAGTTAGTAGAAATATTCGTCAATTGGTACCGGTGAATGAAGGGTGTAGTGGTTATGGTGGTAATGTGGGGAATAAAGAGGATGGTGGTAATGAGGATGATGGTGGTAATGATTATGAAGATGATTATGAAGAGGGCGACCCGTTTGAAGATTTAGAACGTGATATGGATGATGGAGTAGTTCTAAACGAAACTATATATCGGCGATATGAGAATCATATCGTTGATTCAATAGTGAATTCCGATAATGACGCCAATACTGATGATGAAATGTTCAACGGTGTTGATTTAGAGAACGAGAAAAATGTTAGGAATATAGGGATTAATGAGGCTGGTCCTTCTAGGAACAAACGATTGGAGAAACCTCTTCCATTCTATCTAGACAATAGTGATAATGGAAAGGTGATTTTCGAGGAGGATGAGGATGTTAGGATGACGGACGATCCGGATGCTATGGTTGAATTTCATAAAGGGATGCGGTTGAAACATAAGTACCATCTCATTCATATGGTGAATACGTTCCATATCAAGAACCATTATAATTACGAAATTATGGAGTCAGATAAGACGACATGGTCCGTGTTTTGTTTTGAGTTTGGATCTGGTTGCAAGTGAGATTATGCACGATTTAATGTGCTTGTGATGATGAGTTTGAAATAACGATTCTTGGTGAGTCGCATACATGTTTAAATGCAGTGCTTCCAAGATCATGATCGACTTGACTGTAACTTTATGGTTCCCTACTTTCGTACTTTTGTTAGAGAATCTCATGAAGTGAAAGTGTCGTTTCTACGAAATGTAATAAAGGAGAGATTTGCGTACGAAGTAACTAGGAGACGAGTATGGGATGCAAAGAGGAAGGTAATTGCAGTTGAATACGGCGAATGGGATGAATCTTATAGTGAGTTGTCACATCTTATGAATGCAACTAGAATTGCCAACCTCGGAACAATTGTTGATTGGGGTGCAACTTATAATCTTGGCGATGTGGAAGTATTCCACTTTCAGAGACTGTTTTGTGCGTTCGGACAGTGTATTCAGGCATTCAATAATTGTCGGCCAGTTGTAAGTATAGATGGCACATTTCTATATGGTAAATATAGGCATAAACTCTTAATTGCATGTTATATGGACGGGGAGAACCATATTGTGCCATTTACATTTGCACTGGTTGATGAGGAAAGCTATGATGCATAGAGTTGGTTCTTGAGATGCCATAAGGGATATGCCGTTGGTGAAAGGACAGGAGGAATATGCTTGATTTCCGACAGACATGCTGGCATTCAAGCGGCTGTGAATGATCCGCAGGTGGGTTGGACCCCGCGATTTGAGCATTGGTGGTTCTGTCTTAGACATGTGGTAAGCAATTTCAATACGAGATATAAAAATGTTAATTGTAAAAGGAAGTTGATAGCCACAGTGAGGAAATCGATGACTGTGAAGTACAAGAACATTATGAGAAGCTTGTTTGAATCAATGCCAGAAGCTGGCGAGTTTTTTCGCTGAGATGGATGAAGAGCAGTGGTGTTTGAGTCGGGATGGCTTTTATAGATATGGTCTTATGACTACGAATTTGAGCGAGAGTTAGAACGCCGCTATAAGAGGTGCCAGAAATCTTCCTGTTTCGACTCTTGTTAGGAAAATATGGTATAACCGCGTATCATATTGGATAGCCATACGGGATGATGCAAACTCTACGTTGAAAATTGGCGAAAGTTTTACAAGTGTTTATATAAATCGGTTGTTCAAATGTTTAGAGAAAGCCAAACGGTACGAACTAGTGCTTCTCGATCGACAGGAGGGTAGATTTGACATGAAAATTAGAGGAAAACATCGACTCAAGTATGTATTTCTTCAAGCGCGGAAATACAACTGCAAGAAGTAGCAAATCTATCGCATTCCTTATTCGCATGCTTTGGCATGTTATGCACACATGCATGTAGATCATACCGCTGTCATTAGTCATTTTTACTCATTCGAGTGTCAGAAGGCCGTATGTGCTTCCAAATGGCATTCTTTTGATTGCAAAGATGATTGGCCGAAATATCCTTTTCCGAGAGTCAATCCCGACCCTACAAGAGTCAGACCAAAAGGGCGTCCCAGGTCATCCCATATACGTAATGAAATTGATATCAAAGAGAAATCTTGAAAAACTAGTTGTGGGTTATGTAGAAAGGAAGGTCATAACCGACGTAGTTGTCCTAATAGGAATCTTTGTAAGTGCTTTTTCAATGTTTAAATTATATGTTCTTGTTGTTTTTATGCTTTACTTGTGTTTGTTTTTAACCCTTGTATATTGTCTTACAGGAAAATGCGTCCAGGGCCAAGAAAGACAAACGTTCTTAATGCTCAAGGAGACCATCGATCGACCGCTGTATGGGAAGCCGGATATAATGTGGTATATCAATTTCTTTAGTTTTAAATCATTACATTATCTTTCATGTATTCGTACCTTGTTTACTAATTCATGTTTTATTTACAGAATAACGTTCTAACTTGTCGTCGGCTAGAAAAATCACTGAAGGGAGTTGTCACCGATCCCAGGATGGATGTTTCCCTCTGTCAAGCAGGATTCTACGGTGTGGCTAAGCTTCCATTCATTCCTTGGATTGGGCCCTTATCACAGCATTGACAGAACGCTGGAGGACGCACACCTTCCATATGGTACACGGTGAGATGACTATTACCCTACAGGATGTGGCAATTCAGCTAGGTTTGCCCGTAGATGGTGATGCGGTGATAGCAGACACCTCCGTATCTAATGACGCAATGTGTCTAGAGCTATTGGGGCGGGTACCTAGGGGTGACAACATTAGGTTTGGTCGTATTAGACTGAGCTGGCTGGCTGTCAATTTTGGTGAGATCCCTATAGATGCCCCTGAGGAGGTAGTGCAGATGCATACCAGGGCTTATATTTTGCAGCTGATTGGCGGGTTGATATTCACTACGAAGTCAAAGAGTTTAGTACACATATTCTGGTTGCTTCTACTCGCGGATTTTGATAGGGCTGGACAGTACAGCTAGGGTAGTGCCTGCCTTGCGTGGCTTTATAGGAGTTTGTGTAAGGCGGCTCACCACAAGGCATCTCAGATAGAGGGTCCCCTGATATTGTTACAGATTTGGGCATGGGATAGATTCACACATATAACGCCTCTTAGACGTCGAACCCCATTTGTAGAGGATATGCCTTTGAGCTATCGCTCGGCCGTTGTAAAGGATGTACGCACGGTCACTACCCATGTACTTTTCTCGTACAGAGAGGCCTTTGATAGGCAAAACATGGATCGTGTAAACTTCTATAGCTAACAATTTCATTTGATTATATCGAATCTTCCCCACACATTCACATTGATATATGCAGATTGTTTGGCATCCTTACCCGGAGGAATTGATAGCCATGCTTCCGGATTATAGCCAATCAGGATAAGCTTTTTGGCATGCCAGACTCCCTCTCATTTGCTTCTACATCGTAGAGTGGCATTACCCGGATAGAGTGATTCGTCAGTTTGGTGATCATCAGCTCGTGCCGGCAGAATGCGATACCAGCAAGGCACTCCATCGGATGGATTTGCGCGGGAAGACAATGAACAACTGGAGGGAGGTCAATCGGGTGTTTGTGGAGCTGTGAGAAGATCGAATGAAGAAGGTCGTGCCTCTGTTTTGGGATTCTCGCATTAAATACTCGAAATGGTATGCGAAGCACACCAGGCAATACATATCGCACACCGGCTCCATGCTAGGCACAATGATAAGTCATTTATGAGTATCGCATTACGTTTTTTCATTCCATTTTTCAACTTTAACCTATATTTGTGATATAGATGAATAATTTTCGCAAGATTAAGCTTCGGTCCGACCAGCCCGAACTCGTTTCTCTTGCCGAGGAGTCCATGCAGATGATGTGGGAGTATGCACCGATACGATTGTATAGTCGAACCGGCGGGTTGGAAGGTCAACCTGCATACGAGTACATGCCGCTAGGGGGACAGCATTTGGAGGTAGATCATCCTCACATGGACGAGTATGAAGATGAGGAGGTGACACGGACATACGAAGACCCCGTATTTGACGAGGAAGACCATGAAGTACGAGAAAGAATGCTCATCTCGCAAGTTGCCCATATTGATGCCGATTACAGCACACCTTACTTCGAGGTTGGGTCCAGTTCGACCCCGGGAACTCCGATTAAAGGGGCGAGAGAATTCGGGTAAGTCATTTGATGTTCGATTGATTTAAACTCTCGTAACTCAACTAATATAAGATTTTCAGGTACGACAATTCACAACAAGGAGAAGGACCTTCTCAAATCACGCAACTGTACCCGGATGATTAATCGGAGCAGCCTCACATTTCAGAAGATCCCGTCATCAGGCCTTATGTTAGAAGGAAATCCACGAGGCGTAGGGGACTTTACTGATGTTTGTAAACGTTTATGGACTTTGCGTATGATATTCTAAGGTTTTATGTATGATATTATTGTTCTACTTTTATAATATAGATTGTTTCGAAGTTCGATAGTTTGATTATTGTGTTGTTGAAACAGAATTTCTAATATAATTTATAAGTGTTTAGTAATGTCTAATGGGGGCGTGTATTTCCCAAAGGGGCCCCCAACACTTAGAGAATTTCTTCAAGTGGAGAGGCGGGTTTCAAAACCCGCCCATTCCATTCATACACGAACGGCGCCTTTCGAAATCGTGACCTCTTTGTTAATTGAGAACGCGCTCATTCGACGGTAAAACCGTATTTTATGAAACTGAGAACGTATTTCGTAAAAAATTTTAAAATTAATCGTATTTTGGTACAAAAGAAAGCAACGCCTTATGCTTTTCGGTGCATGTCGGCTGGGTGGAGTCCAGATCATTCATTCATTCATTCATTCACGCGGAGATCCGATCGGCCCACCTGACAGGGCATCGGACTGGATCCAAGACCAACCCACGATTACTTTCTCCGCGGCTTCTTCTTGTTTTTACCAAATCAAACCCCCTCAAGCCTTAACTGGTCCGACCGAAGGTGGCGGCACCAAACCTTGTAGTTATCTATAGACTTCGTTATTTATTATTAGGAGGAGGGTCAACCCCCTTCCTCGTCTGACCGACCAACTAATGTCCCCTCAACCCCACCCCACAACACCATTTGACCTCGTTCCAACCCCCAAATAAAATTCTTAATTCGATCTCCGTGTTTTATTATTATTTTTGTTAACACGGTTTGGTGGGTCCCATTCCGTCCAAAAAAGGTCGTAGTATTAATTGCAACAACATCGTCACCATCCAACTGTTTTTTTCCCGAGAACCGGTCAGCGAATTGGACTGGCCCTCCTTCGTCATTCTTTCTCCTTTCAAACAATTTCATTTTCGGGGGGACGCTGGTTCTTCCTAGGAACATCGCCCATTCAGCATGAATGATCGTGTTAGAAATCAAAAAAAAAAAGGAAAATGGAATTGACCCAGAAGAAAACGTATATTTTACTCGTTTACTAAGTTTGGTCAAAACCCCTCGTATTTGTCCCACAAAATCAGAAAAAACCAAAAACAACAACCACCTCCACCTCCTTCATATAATCAATCCCGTGCAGGACTCCCCTCGTCATCTTCACATACTCGTCTGCTTGTGTTTTTTTTTTTCAAACATGGCAGACTGGCAGAGGAAGAACCTCGTTAACGAGCTCGTCCAGGGCAGGGAGCTCACCAGGCAGCTCCGGTCTCATTTCCATTGTGCCCCCTCCTTGTCCGAGTCAAGGGAGATGCAGGACCTGCTCATTTTCAGGATCCTCCTCTCGTACGACAGGGCCCTGTCCATGCTAAACTGGGACTGCTCGGAGGCCGACTTTGCAGGGGCAGACAGCGGCGCGGTGTCCAGGCCGTCCGGGAGGAAGTCCGAGTCCCTGCCCTCCCTAGGGGATAGCCCGAGGAGTGGGGACGTGGATAGGGATAACAGGGAACGCGATGGGAACGAAGACCACCTTGGAGATTCCAGTACCAACAGGTTTATATTCTGAACGAAAGCAAATGGGATGGGATGGGATGGAATGGGACTGGGTGTCCGTAAGTTTAGGTGTGGGCAATTGTGGGAACTCGATACATGACGGTGGGGGATTTTTACAGGAAGGCGATGCCGCAATGGACGAAGCACGTGAGGGTCACGCACAGGAGTTTGATTGAAGGGCAGCTCGATGATGGTCTTAGCTGGAGGAAGTACGGTCAGAAGGACATCCATGGCTCCAGGTTTCCCAGGTATAATGAGAATAGTAGATCGACTGATCTCGTGTTTTAAAAGAAAGATCGTCCTGCCCTATCGCATGAATCGTGATCGTCGAATATGCCGGTTTCTATTTTCCATTATGCAGAGGATACTACAGATGCACCCACAAAGCAACCCAAGGCTGCTTGGCAACGAAGCAAGTGCAACAATCCGACAAGGATCCTTCTGTTTTCGAGATCACTTACCGCGGAAAGCACACCTGCAGCATCCCATCTGTTGGAATCAATCCTCCATCTCCGTCCCCTGAAATTCAGGAACCATACGGCGCCTTAGTCATTGCAGTTCCGCCGTCAGAACAGCAACAGCCCCAGCATCAACCGCTGAAGGATCGAGATTCTCTACTTGATTTCTACAGGGGCCTCGCAATGTTAACAGACAGCCCGATGAAGGATCCACCGACCCCATTCGATCTCCCTTCCATTTCAGATAACACACGCCAGCAGCATCCTCCCTGTGTCAAATCAGACTTCCCCGAGTCTCTGACCGGTTACGACCTGTTCCGGGAGAGCCAGAACTTCCAATCTCTGGATCACTCCGAGCTCGGTCTTGTTGTCTCGGCGGCAAACCTTACCACGATCTCATCTGGGACAGATACATAAGCAGCCAATGCTGGGGGCAATCTGGAGTTCACGTTTGGCCTCAGGGAATTAGATGGCAGTTTAGGTAAACCCTTCCTACAACATAATATGAAAAATGAATGAATACCAACATACTTTGTTTAGCTGATAAGTTAGAAACCCTCTATGCTGATTATTTTTCTGTATCAAGATTAATGAAGACTAATGTAACAAGAACAACCTTGGCATGGAAACAGATGGCTTTCCTACGCATGAATTCGTATCACTGACAGTTAAAAAAAAAAAAGCTTTAAACTTCTTTGTCCGAAGCAACTTGCCGTTTTTTTCTTGTTGGGGTGATGTGTGAAAGAATTGAATCGAAAATACATAACATAATTTTTATAGTACCAACAAATTTATAGAATAATTGAACCTTCTATGGACCGACCCATCAAATTTATAGGACTAGATATTTGAGTGAGGTTTATGTATTTGGATTGCGAAATGCCTTTAACCTTAATTTTGTTTTTTTTTTTTTTTTTGAATCCTAAACGATTAACTTCTTCAATGCCAATGAGGATCATAATTAGACTTCTCAACATTTTATGGACAATAGCATATAATGTCAAAAGCACATAAAAACAAACACACCCCCATCCCCAACCGCCTATTGCAGCACTGTGACTAGCATGGATAGCCACCTTCCTTTGTAATAACGTGGGTAAGTCTTTAAAGAAACAGTAAGTGGCATAAGATGCGTGGTATAAGATTTGGCAAGTGATCACATATTCGATATACCCTGACTCTCTTGAGCGAGAGAACCTGTCAAACTCAATATACGTAATTTACTCGGACTAGAAGGGTTACAGCAGGTTGGTTCTTCATCTGAAAAATTATGTATTCCGTCGCTAATTTTCAAGATAAAAGAAAGTAAAAATAAATAAATAAAACGAGAGAAGAGGACAGACAGTGTGTGATAGTAGATGTAGGGCGATGGATGAGTAGGAGTAACATGGTGTTTTGTTGTCATCTGCCCAGGAGGACAAAAGAAAAATCAATCCTCTCTTGTGTTTGTGGGTGGGTGGGTGGGGTGTGTCAGTGACGTGACTCACGAAGACAAAATCGTCCAACCGGAAAGGAATTCTGGCGTGGAATTCAGCGTGTAAACAATCAGAAGAGCAGCAGCAGCCGCCAACACCCACTCCCGACACCTTCTGCAAACCCCACCGACTTCCCCGGTGGTCTTTTAGTAACATCAATTTAATTATTAAATAATTTCACTACCTACTACTTCCCCCATCCCCACCCTCTTCCCCTTCCATCCTGCATCAAACTTCCCTATAAATACAAGATCCCGTGGAGTGCCAAAGGTCAAACACATCTCAAGGTTAGGCGGACGTCGTCCTTCACCATGGATTCCTCTTCCTCTTCCGGTTCTGGAGGTCACGGCTTCAGGTTCGGCGAGTCGGCAGTGCCACGGAAGGAGGGAGCGGCAGGGTCCTGCGGGAGCTTCCAGATGCCGCTGCACTATCCCTTGTACTCCAGGGAGGACTACGAGAGCATGCCGGAGTGGCAGCTCGACTGCATCCTCAAGGAGTACGGACTAGTCCACGCATCGCCGGATGCGACCGTCGAGCAGAAGCGGAGGTTCGCCATGGGCGCATTCCTTTGGTCGCAGAAGTGACATGGTGTGAATGACCAGAAGCCGAGTTGCAGCATGGGAAAAGGGAAGGGAAAGGAATAACAAGCTCGTGTTTTTTTTTCTTTAAAGAATGGCCCGAGGCCCATTAATAAGATCATTGGACTGGCTGGTCCGGAATATTGGGCCAATCTTAGTTGGGCCTAAGTGGTGGGCTTAAAGTGGAATTCATTCCTAGAGCTATCCTGGAAATGAACAAAGATGCAAGAACCATGATGTTGTTGTTGTAGTTTTTTATACACAGAAAGCAAAAAAGGGTGCATGAAAGAAGAGGTCAGATGAGACTGAGGGGGGGTGGGGAACTGAACACGCACATGGTTAGTTGCCCTAAAATAAAGCACCATCACACTTCAAAAAAAAACAGTCTGTATTTTGTAATTATCCAAGATTCCAATTCCCACCCTTTGTCAACCTGTCGTTTTGATTATAGATCCACCACCTACAGTAATAGTTAATAATTGAAATAACAAGGAGGAGACGAGAGAGAAAAGGAAAAGGAAATGGAAATCCCGTTTCTTTTGGTGGTCATCCTAAACGGAAGCGGGAGGTGGGATGACAGGAGTCAAAAAGGAAGACAACGCACCTTCCGCCCTGTGTTTTATTGGTAAATATGTAAATGATAGTTAGTATTCGTCGTCTCTCAATAATCCCTTCAGCTTATTTAAAGGAAAAGCCTTAACCATCTCCGCCTCTCTGTCTCTGTCTCTTTCTCTTACTTCCTGTCGTGCATTTCTTTTCTTCTCCCCGCCTCTCTCTCTCTCTCTCTCCCTTTCGGAAACTTTCCGAAAGGTTTCTTACATTCCAAACGGAAGGGAGAGAAGAGAGGACACGCGCAAATGGCTGGGTCTAAGGTCTCCTCCTTCGCCGCTGTCGCCTTCCTGGCTTACGCCATCATCATGTTGCCAGTCATGGCTCGGGCCGCCGCCGCCCATTCCTCCGCTCCCGCACCTGCACCCGCCAACGACGGTCAGATCTGCAGATCTCCATTTCTTTTTCTATTTGCTTTTCAGGGGTACCCCTTTTGCCCACCGCTGGGGAAAAAATCTCTCCTTTTGGCTGTGAATCTTTCCAAGTTCTTAGCCTTTCTGGTCTCCATTGTGGGTCTTGCTAGCTCATTCAGGACGATTTGAATTGCGCGTTTGTTAATGTTTTTTCTTAAAGGAAGCAAATGGGTTTCTTCCCTTATCTTTTGGCGACTTTGAATTGGATTTTGATTTTTTTTTTTTTTTGGGTGGGAATGTATTTGCAGGGACGACAATAGACCAAGGGATAGCGTATCTGCTGATGCTGCTAGCGCTTGTTCTTACATATCTCATTCACTGAGGGAGGGGGGGGGGGGGGGGGGGGGAGAAGAAGCCTGCCAAAGAAAGAGATTGAGATTATGATTGAGACCCAGCTATTTTGTTGATATGGAGGGATGAATTAGTCGTGGGAGGTGGTGGACGATGGGGCTCTTGCTTATTTAGATGAGATGAGGAGAATGATTTGTGTTGTCTGATTTTTTGCCTTACATTTCTTCTTCTTCTTAAAACGATGACAACTATTGGTTAGGGATGTCATTTGGCTTGGGTTTGGCCGTGCTTTTTCTATATATATATATACATATATTCAAGAGGTTACTGGCTGATTTAACTGCTCTGTGAGAATTTTTCCGATGAATCAATCTACTTATCAATGGTTGTCTTCCTCGGGACTCGCCGTTCTTTTCTGGTACATCTCAAACGATTCGCAGAACTTGAGTTTTGATTGGGAAGCAAAAACCAAAATTGTGCGGAATTTTAAGGAAATGAATTATGTGGGGTGGTACTGGGTGTGTCCTTTCAATTAGTTGGCGATTCCCAGTTTTGGATCTGCGCCAATCAGGCCTAAGGAAGTGAAGTACAATCGAGAAATTAAATACGTGCTTACTTAAAGTTCCTGGGCAGGGTCGGAGGTTTAAATCAATGAGCTATCTGTTCGTCTTGTTCTCCATAATCCCCATTAGATAGACGCAAGCCGCAGTTCATCAGCCTGCTATTCGGGAAGCACGCGTTCTGTGTAGCTTGTATCTTCGGTTGAAGCGTAAGCCAAGAAAGACTGCGATACAACAACCAGCGAGCGTCTGTGGTCTTTAATCTGTCGGAATTCTTCCCATCCTTTTCCCAGCAAAAATATGTGGACCCTGTCGCTTGTTCCTTGTTCCATCTTCCATCGAGCTAAACTATGGAAAACTTTTGACACAGTGATCACTACCACCAATCCACCGTAAACCTGGTTGTAAACCTCGGGCACCACTGGAGAAGGCAAATCAACATCTGCAGAACTTTGGATTTCATCCCTAAATCCCTGGCTTGATATTGTGTGCCACAGATCGCAGAATTGATGTGTTATTAACATTCTGCTCCGAGTTTGACAGCTGCTGCTTAACTCTTGATCTCAAAACTTCTTGCCGATTTGAGTTGACAAAGAACAGCCCCAATGGCCCGGTTAGGCAACCGAATTAATTAAGCGGTCGGGCGGATCGGGAATGCGTCCCAATCTGACTTCATGTGTACTGGCTGTGTAAAACATGCTTCACGACCTCGTAGAAAGAAACTACTATACCGACGGAAGGCCCCGCACGTCCTACACGTGGACCGACCCCTGTGAATAGCCCTTTCATGCCTCCATCCCTACCAGAGGAAAAGTTGCAAGTTAGTGGCGGAGAAGAATTCATCAAAAATACATTACGTTTTAACATGGGGATGAATTTGTGGTCATCGGGAATGAGAACAATCGGACTAAACAGTCATCTTCTTTATGCGGTGAACAAGTGAGCATTGCAGGGTCTCCTCATGGAAAAAACAACAAGCATTATACGATGTTCCTGCCTCCAAACCTCCAGTAACGTCTGCCTCGTCGTCATCGTCAGTGCTCGAACAGGATCCTTCTGAAATGAATAAGACAAAGCAACGAGCTCTTTATTAAACTGAAGCTGCCCAGAAAACAAAAAACATAACATCTTTTAAAAGTGAAACCAGATAAGATCAACGCACCTCTATCTGCCTCCTGGTCTTAGCTACGTCCAACGGACATGTAGCAGCAGCTGCAAGGTTCCTGCTACAAATCCAGCAGAGAAATTTGCACCAAATACAGTGAAAGGACTAGCCTCCTCCCCAATAATCCCTAGAAGCTTTCTTCTAATCTGTTTTCTTAGCAAATAACATAATTAGCACGACAAGCATAGAAGACACAAACTCAACAGCACGCACAAAGAAAATCACCTGTTCAAGTGTCGACCAACAAATTGCAGACAAAGGGACATCACGGGCAAGCTGCGCTCCCATACCGGTCCAGAGGACACGGTAACTTTGCGCTGAAAGGAAAACAGCATAATGAATATATGCTTAAAAAGCAGAGGAAATACCCGCGAAAGACATTCTGAAACTTTTGCAATGGCAACATCAATTGAATCAATCAGATATGATCCATTAAGAATAACAACTAAATATTAGCATGATAATGAGAAAGACAGCAAAATGACTGGGCTAAAATAGCGAACCAAGAGGCCAGATACTTACAATTTGTTGGCATGTTATTAGAACTCCTGACGTTAGGTATGATCTCATGCAAAGTCTTCCAAACTCCAGGAGGCTTCTTAATGTTTTGGCTCTGCTTAAAAGCCTGGTTTCAACGCCATGATACACATACATTAGGGCAGAAAAGAAACATACTCAGAAATTTCAGCACTAATCAATGAGAAAGAAAATGCCTATGAGATACCTGCATACGTGTTTTTGCTAGTTCTATAGGATAGCAACTGGCACAAGCCAATGAGCGAGCCAGTGATCCTGCTGCTAAAGGAACATAAGGCGTCAAACCAGGTGCTAGCTGAGAAACGTATTGTTTGAATGAATTGCGGAAAATATCATAGCATGGCAGATATATTCCAACCTGATCAAATAGCAACAGTCAGAAACGAGAAAATGAACCTAAAAGAGAAACTTCCACACAATAAAATAAAAGGTACAAAACAACAGCAATAAACCCTGAACATACAGTAGGGATAGCTAAAGCTAGACCAGCATGTGTGCCCCTCCACAACCTTCCGAGCCCTTCCTGCAGCATATCAGCATACGTAACGACAAGTATCACGAGTGATGTCATTAAAGTGTGACAACTTCTATACAACTTAAAGAAAGACAGTACCCAATCATGAAGACAACACAAATGAGAATTACTTCATCAAGAGGATATCGAATGACAAACCTGCTGAACAATCTTATAAAGGGTGTCAAGGGTTCCCTTGTAATGAAAGCAATCGGGAGGACATATCGACACAGTTCCGTGCATCCTAGCGCGTGAGCATGACGGGGAACCATCTCAGATCCGCAAACAACTGCACCGACAGAGAACAGATTAAGCACAAGTCAAAGAGAGTTAACAGAAGAAATTAGGTAATTGCTAGCATCATAAAGAGATGCATACCATGTTTGGTCCAAAAAACCCCATCCGACTCGTAACATTGCCAAGAGGATGCGAGTAAGGAACGCTGGCAGCCTGTGCTTGCAAATGAGTCTGGAAAAGCACAACCCATGTAAGTATTTGACAGTCAGGGCTACAACTGAAAACCATTCCGAGGCCACACCATTGGTATTGAAGAACACCAACCAACGAAACATGTAAAAATACCTTGGCGACGTCCAGAGGATTGAGATCACGGCGGAAAGAACTGCTGCCCCGGCAGCCGAAAGCGCCCTCTCCGCGAAACCCAACTCGAGACTAGTCTTCTCCTTACGCATACCGCCACCACCCTCATCGTGCTGGGGCTCCATAACCACGGTCATCATGATCTGCTCTCCCCCATCCATCTTGATATCACAAGATGGCTCCGCACTGATCCACGTATCACCATCCCTCTCCGCAAGCCTTCCCATCTCCCTCACCACACCGCCCCCAACCCCAACCCCACAAAATCAAAACATTCACCACTCAAATCTCCTCTTCTAAATATACCAAATAAGTGCAAATTAACAAAAAGTTGACGTGTAGGATGACGAAAGGAAGGGTTTAGAAATGGGGAAATTTCAACGGTCAAAACAATAAAAAGATTCAGCCATGGGATTTTGGATTAAACGAATTCGGCGTATAAGCTCTGCCTCCTCCTCCACCATCTAGAAATTTCTAGGGAGGCTCCAATCAGCGCGGGCTAACAACACAACTACAAGGTTTTATTACGCCTTGTTCTCCAAGGATGATATAATGCTAGCTTGCCAATTCGGTATGATCTCCCTCTAATAGATGAAAAATAAATTATTTAAATTTATAAAAAGAAAATGAATCAAACGAATTCCCACAAGGTCAAACGGGGGGCATTGCTTTTCCTAATTCATTGGGCTTCACTTCCATCTTACAATTGCATGATTTCATTAGAAATGTCAAACGTTAAAATATGCGTGCCTACCAAGAAAACAGTCCCCTGGGCCTTCTACCACCTCCTCCTAATGCAACTGGTGCCGAATGATTAAGGATGGTGACATATATCTTTAACTATCTCTTCTTTCTCCCTGTTTGTGTTGTCGTTAATATCGAATCAACTCAAATATCAAGTTGAGTGTAAAGTCCAGCGATTTTCATTTTAAAACCTAATACAAGATGACGGCAAGTAATAAATGATTCCAATACCGAAAACGAAACAATAAGGGGGAACGTCACTAAAGGTGCGGCATGGAGTGACGTGAAGTTTGGACGGAAGGTTGTGTTTAGGAGTACGATTGAAAGTGGAAAGGGAATAAGGAAAAAATGATAGGTTGAAATTCAACCTCCACGGATACAGAAACACCACCGTGAAAGAAGAACTCCGATAAACTCGTTTGTATCGTGGATACAGATACACTACCACGAACAAGACGAGGGCGAGACACAACGCGGAGGATGCAGGTACACAACCACCGATTGATACGCTCAACTCAATCCGCACTTGGAATTCACCAAATGAAGAACAAGGTTGAAGAAGAATCTACTCGCTTCGGATAAAAGATAAAAGTCCAACAAAGGGGTTTTCAATTCAAGATATTTGTTTCAAATACTTACAAGGGTGCCTAATATATAGGGATCACCTAAACAAGAACATAAATGCAAGACAATGAACCTAGATAAGATGCATGGCAAGATTTATGGATAAACCATAAATAACTTATTGGGAATGACACAAACTTAAATGATGATGCATGAAATACTGGATGCATGAATGTTTAGAAAGGGAAACAATTTAGCTTCTCCAGACGACTCTCGAGTTGACAGATGACTTACTCGAGTTGCAGTTTGCCCTTGTCGAATAGGCGTCTCGAGAACTCCTTTCTCGAGTAGCTTCTCCAGGCGACTCTCGAGTTGACAAATGACTTGCTCGATTTACATCTTGCCCCTATCGAATAGGCGTATCGAGAACTCCTTTCTTGAATCAAAGTTCAATCCAAGGTAAGCGGAAACGTTCTCTCATGCCTTGATGGCCAATGAAATGACTCCATCAGAAATTGGTAGACGGGGGTGAGGCGAGTGGACAACCATATCCTTGTATGAAAACCTATCCACAATAGTGGAAGTAGCTCGGTAGATGATATTAGAATTTTCTAATATGGGTTTTTTGCGTTTGCACCTTGGGTTGCAACCATTTCAACATCAACAACTGAATGAATTGACTGGCAAGGCGTAAAAGAAATTGACCTCCGAGATGTAAACCAAATCCTCTCTATCTCTCTCTTTATGCCTCTTTATATATATTATATTTTTATGGATGGTGATGGTGTTTGGGGTTGGCTATGCGGAATGTCCGGATAAACGGGGGGGGATAGCATTTTGCCTCTTCACATCACATGTGGACAGTATGTGAACAGAAAAACATGAATCAACCCCTCCCACTGAAACCCCCCCGCGCCAACCAAAACCAAACTCTTCCGTGTCTTTTTGTCCGCCCGGAACACAAAAAGGAAGAGAGAGGGATGGGTAAATAAAAAGAAATCGGAGTCAACACGTCAACTATGTATGTTTTTCACTCGGAGATTGAGAAGATGCCCACATTTTTTAAGTTTTTGGAATGTCGTCTGCTGAAAAAAAAAGGAAGGTACTCCTGTTGCTGCTACGGCTAGTCGACTTCCACAACTCGAATTTACTTCCAGCAAGTCGAGAGCTCCAGTTCGTTAGTTGAGTCGAGTACAAGGATAAAGACACATGAAGACTCACGATGCATGGCGGATTTCAAGCTATACCCACCATCTCAGCCAGTTTTTTTGAATTTCCCACGACCAACCGACACTCTTAACAGTTTCCTCCACGAAATCTTTACAGTTGTGATTTGTCTATTATAAATAAGTGTTAGTATTCCGGCAATCGCACTTTACTGTACATTTTGCTCCTCCTTTTGCGTCTTCTCGTGTCCCGCTTTTTAACGAGGCCTAACATTTGGATCAAAATCCCAAATCCAAGTTGACAGTTTGCTAATAGGCTCCTCCTCGCAGTTAAATACAAAACTAAAACCTAACCACAGAGTGTGGGGGCACCAGAACTTCAGTTTTTGTCATCAATATATAGCCTTTTTTTTCCGGAGACCAACATCCTCCTTACTTTAGTATCCCATTCCCAACCCCACCCGATATCTCTCCAGTGATGCCAACGTCTAAAAATCCGTAAAAACCCACTTGGTGTTGGTAGTGTGGTGTTCAGGCCATCCATCCCAGAGATTCACGTGATCAAATTCTCTCCATGGCTGGCCACCCTCCTGCTGACCAGGTTTCATTACATACCGCACACGACACGGAGAAAGAAAGATGATGACAGGAACATACGCATGTCCTCTGATTGGTGGACCACCATCTCACGTGGCATCCATCCATCACGTGGAAAAGGCTATTACACCACACCCACTCCGGAATGCGATATGATCTTGGGATGGGATGGGGAAGGACACGTCACCCACGCCCCGAGGGTGGTCAGAGCGGGAGGCCATAGGGGGTCATTAACAGAAACACACAATCATTGACAAAGATTGGGGGATTTTCCAGGAATTAACCAATGGGATGATGCGTGGGTACACATCACGTTCCGTTCCTATACACTCGCCGAATGAAATTCGTTTTCCTTTTTAAATAAATATATTTGGTGGGAATAGTGTGAGTGATAGCCAATCACACACCACATGCCGTGCTGCATGCCTTTTTAGGTTTCGGGACATAATTATGACAACTTTCCGACCCCCCTCCCTTCCTCCTTGAGTAATATGGAAGCAAATTAAGCAGCAACTAGTGTCAGTAGTAGTTAATATTTCTTCCCATGTTGTTGTCGGGAATGTCGTTGGAGTGGGATGCAACAATTTTGGAAAGCCTCTAATTTTGGTCATTCATTCTCACGAACCTCTGTTCTTTTTTTTTAATGTACACAAAAGAAATTTGGCTATTTGATCGCCTAAAATAAAGACATTTTTAAATTCGGGTAACTTCATCGTCCAACCGACATTTAAAAGTTTTTCAACCAATGAAATACTTCTATTTGACCGAGATGAAATTGCGTTATTAATGTTTTGTCCACGTTTCCAAGTATTATTGTAATTTTTGTCAAACGAGAGAATGCAAAGTCTTCCATTCGACCGACCGCTAATTGCGCAGACCTCCCACCTCCTTGAAAATGCAAGGAGAGGACAGAATGCCATGCTGTATGTAGTTGGATTTTTTAATATATATTTGAAAAATCAAAAACCTTCCTGTTATGACAGCTTTAGATTTCCCATGAATAATAATAAAAATAATAATACAATCAAACTGAAAATGAGGACAAAAATTAATGCTCCGATTCATAGGTTGTCCCGCCGGTCACAAAACTTGCCGGTTTGTCGGCAAAAACACCCCCTCCCGGACGGTCACTAAACCACACGCTCCCGACACTCACAGGGCCGCCATCAATGGGTCGGACGCGAACAACTCCCCTATGTCCTGGAAGTAATCATCCACGTTGAACGCCGATCCCAGGTCGTCCCTGGATTCCTGGAACACATCCTTCATGAAATCCTCGCCGAATATTGCCTCCGGCAGGGGATCGCCGAAGAGGGCGTCTGTCCCCGGGGCCTCAAAGTTGAAGAACTCGTCCAAGAAAGGGATGTCCTCCAGCTGCTGCAGGAAGCAGCTGGGGTCCGACGATCCAGGTGCCGATTCGCCCTGGCACTCCATCGCCGCCGGTTCCTCCACGGGTTCCACCTTGATTGGGTCGGACTCCTCGGTGGACTGGCTTTGGCTGCTTCCGAACTGGAGGACCGACGTGGGGGACGATATGACCCGTGATTCCTCAGCTGAATCGTACCCTGCGCAGACAGACGCTGCCGTCACGTTGGCCTCGGTCAGGACCGGCTTCTCCTTCGACGGATGCGGCGTCATGAAGTTAGTCAGCGCGTCGGGCCCCCGAAGCTTGATCGCCGCGTTGTCATAAACCATGGCAGCCTCCTCGGCGGTGTTGTAGGTGCCGAGCCAGAGCCTCACGCGCCGAGCGGGGTCCCGAATCTCCGCGGCCCATTTCCCCCAGGGACGTTGCCTCACGCCTCGGAACTTCCTCCCGGTACTGCCGGCCATACACGACGCCTTCACCGGCCTCTGCTCGGGAGCCTCAAGTTCCGAAAATCCCCTCTTCCGCACGCCATCGCCGGCAGCCGTCGTCCTGCACACGGCAGGCTCGATATTGATCTCGTGAACGAATCGCTTCACACGCCTACAACCCACAAACACGGGGCACCCGTCGTCCTCATCACTGGAAGAATCAGTGGCGTCCGGGTCTGTAACAGATATGCGGACGACCCGTGGCTCGCTCGGGGTCCTCCTGCCCTCAGCAGGCCTCTTAGACTTGCTAAGCTTCTTGGACAGAGTCTTGTGTTCAGTAAACTTTACAGGGTCGAGAAAACTCAAATCCATCCCTCTTCGACACTCTAAGAAAGAAAGGGGAAAGGAAAAGAAAAACCCCGGGAATCACAATGGAAACACACACAGACAAATCGCATCAAAGGGGTAGTAGGAATTGATTTTGTGGGGGTTGGGGGGGGGAAGGAAAAGCACCGATTTTTATACAGAAGGGGAAATGCAGGAGTAACTGTGAAGACATGGAGGAGTTGGGGGGGGGGGGAATAAATATGAGATTTTGTGAAAATTAATGACAATCTGAAAAGCCGGGTAACAAAACTAATACGCGGCTATATGATATGAACTTACCAAAACAAGGAGGATGGAGAGATATTTATGATGATGGGAAAGAAAATAAAAAAGGAGGAAGAGGAGGAGGTAAAATGTAATTGGCGGGCGAGACGCCGCATCTGATGTTTCGACACGTGTACTTAGATTCTCTGTACTCTACTCTCTGTTCAGTAATGTCTTTGGGCTTGGCGAAGGTCACGTGAGTTTAACCGAGATACCCGCGGGGGGGGGGGGGGGGTATTATTAATTAATCAGTGTGTGTGTGTGATTAGGAGTAGGAGAAGGAGGAGGAGTCGGTCAAATTGTCTTTTACTCCCACTTAATTAACTCTCCTCCCCCTATTAACCCCACTCGCAACCCCTCGTTAATCCAAGAGTCATCATAATCCCCCCCCCCCCCCCCCAACCCAACCCTCCTTTTTGGGATTTCACCGTCATCAAAACCAAAATTATATTTTACTTTTTAAGAGAATTCTGATTTCATTCCCCGATCATTCATATTTAGCGTAATCTCCTTTTACTAAAATTAGTTTCCTGTAATAAGATTCTTATTTTCATTTCTATATTATTAAGCTTTCGGCTGCTGTATGCGGGATACAAATATGTGAAAAGAAAAACTATCTACAAAAATATCTCTAACGCCTATTCTTCATGGCAACACGGCATCCTCCCAAAATGAAAAATAATTAAGTCATATCAATTCATTAGGAGTTCTGTTAAAAGAAAAAAACAAGGGAAGAAGGAACTAAGCCATATGTTTGGGTCCACTAAATTATTAAATATAAACGGGTAGGAATGAATTTCATGGGACGGAGGGGTGTGGCCCGCATCCGACTTTTCTTAAAATCGAAGCAATAATCACAAGCCGTACTTGTTAGAATATTGGACTGGCGCATATGTCGAGCTCCGCATATAAGACCAGCGTAATTTCAGCCTACAACCAATTAACCATAAAGGGATTAGCTCGGTTAGACTTATATATAAGGTCGGACTCCTTTATCTTGCTGATTTAGGACTTGGGTTTGCCCCATTTTAGTGGCAACATTTTTTACAAGTCCCCTTCAAATCTAAGCCCACGTACGGGCTCACAAGCCGGCACTTTTTTTGGGTTGAACCGGCCCATACACGGACATCCTTTTTTTATTTCACCGTAAACGGACGAGAGGGTCTAATCCTGGGCTAAACCAAACTCTAATACTACATTAAAATATCGAACCGACTTATATGCCAAACCCAACACACAAGCCCAGCGTAATTTTTCACACAACATACTACTACCATATACTTACGATGTATCAAAACAAATAGGCCAACTTCTCCTTGCCATCGACGACTTCCTTTTACGTGCGATCGCGTGTCACTCCGTAATACGTTGATTTTACTAATCCTAGATCCCATTCAGATACTTCCCCTTTTAGCCTCTGCAAAATTACATGATTTTTGTCATTCAAAGCGGATACGATATTATTTTCTAAGTAGTGGGTGGTGGTCAGCGGGAGGCCGTCGTAGGTCCCGTTCCTATGCGCGTCTATAGGTGTCGCAGTATGATTGGTTGGTAGGCTCTCCACATCGCCCTTTTTGGTAGGTACATTTTATCGCTCCCTACCTTAGCCAAATAACTATAATGCCGCCAAAGTCTGAGTCTTGTTGGGAGCAATGGGGCAGGGCGCCGATTTTGTTTTATGCGACATCTTCTAGCGAGTGCTCAATCAACTAGACTGCACTAAAACTTTGTTGTTGTTATTAAAGGACAGAAGAATATCCATCCATCGATTACCTTCGACGGTGTTGCGGTTTCCATTCGATTCGGTGCCTCCTGGTAGAACCCTGCGAGCCATTCACAAGAGGACAGACGAGGAAAGTACATCGAGTTCGACAACCTCAGCGGTTGTCTTCTCCGCTAACTTCATATAATATTGACCATCTTTTTTGTTTTGTTTTGGCAATACATCTTGCAGCTTCGTAGGTCACAGCATATTATGTGGTCTTGGCACATTGCATTGTATTTTTCGTACCGAACGTCAACCCTCTGGCTTAGTTTATCAGTTCATCACCTCCTTGATCGAATTCTATCTTGCTCTCTAGCTCGTCAGCTCTTGCTTGTTTCGTCCTGCTCGTCGCTCGCCATCTCCCTCTGTTGTTTACCCTCAAATAGTACACGCACAAGATTATTATTCTAGGTAGAAAAAATACGAAAGAGGGGATCTCCAGACCTATCCGGAAAAGATGTGCCTAAACAACAACCACCAACTATAGGAGTCTTGCTTAAATTACAGAGACCCCCAAAAAAAATGCTTTAACTGCGACGACCGCTTCCTTCTCGAAGCATGCAATCCGCAGGCACAGCTTAATATTTTTATCTCCGACTCTAATGCCACTCGGTTTCATCCTGTTTATATGAAAAACGACATTTTGGGCTTCCGTGACGGGCTTTGATGGATGCTAGGATCGACGCCATCTACGAGATCTTCAATCGACATAGCAAGGCAAAGATTGACACTGGAGTTAAGAATTCGTCGAACAGGGCAGTTCGATAGAAAGTATGCTCGAAGATCTATGAAGAACCGAATCCATGGCTTGCCAAGCATTGACGATGGAATAGTCTTAGTAGATAAATAGCAGTCAGTCTTAGGATGTTTAGCACGTGTTAAATTTGCATCGGTTGACAGTTATTAGTTAGTGGTCTATAAATAAGTCATCCCTGGTCGATTGTAAGACACGACAATCATTCTATGACCCCGAAGAGCTTCTTGATTGTAAACTTATCCGTTCGTAATCGTTTCAAGTGTTGTTGTACGATGGCTGTAAGTCTCTTCTTTTACACTTAGTGAATCTTTATTTATTCTTCTTTTACTTTTATAGGCGACTACATTTTCTTTCAACACTTTGAGTCCTCGATATATCGCGACGTGTTTTGCCACGCGAACACGTATTTGGCGACCACAGTGGGAGCCGGAGGCGAAGTTTTGTGTGATAACACGGAATGCCAACAACCCGGAGTGCGACAAACAGAATGGCTGATACTCATGGTGATTCGGAGACCAATTCTGGGCATGACCAAACGGCCAACAATGGCCGGAGTAGTCGGAACGGGCAACAAAATGCCAGATTACGGGGCAACAAAATGCTCAGAATGTTGGACAACAAAATGTCCACACGTTGGGGCGAGGGACTTCGCCTGTGTTGAACGTCTTGTCAAATGCCAGAGACAGTCACTTTAGACATGTTTATGCAAACTCAGGCAAAAAATCAGGAGAGTTTCTTGGAGTTATAGAGGCAACTTCAGGGATTAACCGCCAGAATCGATGCTGACTATTCCCCCAAAACGGTAGCAAAAAGAGTTGTTGTTCGTGATGGGAAGCGCAGGGTAAGCTTCGATCATGAGGCAAACCAAGATCCTATCCCTTCGGCTTAGGACTATCGACGCGCTGAGTCCAGTAGGCCTCGTTTTGTCCCTGATGATCGAGGTGACTTCGTTACGCCTGATCGATTGAATCGTTATAATGATTTTGTCGACCTTGATGATGATGTGCAGGATCCTTACCGACCGCAGGCATATGCACTTCCTCATCATCGACGGGAGAGCCATTATACGCGATCTACTATCGATAATCCTGTCCGCGGACCACTGATGGAAGGTCATCTCCCAAGGAGGAACCTTTTTGGTGATGTTCATAAGGACGTGCCTAACTTCGACAGAGAAACTGATAGGAATCCCTTGGAAAGGGAAGTCCCTAGAGCCCCTCCGATACTCGTCGATCCCGCTGGTTACAGAGACATGGTTGCTCGAATAATCGAACAGATAGTCCCAGGTGCTATGCGCAGGGAAAAGGTTAGCTTCTACAGGACACCTTACCCCGAGTTCATCGATCGGGATTATCCTTATCCTAGAGGCTATAAGATCCCTGATTTCACTCGTTTCTCCGACGAGAATGGGATGACACCGATGGAGCATATAGCTCGATTTACTCACCAAACGGGTGAGGCATCGAACAATGACCAGTGAAAGCTTCGACTCTTCCCTAATTCGCTTACTGGACCAGCATTTACCTGGTACATTCATCTTCCACCCAACTCAGTACAGAATTGGTAGGATATGCAGACGCAGTTCATGCAGGCCTTCGCTACTCTTGATTCGACTATTTCATTGGTCGAGCTAACTAAGATGCGACAGCAGCCTGGAGAACTTGTAGGGACCTTGTTGCAGCGATTTCGAAAGTCTCGACTCATATGCAAGACATCAGTCAGCGAAGATGAGGTGGTCAACATAGCCCAGGATGCTCTTAATATCCGCATTCGAAAGAAAATTCAAGGAGAAAAGTTCAGAGATTTCTATGAACTCTCTTTGAGGGCTACCAAGTATGAAAATTTACTTAGAGAAGAGCAAGGGAACGCACAGCTTATCAACTCGAAACCACACTTGTTGAGGTCGATATGGCTGAGTTTGTCAAAGGTGAGGCTACTGTTTGCGATTCATTGTCGAAAAAAAACTTCAAAGCTAAGGCATCTCAGAAGTCGAATCAAGAGCGAAAGTACTCTTTCGATATTGTGAAAGCTGATGAAATCTTCGACTGGCTCCATAAACGAGATCGAATCAAGCTGAAACCCAGTCTTCGACTGCTCAGACTAACAAGGAGAAAAAGAAGAGCTATTGTTAATGGCATAGTCTTTTACCCACGCTACTCGCGACTGTCTTACCTTTACGAATTTAATTCAGGATCTTATTGAATCAAAGATTCTTTGTTTCAAAGAATCGAAAGAATCGTCTTCTGTCGACCAAAAACCTTTTACTGATTGTGAAGTACATACATTTGACATTAACATGGTTGATATTGTTTGACGTGCTTTTCAGGAATCCAATATTTTTGGAAAGACCTATGTGGTCAACAAGTTGTTCAAGAGGCTTCTCGACAAAGGAGCTCTTGCCCAGTGACTGCTTCGAAGCTGAAGAAGGAAGTTTGTTGGTGGCATATGGATGATACTCATACTACTGACAAGTGTTTCACTTTCAAGAAGTTTCTCCAATCACACCAGACGGAGGACTGGTTCGATCTGACAATAGTCGAGAGAGCTGCAATTGAAATTTCTCGCAAAGAACCTTCGAAGGCATTCAATCGAAATCCTAAGGGAAAAGGATCTGCGCCAGATGCTCACAAGGTCTTTCCTGATAAGGGGCATGTTGTTCAGAAGGCAAAGGCAGCATCTCGTTGTCCTGAAGCACAGCCGACTCCGCTGACTGTCAACAACGATGTGGACTCCTTTGCTAAGTCAAGCGATCTGTCCAAGGAGACTATTAAGAGGGGTAATGTTAAGGATCGACTTCGGCCTTCCCCCCGCCTCGATGAACAAGCCATCAGAGATGGACCTCCTATCGCACAGTTCTCGAGAAAGCTGACACTTATCGTCGATGCAGTCCTATTCTAAGGAACAAGATACTGATCTCTCAACTGTGTCATCTTTGCTCGTACAATTACTTGCAGAAGCTGATCGTCATGTCTTCGGCGAATATGTTTGACATCGTCTTAGTTGACAATCCGGTCCAAAGTATGATCAAAATAAATCCATTATATTGTATGCCTGTTTTTATTCATAAAGATGATGTAGGGCAAGTGCAAGGGTACGATCCCCAGAATGGACAATTCGTTCAGGTATACCCGGAATACTATCGATCACATCGACGTCGGCTTGACTTTTCCCATTCTGATGATGATGAGTGGAGACAAGTTAACCAACGGTCTCTACATCCGTCTAAGAGCAATAGGAAAAGGAAGGAAAGACGTCGAAGGAGAGCAGAGGAGAAACGACAAAAAACCGTTGACCCTGTAATGGTCGAAGGGAAGAAAATCGATCGCGATGATATTTTCATGATCGATGATTCTGTTCACAGTGATGATTCTTCTCTGGGAAAAGAAAAAAATGCTGAGGATGATGATATTGAAGATACCTTCGATAACTCGGATTACAATCCAATCAGGTTCGATGCTCCTGACAACCAACCATGTGGAGTGTAACGCCATCATGTACCCACAGAGTTTGCGGGACCTACAATCGATAAACCTATCCCAGGTATTCTTAATACTTCGACTCCTCGGGTCGTTCGTTGTCCTATAGGCTTTCCAGTAAATTGGTTTATTAAGTCTACTCCTTCGATGCAGTCTCAGATGCATTCTTTATACATAGAGGCAGAATTTAATGGCATTGTTCTGAAGAAAGTTTTAGTCGATAATGGCGCAACGGTCAACGTAATGCCTTTGCATACTCTTAACTATTTATGGTATGACAAGGCTGATGTTACCAATATCGATATAGGCATAATGGGCTTCAATGGCCTTTTTTCGAAGTGTGCGGGAATATTCCCACTCAAACTAAAAGTTGGAAGATCCATGATCAATACTGCTTTCTTTATAGTAGATGTCGATACTACCTTTACCGCTCTTCTGGGTCGAGATTGGCTGCATAAGGCGGCAGTGATCCCTTCAACTCTTTGTCGAGAACTTATGCTTTGGCTAGATTCTAAAGTTGATGTTTTTAAAGCTGATATGTCCATCAATACTTGTCTTACCCCTGTCGAAATATGTATAGGAAATATTATTGGTGCTGTCGATGACATGTGTTTGAAGAAGAGGTATTCTTTTGGAGACCCACATGGCGGACCTTTGGGAGAATCGACAGGAAAGTTCGAGTATCTGGTCAAATATGGAGGTCCTCCACACCCTATAGTCGATGCTCCATTTGGTTGGGACTCTGATGAAGTACCTCGAGCTGTGAAAGCTAAGGCTCAAGCAAAGAAGGAGGCAGAGCTTGTTGTAATCCTTTACTCCATTAGGGAAGCTACTGGGTTGCCACTATTACTGAAGAGGACAACGTTGAACCTGTCAATGGGGAAGTGAATCCTCATACTGAACATAGAAAGGAGGATCCCGATCGTGACTCGGACTTGGAGCCCGAGAGACTCCTCCGGAGGAGGAAGATGCTTAATGATGAACAGGAAGACGTAGTCGCTGATGTCTTAGAGCGACTACGATTGTATAGGCTAACTAGACCTGTAGTAAGTCTAAAAAAGTGTATAGAAACTAGTTCGCTGGACGTAGATAGTCCTGACCAGCGTGCTGAAGAGGATGGGTCGAATCTTGGCTTGAAAGTGTGTGTAGATTCGACTGGTGTTGTATGTCATCCTATTATGAATAAAACAACGTTTTTTGATAAATCCATAACTGAATCTTTTGAGGATCGATGCACTTTAATGATGCCTCGAGATCCTCTTGTAACTGTGAATTTGAGTGGTGATGAAATCCAGAGGCCTACCTTTATAAGTGGTTCGATTGACAAAGATCTTTTCCAATCGATCTTGATCCTTTTAAAGGAGTTCAGATATTGTTTTACATGGGACTATACTGAAATGTCTGGTTTGGATCAACAGTTAGTCGAACATACTTTACCAATTAACCCAAACTTCAAACTTGTAAAACAAGCAGCCGGACTTCAAACCTATAAAACAAGCTCCACGTCGACTGGCGAACGAGCATAGACAACATGTCTTCAATGAAGTAAAGAAATTATTTGACGCTGGGTATATAAGGACATCTCGATACATAGAATGGATTTCTTCCATTGTTCCTGTAAAAAAGAAGAATTGAAAAATTCGAGTTTGCATCGATTTTAGATATCTTAACAAAGGAACTCCAAAGGACGAATATCTGATGCCAATAGCGGATGAACTCATCGATAAGACATCTGGAGATAAAATTATGTCTTTTATGGATGGTTATTCTGGATATAACCAAATCTTCATCGCTGAGGATGATGTTTATAAAACGGCTTTTCGTTGTCCCTTTGGAATTTTTGAATGGGTTGTTATGCCTTTTGGTTTAAAGAATGCTGGCGCAACCTATCAAAGAGCAATGAACCTTATCTTCAACTCGTTAATCGGGTCGTCGGTCGAGGTTTATATCGACGATATTGTGGTGAAATCGTTGGCAGACCATTGTCATGTCGATGATATTTGAAAAGCTTTCCTTCAAATGAGAAAGCACAACTTGAAGCTAAACCCCATGAAATGTGTCTTTTGCATTCGCGCTGGTCAGTTTTTGGGATTTTTAGTTCATCATCGGGGTATAGAAATCAATCCAGGCAAAATTAAGGCTATTAAGGATCTACCTCCTCCAGCGACTAAAAAGCAGCTTCAGGCTTTTTTGGGAAGAGTTAACTATCTACGGCGATTCATAGGTAATCTAGTCGGTCGAACGACGGCATTTTCTAACTTGTTGAAAGGAGAAAGTAGTTTCGAATGGACTGATAGTCATCAGGAATCCTTTAAAGCTATTAAAAAGTATCTTATCAACCCACCGGTCCTGGTCCCTCCGAGGCAGGATCGACCTTTTTCGTTGTATATCGCTGCGGGCGATAAGGTTCTTTGATCGATGTTGGTACAAGAACATAACCAACGTAAAGAGTGAGTCATCGAATCCTTACTCCCGACGAATATAGGTATACTAATAATGAGAAACTATGCCTTTCGTTGTATTACGCTGTCATGAAAGTTCGACACTATATTGGGAGTAAAACAGTCTATGTAGTATCGAATGCTCCTGTTTTGAAGATGTTGTTCGATAGCCCTGTGTTGTCCGGAAGACTTAACAAATGGAGTCTTATTTTGTCTCCCTTTGACCTTCAACATCAGCCACAGGCGTCGGTCAAAGGACAGATATTGGTTGACTTTTTAGCGCAATACACGGATTCTAAGTTAACCAGTTCTCAAGATCCGAAGGAATTTTGGGAGGTTTGGTTTGATAGGTCTATATCCAACAAAGGAGTCGGGGTAGGAGTCTATATTCTATCCCCATTGAAAGTAAAACACAAAATAGCTTACAAAGTCGACGAAATGTTAACAAATAATTCCATGGAATATGAGGCCCTAATAATTGCTTTACAGGCCATCATCGATCTTAAAGTATCTGATGCAATTGTTCAGGGGGATTCACAACTTGTCATCCATCATGTCAAAGGATCGAGTATGTGTACTTTCGATCATCTTCAGAGATACTTGGACAAAGTCCATGAATTGTCTTCTTTCTTTAAGGAAGTTCATTTCAAACAAATCCTTAGGGAAGACAATTTCATAGCGAATGAATTGGCACAACATGCCTCCGGTTTTAAAGTAAACCATCGATTGATGCAAGAAATCGGAGGACAAGTACAAACAATACATTCTGTTTTGAGCAATGATTTTACACATGTAAACACCGTTACCATTTTTCGATCGACATCTAATTGGAGAACACCATTCATGGAATTCTTCTCCAATTCTGGGAAGGGGACAACCCGCCAAGTAAAGTTGTTGGTAAGATTATATGATGTAATCGATGACGTACTATATCGAAAGCAAACTGATGGTGTCCTTTTAAGACGTGTTGATATAGATGAAGCAATCCCTACCATGTTAGAAGCACACCAAGGTCTTTGTGGCCTTCATCATGCAGGACCCAATAAGTGTTGGTTGATCAAGAGGCACGGCTTCTTTTGGCCTTCGATGATGAAACATTGCATCAATATGGCCAAATGATGCAAAAAGTGTCAAAAGCATGGACCAATTTCACATGCACCAGCAACTCATTTACATCCAGTACTTTTCGATCGTGGGATATGGATATAATTGGAGAAATAAGACCAAGCTCGAGTAAAGGAGATTCTTATATCCCTGTGGCTACCGACTATTTTACTAAATGGGTCGAAGCAAAAGCTTATAAGAATATCATTCAGAGCTAAGTGATCGATTTTCTGCGATCCGACATTATATATAGATTCGGCATTCCCCATAACATAGTGGTCGACAATGCTATTGTTTTCAATGGTACCTTGACCAAAGATTTTGCGTCTAAGTTTGGAGTTGTGTTAACAAATTCATCTCCTTACTATGCTCAGTCGAATGGACAAGCTGAATCTACTAATAAGATCATCAAAAACGCCATTCAGAAGCTAGATCGATGACAACCCTCGATCTTGGCATACTTCGTTGTTAGATGTACTTTGGGCCTCTGAGATCGTGTGAACTTGTGGTCCCATGAGTCTGCTATTTATAGGCAGAGGTATTAAGCCACATCGATCGCAGAGAATCTCAACAGTCTTCAGGAAATCTCAACCGTTCCCGGAGAATCTTAACGTCCTCATTAAATTATTAGATATTCCCGAAGATCGTATTTTATCATATTAAATGCGCATCGATTAAGAGTTCGAAGTCATGAGATCGATCGAGACGAAGTTGGTCGAAACATTCCATTCATTCGGAGGGATTCACCACATAAACAAATCCAAAAGGAACGATCGATGGGATTACTTCGACAAACTAACATCGACAACAATTACTATCCAGAGCCATGCAGAAGATTAGCTATCAGGTTGGCAAAGTGGGCCTAAGTGTTGGCCTTCACGGCAAACATGTTCACGGCTCTCTGGAATGTGACCAGGTTGTTTAACTCGTAGAGGGGAATGCGATTGGCATCGACTTCTGCCTGAGCCTCTGCTAGTTCCTTCTTGCGAGTAGCTGCCTCGGCTTCGCACTTTTCCAACTTCGATGATAACTCTAAAATTTGGGCCTTCAGTTGTTGCTGCTCTTCGATCAGACGTCGATGCTTGACGATAATTGTTGTCACCTTTTGCTGAGCGGAGTCGAAATAAGTCACCTTCGAAGAGAAATCCTTCCACTGCCTGTCTTCTGAGAGAACCTTCTCCCAATCTTCCCAGGATTTCCAAAATGTCTCCCTAAAGCATTGGCAAATCCCTAACAGGTTGATGGGCGCCTTGGCCTGTCTCTCTATAGCTTCAATGGCTTGGATTATAGCATGAAAGGTGGATTTCGATTGTTCCTCACGACGCAGTGCTTCGAGCAATCTTAAAGCGAGCGAACAAGGATCGTTTAGATCGACATTCGCACGATTTGCGTCGCTCGATGAAGTGGCTTGACTAGTGTTCGCTGGGACCTTCACTGGTGATAATTCTAAGTCATGCTGTTCGAAATAATACCTCTTTCAGTTCACCCTTCTAGAGCAAAATGCATAGTTAAATCTCTTACCCGAAGTTGGTCGAAGAACTCGGCAAACGCTGGATCGTCTAGTCCTCTAGACATTTCTGGTGTTCGGCATCAGGTATCTAAGTTCTCAAGTGGTAACGTACTTGCCGGAGGGGGTGCTAATCTTGTCGAGGCAGGGACTTAGCATCCTGCATCGATATTCTCGGGAGGTACTGTTTCTTTCGAATGAGGAATGTTCACTTGCGAAGGTATTTCTGGATATGAGTTAACGGGGGCATCGTCACAATCGAAGGGTGTGACTTGTATGATTCACTCAGGAATGGAATCTTCGATGGTTGGATCAGAAGAGAGTGAATAGACCTGAGTATGCGCGAAGTTAAGAAAAATCTAGGTATGCTTGAAGTAAATCTGAAAAATATACTTCCACATCTCGCACAACATCCATGTCTCGAGGAACAGTTTCTTCGATGTTCCCAGTAGCCCCCTCAGTTGAGCCCTCTTCAGAAGCATTTCTCCCTCCTTCTTCGATTGCAGTCTCAACAATCGAATGATGATCTCCTACTGGAGGTGATGGTGGTGTGAACAAGTCTTTGTAATCGACCTACACATACGAAGTTTGTTTCAAAGTTCAAACACATTTGCGTGCATTTATCAATCTTCATTTTACCATATCGAACTCTTGATCCCTCCCCCCTGATTCTGGAGGAACTCCTTCTCCTTCGGCAGTTGGGGAGTTGACGATTGAAGGGTCGGCGATTGGAGAGTCAACTTCGACTGTGGTATCTCCGTGTTGAAGATTTTCCTCGGGAATTGGAGCGGGCCTTTTCTTTTTGGAGCTCGCTGGAGATTCACGTTGGACTTCTTCATGGTTTTCTCTGACGATTCGCCTTTGTTCGAAGAAGAGGCTCGAGTATTTGGCTTCTTCGATAAAGCCGCTGCAGGTGCTCGTTTCCTCTTTAGCCTCCCTTTTTCGACAGGAGCTGCAGGTGTGGCACTGTCTAGGGCTCCTGGGGAAATCGATTCTAAGTGTTTGTCGATTCAAGTGGATATCAAGCATCGACGAAGTAATACCTGACATCAGCGATTTCTCATGTTTTCCAATGAGACCGCTAAGAAAGTCCTCCTTTTCAAATAGAGACTCGGTCCCTTTCTTAGGGAATCCAGCTTTTGCTATTATCTTTTTGAAGGTTTTCTTCCAGCAAAAATCGAACACCTGGGTCGCATTGCACCCTTCTAAGTTATCAGAGAACGTGACTTTACAAATGTATCGATTCAAGGTATTTAAAAGTTGCGAAACAGGAAGAGTTAGTCGATAGTTAGTGACATTGCTTGTCATATACCATTGGTCTTGCCCTATCGACCTATCCAAGGTCGATGCTAACCCTTTCCTCCAGATTCGTATTGAACGAATCGATGAAAGGGAAAGGACAACTCTGAGCAAATCCTAGTTGCCACGCCGCGAACTGGGGATTATAGACCTCGACGAAGAACCCTTTTGCATCACTACAGACTAAGTCCCTTGGGGTCAACGCTTGATTCTAGAAGGCGTGGGGCTCCAAAGACTGTCGAAGCTTGCATAGGTCGACGCTTTGGACGAAGGGCTGCCAGCAGGGTTTGCTGGTGTAAAGGAGTCGAGTAAGATATCCTAAAGCAGACTCCTTTCCCCAGTTCTCATGCCGAAAGAAGCGAACAATCTCCAAACTGTAAAATGCGGATTCATCATCATCCACCGATAGCTTAAAATGGTGTGGATTAGGAAAATACAGGTGTGTCCATGCTAAGGTAATCCACAAAGAGCCTGATGCTGGTTTGGCAATGAAAGCTCCTGGGTTCTTAGAGTCGACAGTAACAGCTTCGAAGTGAGCTCGATAGATCAGGCTAACAAGGAACGGGGCCATCGCCACTGGCTTTGTTGCCCTGACTAGGCAATTCGCTATCGGTGCCATGTATTTCAGCGACTGTTTGCTGCGATTGCAATAAATGTATTTCGAGAGCTACTCGATCATAAACCGGAATTCCTCTTTATCACTCCAAATCTGTGGGTCTTTCTTCAGGTGATCTTCGATGACCGAACCAATACGCTGCCCTTTCTCGAACTTGAAATCATCTGCTTTCTCAATCTGTCTAACAGGATCACCTATAGAATAACATCCTGTCAAGAAGGTTATGTCCGGAATGGTCACGGTCATTGGGCCTTCTAGAAGGTAGAAGCAGTTGGTCGAGATGTTCCATAACGATAAGAGTGTTGCAAGCGATTGAGGGTTGCACCTCATCGGTTCTGTCGACGCTTTCGCTAAATGATAGATCCCTATCTTCTTCCACTTCTCGCGTCGAACCCTATTCCACGAGTTTATCCACTCAGGAAACTTGTCTACACCCGTAGTGGGGAATCCGTACAAAAGTTGACGGACACCAGTTGAATCGCCGGCTTCAAAAGATCGAGTCTTCTCAGAAGATCGATTTTTTTCAGGGGCTCGAGTCCAATTACCTGGATCGACGAAGCTGTCTCTACATATAGGTATGACCGTGGCATCTGGAAGGAGATAATCGTAGGGGACGTGCCTGTCGTCCGCTGTAGCACCGAGATTGCCAGCTCTGATGAGAGGGCCCAAAGTGATTTGCCCCTTCGATTTCATTGCTTCATCGACAAAATCATTCGTCTTCTTAGCTACGATATGCGCTGCCAAATCTCTAAAACTCTTGAAGTATACGCTAATTCCTCCCAATGGCGTATGGTTGTAGTACGCCTTAGGAGCCATGAGTAGGGAGGCTTTTTGACTGAGAGAAATAGTAAAAACAAGTAGCGCAATGAGAGTAAGGGAATTTTTGAGGAAGTAGACATGAAGGAGACGGAGATTATATAGGAGGCGCCTGAAGATGAACGGACGCTTCGGAGGAAGGGGGGCTAAGTGTTTACAGGGCAAACGACATTTTGGGCTTTTGCGACGGGCTTTGATGGATGCTATGATCGACGCCTTCTGCGAGATCTTCAATCGACATGACAAGGCAAAGATCGACACTGGAGTCAAGAATTAGTCGAACAGGGCAGTTCGATAGAAAGTGTGCTCGAAGGTAAAGCTTCATCGAATGACTTCACTTTCGACGCTGGATATGAAGCACCGAAGCCGTGGCTCGCCAAGCAACGACGATGGAATAGTCTTCGTAGATAAGTAGCAGTCAGTCTTGGGATGTTTAGCACGTGTTAAATGTGTGTCGGTTGACGGTTATTAGTTAGTGGTCTATAAATAAGTCAGCCCTGGTCGATTGTAAGACACGACAATCATTCTATGACCCCGAAGGAATGCTTGATTGTCAATTTATCCGTTCGTAATCGTTTCAAGTGTTGTTGTACGATAGCTGTAAGTCTCTTCATTTACACTTAGTGAATCTTTATTTGTTCTTGTTTTACTTTTATTGACGACCACATTTTTTTTCAATACTTTGAGTCCCCGATATATCGCGACCTGTTTTGCCATGCGAGCACATCCTCTTACCGAGACAAACCCCCCGGACCACGACAAATGAACAGTCGACTTCCCCTGCGTTTTTTTTCTTAATATACATGTTCATTTGAAGTTCAAAAGACCATGCATGTTCGTACCTAAGCCCTCGAATTAAACCCAAGAGAACTGTAGTGTTTCTAACCAAACTAAAAATTTAAGATACTGGGGGGAGTCGATGTTATTTACTAGGTAGGTATGATCCATTTGCAGACGACTTGTAGTTGACTGCTTAGATTCTAAAGATTACATCTCAGCACGTAGTCTGCTGCTCGCTCTAGAGGGACGGACACTTGTATGCATTGATAGCTGAACAGAGCGATCAATCATAGATATATATATATGGGAAAATTAAGTGGAATTGATTGCACATGGACGAATGTAGAAGGCTGGGGAGGGGCTCTTTTCTCGATCCTCAGTAACTCCCAACACTGAAACCCACTTTGATTTTTTTCTTTCTGACTCTACACGTTCGATGCACAAGCGAGGGAAGTGCGTTCAACGTGGTGAGTAAAACAAATATATAATCGAAGTCGCAAAAATCGAAATCAGAATCCCCGAGTTTGATGTTACTCTGATATTATCATTATTTCTTTCTGGGAAGTTGATTTCCTGTCTGGATATAGAGACAAAACCTGAATCACATTTAAGTGAGATTAGCCCCTGAAATTTATATAAATGAAAATTTGCAGCTGATTTCAAAGGTGGGGGGGAGGGCATGCTGTTCTCCACTTGTGGGGCACCAACGACTGTCTACCAAAAGTTTAATATTTTTCTCCCCTTTTCCAGAGTTACTTCATATTTCGAGTTCTCTACTAGACATCGACGATCAGCCGGCAACATTAGTCACTGGAATTTGAAAGAGAAATGGGTCTTCGTCTGCTCGAGACATGGTTCAAATAAATCCCCCGGAATTTCTGACAAAATTATTTAAACATTAGCTTCTTGCGGGTTGCCACTGCGGAGCAGAGCAATAATGTTGGATTAAAAATATCAATACAGTACACACATCATTTCGGGGATTCCTAGACAAAGTTAAAGTTGGATGCCCCCCCCATGCCCACTGGAGGAGTTGTTCTATTATCTTGTGAATGAAAACCCGGTTCGATCTTGGATCGACCACTCTTTGATGCGGGTTTTCGTTCCTCTTACCAGTGTTGTAGTTTTACTTGTTTAAGTTACATATTCATATTGAAGAAAGGAATAGGACGTCACCTCGATAACATAAATGTTGGGTGGTGGGTCGATAATGTAATGTTTTTCTTGAACACCATCAAACTTAGAAATTGAGGCATATGTTTTGGGCCTTTGGTTTGCATGAAAACACTGCAGTTTCCAATTACCCTTACAATAAAACGTGACTTCTTTCACACACACAAATATTGTTAGATCCACTTCGATTGTCTAATATATAGAAACGATCAGATATTACAGGCAACAGTCATCATCCCAAACGAAGAATGGCGACAGAGCGAAGCGGAGTTGGCGGGCGCCTGTCATCACCACCACCAACCGTCTAGCCCATTGCGTACTTCTGAGTCCAGCTTCTCGCTGTGGTCTCGTACTTGTTCCTGTCGCTCTTGTACATGTGGGCTATTTCCGGGACCAGTGGATCGTCGGGATTTGGATCGGTCAGGAGAGAGCATATGGAGAGCAGCACCTTTTTAGGAGAAGCATGGCATTGTCGAGAGGGTCATGAAACGTATAAAAAAGAACGCTAGCATTCAATTCAGGAAGAAAAGGATGGGAATGAACTAAGTAAGCACCTTAGAAATGGTCAGGGCAGGACTCCATTGCTCCTTCAAGATGTCAAGGCAAATGCTTCCATTGCTATTGATGTTTGGATGGAAAACTTTGGTCCTGAACGCCACCTATAAATTGAAAATTGAATGAGTGTCGTCGGCATACAGCTATTGTACAGCCGCAGAAAATTATGTAAAAGCGTGGGAATGTTGTATAGCATGCTTGCTCTAGCGAAAAACAGGTTGGGAGATGGTCGGTTGGTTAATGTGCAGAAAGAGCGATGCACTACGCATAAAATGTTGGCAACCATCCTTTGTGTGCACATACAAAGCTGCAATTAGTATTACCTTTGGGGGCTTGAACGGATAATCCGGAGGAAAATGAATGGTGACTAGAAAAACACCCCCGGCATACGGACTGTCAGGAGGACCCATGATTGTTGCTTGCCAGTGGAACATGTCCTCGGCAACAGGACCTGCATTGACAACGTAATATTACCAATGCATACAGAGAATGACATAGCCAATATGATGAAGTCCATCTAACATATCATCCTACACAAAAACACACCACTCAAGTTAAATAAACCTTCTAAAGGCACTTCCCGGCATACCCACGGATACACAATCTTACCCAGAAAAGCATTGCCAAGTTACCCATGGACAAAAATGCCTCATTCAGTTTCACAGAAGTAACTCCTAAGCCTAGTCCTCACATCTCTCGCCGACTTCTAAATGACATTTCCCAAAGTTCGAGCTTCCCTCATCATTGTATCAATTAATTTGTCCAGTACAAGCACAAACACAATCAAAGCTGAGGAAAACGTAAAGGAACAAGATCAACTCTTAAGAGAACAAAGGAGGCACCAACATTGCTGGGACGGATTCTAGGAGGTCACTTGCAAGTCAAGGAAGAAAAATTCCTTCCTTTGAACTAAAAACCACCATTAAGGTCATGGAAATTCACTCAAGCAAACTTCAACACTCGTTAAGAAGAATCATAAGGGGGAAACCAAAACGATTACACGGGCAAAACTGCGGCCAGAACAACAGAGAGCAGGCACATATAGAACAAAGAGATGGCATCCACGGCCGATAAATGCAATCAACACCGACGATAGGAGGAACCTGGCCACGATTCATCCGCTCCCAAACCTCGAACATCGGTGTAAACACTTTACACGAACAATGAGCAGTTGACCCAAAACCAAATCTAACCCATAACCCAGAAAAGAAACAACCCAAAGAAAGAGGGGAAGGGATGATCGGAAAGACCAGCGCTGCAGGAAGTGGGGGGGTCCTTCTGCAGATCCTTGAGCTCCTTGAGGATCCTTTTCGACGCCATCCCTGAACAAACGAAGAAAAGACAATCATCAACAACACCACCCAAACACAACCACCACCACAGAAACGGATTCAATCATCGAAAGGAAGAAAAAAGGCATCCCCAATTACCCGAGAATTGAAAAAGAAGGCGGATTCTTGAAATTTGGGTTACCCTGTTTTCCTTTTTCTGCTTTTCGTTGGCGTGGATTGGGGGTGGGGCGGCCGAATGGGAAAAAACAAAATTATTTGGACAACAGAGAAATGGTCGAAAGGGACGACGAAGAGACAAATTATTCTGGGTGGGTTGATAAAAGAACAAAATGAAATATTTCTTACCATTTAATTTATTACGTCATAAATTACTCATTTGGGACGTCTTGTGGACGTTTAAGTTTGTACGTTTCTTTCCGTCAGTGCCTTTTTGTTAATCGGAGAAAATCTAAAAAAAAATTTCTGAAAATTTAAAAAATTATTATTTTAATTTTATAATAAATATGTTTTAAAAATAATCGAAAACGTAATTTGTTTCCGCGTACCAAACTTAATTCATCGAATAATACTTGAATATAATTTAACAAATTTTAAAAATTAATAATATTTTTCGAAGAATACTGGTACCTCTCAGAACGTGATCTGGTAACATTAAACACTAATTCCATGGTGCAAAAGTAAATAAAAAGAAGAGTTGGTGTTCTGTTAAGCAGAGGAGTAGCATCTATTGATTTCTATCCTACTTGGCTGCTGCTCCTCTTGTTGTGGAAGGATTCCACGCCGGCCGGCAGTGGGGATGGTGTCCCCGTGGTCGACCCGCCTGACTTGATCTCGGGGGATGGCCCTGACCCTGGATTCACCTGCCGGATGTCTTCAACTCTCCTGACCACCTCCAACATTCTTGGCCTCTCCTCTGGTGTCCTTGCAACGCACGCCATTGCTATCTGCAGCATCTCCACCATCTCCTCCTCTATGTTTGGGTACCTCAGGAGAGCAAGGTCGAACACCTCCGCCGTCCACTCCTCCCTCACCACCGAGTGCACCCACCTCACCAGGTGGATCACCTCGTCCCCGCTCGAGGAGTGCACCGGGGACTTCCCTGTGAGGAGCTCGAGTAGTAACACCCCGTAGCCGTATACGTCGGATGCCTGTGTCGGCTTCCGGCTGTCGGTGATCTCGGGCGCGCGGTACCCCCGCCATACGCATGACTGGTGGAGGGATCTGGTTCATCAGGGGCGCTAGGGCGATGTCAGAGATGCGGGCATGTCCCTGGGAGTCGACAAAAAGGTTTGAGGCCTTCACATTTCCATGGACCAGTCTACCGCCATTCTGTTCGTGAACGTAGGCAATGCCCTTTGCAGCACCAATGGCAATCATCAGGCGCGTGTCCCAGTCTAAAGGTCCCCGTCTTGTGCCTACGAATTCTGAGAACTTATTAAAAGCTATCACAACTGTGTTGTCAGGGAAATTTCGCCAATTCTGCTTTGAACTTACCGTGTAGAAGAGAAGATACGCTGCCATCCCCGTAGAAATCATAGACCAGCAGCTTCTCATCCTTGGAGCAATAGTATGCTCTCAAGGCTGCCACATTCTCGTGTCTCATCTCGCCGACTGCCTCCATCTGCTGCTCGAACTCCCTCCTGGCGGCTCCCACCTCCTTCACCCTCTTAACTGCCACAGTAGTGGCATCCTCCAGTGTTGCCTTGTACGTTGTTCCAAAAGTCCCCTTCCCCAAAACCTCGGCCGAAGCACTCAGCAGATCCTCAAGGTCAAATACGTAGTTGCACCCCTGAAAGAACGCAATCCTGTTATTGGTTCCCTGATTCTCTGAGTCTCCATTCTTTCTCGAGATTCCTTTGTTCTTTCGTGACTTGAGCGAGATTCCGTCGTTTCCCTTTCTCTTTGAACAGCAAAGAATCATGAGGCTAGCAATTCCAAGGAATCCAAATGTGGAACCACCGAGGATGATTCCCAGGAGTGTCGATTGGGTCAATTTCTTGGCCTCCTTTGATGTCTTAGCAGTAGGAGGATTTGCAGAGAGATACGGAGGGCTTGCATTTTTGCCGAGGAATGAGACTTCATTACCTAAGAATGCCCAACTCGGGAACTTCTGCAGTGATTGAGGGATTGGGCCGGTGAGGTTATTGTTCGTCAGATCGAGCAGCACTAGATTTGAGAGGTAAAGTTCCGGGATTCGCCCGGAGAGTGAGTTGTTGGACAGATTCAGGGTGGTCAGGTAAGACAAGCTCGAGAGCGTTGATGGGATCGAGCCGTTGAAGTTATTGCCAGATAGATTGAGGACGGTAAGGTTCCTCCAAGCAGACCAGTCCAGAGGCAATGGGCCAGAGAAGCGGTTGTTCTGGAGATAAAGCGCTGTCAAGTTCCGGAGCTTTGACAGTTCGCCGACAGGAAACTGTCCCGAAATGCGGTTCCGCACGAGACTCAGGACCTGCATTGCAGACAGCCGGCCAAGGGTGTTCGGCGGGATTGGCCCCGAGATTCCAACCCCTGGCAACCGCAGGGCGATAACCCTGGATCCATCACCGCTGCACGTGACTCCAAACCATGATTGGCAGACAGGGGAGTTCCTGTTCCAGTTCAGCTGACGCGAGATGGAGACATTCCCAATGAAATCTAGCAAGGCCTGCTTGTCCTCGACGGTCTCCCCACCGGAGCCTGATGTGAGGGATTCCAGCAACAGGAGAATTGCGGAAAGAACTACGAACCTCCGGCTCGCCATCAGTTCATGAAAGCCGCTCCCCTGCGGCCCGCGTCAACCAGAATACGCATTCACCAACTGCAAAGCGAGGAATTCGTTGTCATTATACGAGATAAAAACCAAAATCTGGGGATACCAAATGCAAATTCTCCATATTCATTCACCAGATGCAAAATTGAAGCTCTTACTCGATCTAGCACCGGTCAAAATAAACAAAAAATAGAAAAAAAAGAAGTGACAGCAGAATTATGACAGCCAGCAGACGTGGCAGGATTCAGGGATTTAATCAGCTTGCGAAAGCTTATTTCTTAATTGCAAGCTCCCCATTTGACCACCGTAAGCACATCGAAATTTCACAAAGAACAAGAATCTGACACCCACCCACGTCAAAAAATGAAAAGGAAGTCCATGGGTCTTCTCCCCCGTGTTCCAAATCCGACCGATCTTCAAAAAGTTCAAATCTTTAGGCGGCTTTCTGGCAATTTAGGCGGGTAGGCAGGCATGGGCACTAAACTAATGATTATTCGTCCCTCCAGGAAAAAAGTACAGAAATTTAAGACAAACGGCGATGCCCATACAGGAGATTCGGCAGCAGCAGCAGCAGCAGGAGGAGGTGGCCATTCAATGCCATTGAACAAACAGACAATTTACATCTCACGGGGTGAAAGCAAGAGAGGGAGAGAAAAAAAAAGTTTGAACCAGACAAACACAGACAAGCCCATTTCTCTCTCGAAACATAACAAGGAAAGAAGGGGGACTTTACTCGCCCAGCACTTTGGGAGGGAGGGGATCTTCAGATTAGGAACACCCGGAAGTTAGTCTGCCTGCCTGTCTTTGTTGAACTGCAAGTGCTCGTTTTCTGGGGTTTTGGGTTGCTCTTTTTCTTTAACTGAAATAATTAGGTACACTGTTGACTAAACCCCCCCGATTACAGTAATCAAAATCGGGGGCCATTGTTTTGATTAAAGAAAACGTATGTTTTCTATTTTTTTTTATACGTGGAAATTCTACTGGGAGGGTTGGGGGGATGCACTGCAATGATTGCCTAGTTATGAGCTGGGTGTTGCTTGCATAAGCAGCACCATCACATGCGCACACACACACACCCCCTCTTATCACTTTCTTTATGTCATTAAAAAAGTCTTGAGTTTGACGAAAGGAGGGTTGCTGAAGCAGAAGCTGAACTAAACTAATCCCCATTAACAGCGGCCACTGCACACAGAGGTCCAGACAAGAAAGAACAAATTGAGGATGCGTCCCTGGGGGTGGGATGAAAGAAGACAATCAAACAATTGCCGGAACCCAACAAAGAGAAAAGAAACCATGTTATCTCAATGGAGGCGGCAAAAAATGTATGAAGTTGAAGCAACCGTCATTTTCAAGAGGCGTGGATCAATAGTCGGTCAGCGGGAGGGAAGATGGATGGGGGGTTGGAGGAAGTAGATCCAACGACTCCCCCCTCCTATATTCCCCTTTGACTTTAATAACTTAATTTTTAACCCGCCACTGAAGGACTGCTATGTGATCTCGGCGTCCACCCAATTCAGCCATCATCCAAAATGATTTCCGGGAATAACAATACCATAAACATTTAAACTCTCATTATTATTGTTATCATTATTTTTCTGTTTTTAATTTAAAGGGGATTTAGTTTCATTAATATAAGTAGACACTTTTCATCCTAACAATTGGAGTCGAGTAATGGGAGGAGCCTTTTTGGGCTTGGCCTTGAGTTCTCATTTTAATTTAATATCAGGAGTTGGATATCAACGAAATCAGAGTGGCGCAGCGGAAGCGTGGTGGGCCCATAACCCACAGGTCCCAGGATCGAAACCTGGCTCTGATAATATCAGATGCAAGCTTCCCCCCCGTAGTCCAAACCCTTTTTGTGGGGGGCTTCCCCATTTTTCTTCCTTTCTTCATTGTTAAGAGAATCCCTCTGATCTTCTTCTGTTTCTTTTGATCGGACATGGATTACAATTTCAGGAATAACTCGTCGTACAGGCCTCCTCCGCCGTCCTCCTCTTCTTCCCCGATGTACGGCCACTCGGTGTACCCCAGGGTCGGCGGTCAAACCCAACCGGCGTCTCCCGCCCACCGTCCCTCCCCTTACCACCACCCCGCGCCTCCTCCCTCCTCTTCTTCCTGTGAGTTTTCGCGTTGATCGTGTGGATTCCTGACCTTCTATCCTCGATTTTGTTCCTTTTTTCGAGTGGTTCGTGATCTCGGTTTCGGATCCTCCCTTTGTTTCATTGAGTAGCTGGATTGGGAATTAGGGTTTTCATGAAGCCGGAGTACCGAATTACACCTCCCGTAAGTCCATCTCGTCCGTTTGATGGATTGGAACATTTTCTGATGGCCTCGAACTTTGATTTTATGTGCTGCTCCTTTTTATTGCTTGATTTGATCATCTCTTTGAGTAATAATGCTGGCTCTAACTTTCAGTGATAATTACTCATTTGTTGTTGATAAATATAGCCTAATTTGGCTCCGCTAGCTGGGGACATACCGCGGAGCAATTTCCAGTATGATTTCGATTTCGAGAAGAAGGTTTTGGCTGAGGCAGAGAAGGAAACTCCCAATTGGAACAAGCTTGCTGCGGAGATTATTCCAGCAAGAAGCTCGGAGCCAATACCTCCTCTGCCGGTACAATCTTTATTACTGATTTTCATAGAAGTTATTTATCCCATATCATGACCATTGCCCTACAATGCTTAGTCCCACTTGGTATAAGCTTGCTATTGCATTTGAAAAGGACTATCAGATACCGACAACAATCTGTGTCCTTTGGATCGTGCTGGTGGTCCTTTCGATATTGTCGACTAATTGTTGTCATTGTAGAGTCAGATGGGAGATCCGGTTGTTGGTAAATTTGTTGCATCAGGACTAAGCCGGGAAGCTGTGTCTATAGCTGTTGCAAATTATGGGGATAATCCAGTGAAGGTACTTCCTCCTCCCACTGACTGTGTTACTGTGTTGTAATCGATGATGTGTTTTCCAACTTTAAGTGATACTTCCTCCTCCCGCTTATTAAATCAATGTTAGGACACCGTTTTGGTCTTAATCCTAAAGTATTGGTGTTTCTGGACATGAGACTGCAAGATTTAACCATTATGTCTTTTGAAGAATGCAACTACTATTCTGTTTATCAAATTTAGCAGATACAGTTAGTTGGGTCGGTCGTGACTAGATTCTGCGGCTTGGCTTCTAAGTGTAATTATCATAATTATTAAATACTTGACGGGTTTGAATTGCATTCTTAAACATCTTTTGTGTTTACATTTCCCAAAAAAAAAAAAAACATCTTTGGTGTTTTCTGGTGATAATGTTTAGGGTTCGTCGCTCAACAGATTACTTGCTTTTCCGAGTATCATCGAGCAATTTCATATTCTGTTTAGGTCCGAGAGTTTGCTGGTGGGTACAATCTTTTGAGGGAGATGGGATTCTCTTCTGATAGTGTGGCAGAGGCATTATTCATGCACGAGAACGATAAGGATAAGGCCCTGGCATACTTGCTGAACTGTTCATCCTAGTGGTTTGGCATCACTTTGTGGAGAATCATAAATAAGAACTTCGTCAGATGTATGTATACCAATTTCCTTTAGACTGTACAGTGCAGTGTTGTCTGATGTTTGTTCTGTAGAGTACGCTATACTATCTACATTAAAAATTCAGATATTGAGGACTTCATCTTCTAGTTTGAACACGGTGTAATTATTGTTATTCATCATGTTGGTGTAATTAGTATATGCTCCCGTCTTTGTCCAACCCAGTGAGAGAAGAAGAGGATATTGATATTATTGTTGGTGGAAGTCAGTCTAAACATCTTTATCCAGTGGCTCAAGTTGCATGTGGATTGGTTCTTACTGGGGGAGGGTCTGTTTGTGTTTTACTTTTGATCCAGTCGTAATATCCCTTATTCTTCATAAATTACAATTCCACCGAAAATGAGGCGCTTCTTTTTTGCTCCCTTCTATTTAAATAACAGGCCATGCTAAGCTCTCCTCCAGTATTAGCCCCCACCTGACTCGACTCTTCGAGAAGAGAAGTCACGATGTGTCCAGCTTCTCTTCCTACTTGCTGCCCTCTCCCTTGCTTCTCTTCTTACACCCACTTATGGTGGCGAAATAGCCCTCTACTTGAAATCAAATTAAAAAAAAAAAAAAAAGGAAACAAAAAGTCGTGGATATCGATGAAAATGTTAATGTAAGCATTTGTTTATAACTATGAATTTCATAATTCGATTCAAAGGCTTTTGCTAAATTTAGACCCAGTAAACATCTTTATGCTCGTTGCAAGACCAGTAACAGGATGACAGGGTAATTTAAGCCCACTAAGATAAGTAAGGCCCAACAAGGCAAGGGCCTGATAAATACCAATACTCTTATTAGGAGTGAGTTATCTCCTTTGTCGTCTTTCTGATTCTTAGTGTAGTCTGAATCCTCCAAATTTATTATTTCGTCCTCGAGTCATTTCACAGTGGTGTGTCTATATCTATATTCATCGGTCATTAAGTGGCAGGTTAACTCGTTTGGTGATGAATCCCTATCCAATAGATATAGAGTAAATTCCACATTTATCTTTTTGGTATCAAGTCGTATACTTGATACTCATTCATTTTCCTCCATGAAATACCCTCTCAAAAGCCTACTCGAGTAAACACCGTGCATTCCACTCCGTCCGTCCACGACCTTACACCCTTATAAGTATCAAAGAGTCACTTCTTGGCACCGTCTTCGTATCACCTCCGTTCAAAGCAGCGCGAGAGTCTACCCGTCGTTGTCAATAATTATTATAGATGGTTTTTCCTAAACTAATTTAATTAATGCTAATCAGTCAACTTAGTGTTAGTTAATGATAGTTAGTTATTAGGGTATATAAACCAAAAAAAAAAAAAAGAAGAAAGTGGACAAAAGACGAGAAGAAGTCGATAGCGGACACGGAAAAAAACTAAATAAATAAATAATAAAATATATTAATAGAAAAACAGATATCTTTTTAAGAAAAATAAAAAGAAATAGAAAATCAGTGGTAATTAGGATTGTTTTATCAATGGGAAATTTTGTAAAATAAAATAAGATATCGATATAATAATGTGGGCATTACTATACAAATCTCAAGTATACGATTTATTTCACGATATTGCGACCGATGATTATTTGAGTATGACTATAGTACAGGAGTCTGGGTCTACATACACATTCATCTTTACTTTGTTATTATGAATTAGGTACGTCGATGTTTCCTCCAGCTAAATTTCATTATTATTATGTATATTTATGAAATCTCACGAGAAATGACTTGACGATTAAGAGACACGAAAATGAAATAATGTGCGATAATGATTAAAAGATAAAATAAAGAGTAAGATAAAACTATAATAATAATAAATAAATAAAAAAGATAAGGTAATTTAGGGGAATTTCTCTAGCTACCGGGAGGACCCCATTTCATGGAGCCTCTTCCAAGAGGAGACATGGGTTTCTGAGCAGGAGTGTTATTTGGCAGAAAGAAGGAGGCTTCCTGGAAATTTCCAACAACTACCGCTGTGTTGTACTTTTTCTGATGACCGAGATTGATCATCAAGTGCTTGCACCCACGAGAGCCAACCTTGCGTGATTTCTATGCAGAAAATCTCTCAATTGTGGAAAAAATGTAGGTTTTTGGTACAGAGGACAAGTAGAGATGCTTTTGCCTGATCAAAAGTCCACATGCGTGAACATGCTTCGAATGTCATAAACGAGGTTTGATCGTGTTACATCCAATAGTTAGAAATGTTCTATTTCGTTAGAAGGATACGACCGGCACACATGTGTGTGTTTGAGAGGGCGATCATGCGGTTACAGTTATTATTTTCGTTAACTCGATTGTTTTTCAAGTAGAGAAGTAGACGGGAGTGGAGGACTCCATGTCATATTTTGAGTCGTCGTTCATTCAGGATGATTCGTGAGTTCGATGGTCCAAGTCCTTTGGATCAAGCGATTTTAATTTGTTCCATTGCGTATATATTTCCATGATTGGTTTTACCGTGGCGTGCTCGAGAGGAGTAGTGGATCACATATCCAAACTTCATTCATAGATGTGCACGAATATTTTAACATCGATTAAGGAGCTTCGACTAAAAAATAAAATAAAATAGAAAAAGATGTAAATATCTTTTAGTTTAAATATACTGTACATTAATCTGATGACCTTTATTATGTTCTTTGTTCTTAATTTTTTATGAAGGCTTAAGAAACTTGAAAGCAAATAAAAAACAATGTAAAAGCCACCGTGAGACACAAAAAATCGTGGATATTGATGAAAATGTTAAAATGAGCTTTTTTTTATCTATAAGAAATATGTGTTGGGGGTTATGTGTGTAGGATTGGATAAGAAGTGAGAAAGTACTAGTAGAACGTAGGTTCTGTACTGCCGACGACCTTCTGTTGGATAGAGGAAACCTTTTATAGAGCTGCTGCACCTACAAGGAGTGTTTTGGCTATGATTTCTCTTTCTTTAAACTTTCTATCTTTCTCTCTTGCTTACATAAAATGTCTACACGTCCCTTTATATATAGGGAGGAGTAGGAAAATCAAATGTCAAAAGAAACCGACACCTTTAATGACATATTTAATTATCTACTTAAATGCGCTACTTAATGACCCACTTAAATATTATTTCCGTGACTAACTTTAATACCCATTAATCTTGATCATAAATTACCTTCAACACCCCCTCTTAATTTATGATTTTCAAGAAGTCTTTAAATATCTCGAACTTCTCAGAAGACACCGCCTTTGTAAGAATATCTGCGGGTTAATAATGGGTGCTGATGGACTCTAGAAGAATCTCCTTCTGCGAAACCATCTTTCTGATGAAATGATAACGAAGTTCTATATGCTTCGATCTTGCATGGAAAACTGGATTCTTGGTCATAACAATTGCAGATTGGTTATCACAGAAGATTGTTGTTGGCTCGTCCACCTTCTGTTGTAACTCTAGAAGTAACCTTTTGAGCCAGACAGCTTCTCTTGTTACTTCATTTGCTGCGATGTACTCAGCTTCTGCAGATGAGAGTGCAACAGTGCTTTGCTTCTTTGAACTCCATGAAATGGGCTTTGTTCCAATGCAGAGCAAGTATCCTGCCCAAGCTTCCTGCCCAATCACTATCTACATAACCCACTAAATCATTCTTCTACTCTTTTGTATACTTCAGTCCGACCTTCTGTGTGCCTTTTAGATAGCGTAGAACCCTTTTTGCTGCTGTGAAATGAGTTCTGCTGGGGTTGCTCATGAATCTAGACAGCAAACTCACAGAATGAACAATATCAGTCCTAGTGTGAGTGAGATAAATAAGAGAACCAACCAGGCTTCTGTAGATCTTCGAATCAAAGTCTTCCGTAGAATCTTCCTTCTGTAACTTCTCATTAAGTGACATTGGAGTAGAAATTGGCTTCGCATTCTGCATACGGAACTTCTTCAAAAGATCTGCAATGTGCTTCTCTTGAGAAAAGAAAATCTCTCCTTTCTTCTGCTTCACTTGAAATCTGAGAAAATACTTCATCAAGCCAAGAACTATCATCTCAAATTCTTCCATTATTGCTTCCTTGAACTTCTGCAGCAAGCTTCTGCTAGTGCTAGTGTAGATCAAATCATCCACATAAAGACATACTATTAGAAAATCAGAACCAACCTTCTGTATGTATAACGAAGGTTCTACCGAGCTTCTGGAGAATTCTTTCTTTGTAGATAGGAATCGATTATGCAATTCCACGCTCTTGGTGCTTGCTTCAAACCATATAGAGCCTTATGCAGTCTGTAGACTTTGTCTTCTGTGCCTTTCATCACGAATCCTTGTGATTGCTCTACGGAGACTTCTTCTTCTAGTACTCTATTAAGAAATGCTGACTTGACATCAAGGTGGAATACTTCAAGCTCCTTCTGTGTTGCAATGGCTAGTACAGCACGAATTGTCTCCATCCTTGCTACAGGAGCAAAAGTTTCTGTAAAATCAACGCCAGGCTTCTGTGAATAGCATTTTGCTACGATGCGAGCTTTATGCTTTTACACACCTCCATCTTCATTATACTTGGTCTTATAGTCCCACTTCAATCCGATAGCTTCTTTTCCTTCTGGGAGAAGTCATGGTAGGCAGATGTGTTAACAGCTTCTGCCCAGAACTTGTTGGGTAGACCTTTGCCCTTCAGCATGCCTCTAGCCATCTCCACTATGATTCTGTTCTTTCTTTCTGCGACTCTATTCTACTGTGGAGAATACAGCACAATCAACTGCTTCTGTATCCCCTTCTGTTGGCAATAGTCCAAGAATAGTCTTGACAAAAACTCTCCTCCGCGATCTGTCCTCAAGGTCTTAATCCTATATCCACTTTGATTCTTTACAAGTGCTTTGAACTTTATAAAGGTGGTGAAAGCATTTGAACTTCCTCTCAAGAAAATAAATCCAAATCATTCTAATATAGTCATCTATGAACAATAGACAGTATCTTTTGTTACCGAGAGACGAAGTCTGAGTCGGTCCACAAATATCCGCATGAACCAGCTCGAGAGGGACATGAGCTCTCCATGATGTGTTTGGGAATGGAAGACGATGATGCTTTCCGAAGACACATCCTTCACATATGTCACCTTCTACAGCTTGTATAGTAGGTAGTCCTACCACCATATCCTTCTCCTTCAGTAGAGCTAGACATTTCCTGTTCAAATATCCATACCTGAGATGCCAAAGATGAGAATCATCTACAACCTCAGTTTTGAGAACCACATTGCTGCAAGGAGTCATCTTTAAAGGGAACAAATTGTTGGGCGTCATCTTCACGACCGTGACTTTCTGTCCATTTCTGTCTGTTATCTCACATTGACCTTCTGCAAAAACCAACTTATATCCATTTTTTATCATTTGTCCCACACTTAGTAGGTTCTGTGCGATTTCTGGAGTGTAGAAGACGTCGTGCATCCTCTTTTGTTGACCTTCTGCACTAAAAAACGAAACAACACATTTACCTTCTATCTTTAACTTCTTGTTATCTCCAAGTTCCAAGAGAGAGTTATATTTCTCATCAAGCTCTACAAAGTTCTTCTCGATCCCTGTGACATGGTTATTACACCCACTATCGAGGAATCATATCTCATTCATATCTTGCACGGTGTTAGAGGAAGAATAGAAAACTTTAAAAGGTTCATCTTCCTTAGAGAAATTTACCGAGCTTTTGTCCTCATACTTCTGTTCATGCTTCTGCTCTTTATCTTTGTACCAGCAATCACGATCCGAATGAGTTGGGAACTTGCATCTCCTACATCGAAAACGACAAGCTTTTGTTTCATGATTATTCTTTCTGTAGATGCGGCATCCTGCTTCTGCTTCTACATGACTGCTTCTGGGCTGACCTTCTGGTCGTCCTTCTGCATAACCTCTGCCTTTGCCACGAGACCTGCCTCCACGTCCTCTGCCGTAAGACCTTCTGTTATTTCCAGAACGTTCTTGCTTCTGCTCAGAAACATTCAACTTCGCTTGAAATGCTTGCTCCACCGGTGTTGTGTACTTGCTGACCCGTTTCTCATGGGCTTCTAGAGAACCCATCAATTCATAGATGAAAACTTCTGCGAGATCCTTCATCTCTTCAATCACGGTTACCACATGCTCAAACTTCTGTGGCAAGCTTCTGAGGATTTTCTCCACAACTTTTCGATCCGGGACGACTTCTCCGCAACTCTTCAATTGATTGAGGATTTCCACGATCCTTGAGAAGTAGTCTATAACGTTTTCTGCGTCTTTCATGGCTAGATTGTCGAAGTCTCTCCAAAGGTTTTGCAGCTTTATAGAAATCACCTTCTGTGACTCTTTAAACTCCTTCTTTAGGACCTCCCACACTTCACTCACCTTCTTCAGGCCGAATATCCTTGGGTAGATGGTTTTGCTCACGGATTGTTGCAGAATTCGTAGAGCCATGGCATTCTTCATGATGTTCTCCTTGTATGCCTTCTACTCATCTTCTGCAGAAATGTTGTCACCTTCTGGGAGAGAGATTCCTTCTGGAACTTCTTCGCAGCTTTCCTCCACAAGTTTTCATAGATCTTGCGAAAGGAAAATGGTCTCCATTTGAGAACTCCAATAGTCGAAGTGCTCACCGTCGAATATGGGGATTTGGTTAGGAGAAAAAGTGAAGAACATGTTGCCAGCGGATGCAGACATAACCTTCTATGCTCTGATACCAAATTTGTTGGGAGTTATGTATGTAGGATTGGATAGAAAGGGAGAAGGTGCTAGTAGAACGTAGGTTCTGTACTGCAGACGACCTTCTGTAGGATAGAGGAAACCTTCTGTAGAGCTGCTGCACCTACAAGGAGTGTTTTGGCTATGATTTCTCTTTCTTTAAACTTTCTCTCTTTCTCTCTTGCTTACATGAAATGTCTACACGTCCCTTTATATATAGGGAGGAGTAGGAAAACCAAATGTCAAAAGAAACTGACACCTTAAATGACATATTTAATCATCTACTTAAATGCGCTACTTAATGACCAACTTAAATATTATTTCCGCTACTAACTTTAATGCCCATTAATCTTGATCATAAATTACCTTCAATAATATGTTCATGATTTGGTTCAACGGCTTTATCGACTTAAACCCAAAATATACTCTTAAGTCTGTTACAATACACCGCAAGCCACGACGATTGAATAAGTTAGGCCCGCCAAGGCTAGGGTTTGACAAATATCATACGGCGCGGCTATTGAGATTTAAACCCGAAATCTGCTTACTCTTTTTTCGCTAGTGCCCGAACTGAAAATGATTACTTTAATATATTATTTTGAATTATGAAAAAATGTAATAGGGTCATTTTTTTTTGTAGTTGATATTTAAATTAACAAGATTTTCTTTTTATATAAATGCCACTCTTTTGAGGGATACTTGGTATATAATTAGTATATGCTCCCTCCCGTCTCTATCCAACCATGGCAGAAAGAAGAAGATATTGTTGTTTTTGTTCCTTTCTCTTTCTTTGGTGGAAGTCCACTCCACGACTCGAATAAACATTTTCGCCCGGCGACTCAAATTGCAGTTGATTGGTTCACAGTGGGGGGGAAGAAATTGCAGGGTCTTGGTCAATTTTTTTTGTGTCGTTGATCCAGTCGCATTCCTTGAATGCAGGCCGTGCTTCGTCAAACATTTCTGTTTCTACCTTTTATCTCCATTCTATTTAAGTAAGGCGGAAATTGGGGGTGCTCAGTGCGCTCTCCTCCGGCAGAACCTACGGACTCGACTCGTCCAGAAGATATGTCGCGATGCGTCCTTCTTCTCCTCCTCCTTGCCTCCCTCTGCCTCGCTTCTCTTGTTGTGCCTGCCTGTAGCGGCGGAATAGCTGTCTACTGGGGCCAAAATGGCAACGAGGGTACCCTCGCATCCACCTGCGCGACCAATAAGTACACCTACGTCAATCTCGCCTTTCTCAACCAGTTCGGCAATGGCCAGACCCCCGGGATCAACCTCGCTGGGCACTGCAACCCATCCGCTGGCACCTGCACCACCCTCAGCAACGACATCAAGAGCTGTCAGAATCAGGGCGTGAAGGTCCTTATCTCCCTTGGCGGCGGAGTCGGGAGTTACACCCTGACCTCACCGGCCGAAGCAAAGAGCGTCGCCGACTACCTCTGGAACAACTTCCTGGGAGGGACATCGTCCTCGAGGCCGCTAGGTCCCGCCGTCCTCGATGGCGTTGACTTCGACATTGAGCTCGGGTCGACCAGCTACTACGACAACCTCGCCCGCTACTTGTCTGCCTATAGCACGGCCGCAAGGAAGGTTTACCTCTCCGCCGCTCCCCAGTGCCCCTACCCGGACAGTCATCTGGGAACCGCGCTAGGTACAGGACTGTTTGACTACGTCTGGGTGCAGTTCTACAACAATCCTCCATGTCAGTATAGTTCAGGGGACATCAGCAAGATCACAAGCTCATGGAGGACATGGACGACGTCCGTGAACGCGGGGAAGATATTCATGGGGTTGCCAGCTGCCCCGGCGGCGGCAGGGAGTGGGTACGTCCCACCGAACGTGCTGACATCTCAGATACTCCCGGCGATCAAGAACTCAGCCAAGTACGGAGGGGTGATGCTGTGGTCCAAGTACTATGACGACCAAAATGGATACAGCAACTCCATCAAGAGCAGCGTATGAGTGCCTAATGATCGTCTCATTATCCGGGTTTCTAATACTAGTTTGGAATATACTCTGTTGGAGTATATTGAATAATAATCTTTAATGTTGGGGAGGAACCCGAAATTGTTGTCTTATTAAAAAAAAAAATGAGATGAAAGCGATTCAAATGCCTTGTCGCACCGCCAGTGTACGACTTTCTGTCATGAGTAATATAATAAACATGATTTCGATGCCTGGCCGTCGCGCGAAGTTTTCTCCTAAGTGGAAGACTTCGATACTTTCTGCAGAATTAGGACTTTTGAAATTAAACCCGTGATGGGGATGATAGCCGAGACAAAATTAGTTACACGACTTGTCTTTCGTGTCACGCGAGTTCGACGATGCTGACCAAAGTCTCCAACCTAGAGAGAGCGAGTATATTCGCGACAAGTCATATTGCTGGGACAATGTTTAAGCCCCATTGTGCAATGTGATGCTGTTTCTGGACAGGAGACTGCAGAGGTTTGAACCCTTTCAAGTGTAGGTATGTATCAAAATAATGCAACCTCGTTTACTCTTCTTGAAAGCGTGCCCTGGGCCAATCGTGACCATTATGGGCCTTTAATCGGTCTATTGGATTACTGGACTCATTTAGTGTGAATTCGGCCCAAACATACACGATTTTTCTTTCCTTTTCTACTGTCAAAATCCAAAACCTAATTTTCTAAAGGAATCGTTGCTTTTGTGTGTGACGAAACCCGCCATTAGTCGGTGGTGATTGGGGGAACATTCGACGGTGACTTCCGTATGCGCCTTTTGGCTGCTTTTCTTCCGGCCATCTTGTGTGGAATGACGTTCCCCGGCAACTTCTCACCATGGCATGCCTCCCCGCGGCCCCTGTGTTATATTTTCTTAATCATCTCTCTCTCCACGTCTTAACCCAAACTAAGCTCTTCTAACATATTTTTAGAATCTAGATATTAAAACGCTTACATGTTCCGGTATCAGTTCTGGTTTCTATAACAAAACTGTTTTTTTCCCAATGGTCTAACGTGTAGTTTAGTTTTACGCGAATTTGCAGGATTTTTTTATACGATAATACTTCCAAAGCCACATTTCAAATTACCAATTAAATTGAGTAGTTCGAGCAATGAGATTAATTGTCGTCCGGGTTATTGACTCAAGAGTTGAAAACTTTTCTGCCAAAAAAAGAGCGCATTAGAATGGATATACTAAGTCTTAATATTGACAAGATGGTTTTTGTCTTTTGAGAGGGAAGTTAGTGCTAGATTCCATTAAAATGAGGGTGACTTTACATCAATTATTATATATTATAAGTTTATAAAAATAATTTTTAATTTTTAATTTTTTATTCTTATAAATTAATTAATTATCTCGGGCTTCAAGTTCTCTAAGTTGGTTTAGATGTGACAACTTGGAATTGTACTTGGTATCACCAGTTCTAAATAATTTAGACTCTATAACATATCCGATATATTCCAAAATCCATCTTGATACTGACCCTATGATATCGGTTTAGACATATTTTAGGTTTTACCCGGACCCTTTGCTCTCCCCAATTACGACGATTTCGTACTTTAAAATATCCGACGTGGAAAATACACAAATTAACCAGCTTTATTAAACATGATAAATAAGAGAATCCATTTAAAAGTTATAAAAGTAACAAAATATAACACCCATACAAAAAACGTAGAATATATTAAAAATAATTTCTTTTTTAATTAAGATGCTCATGTATGATTATTTTAAATAAAAGTAACATAATAAAAACACCAAACGGAGCATAATTAAGACATAATTACATACATATTTTTTCAGCTTTTTATCTGGAAAGACTTATCATGAGTCTCTATCTGAAGTTCCTCCATATAAACATTTTGGAGCGGGAAGCTCATAAAAAGCGGGCATTTGAACTACTAGGAAATACATAAAGGAAAAGCGAAAGAAAAGGTTGGAAAACTACCACAATAGTAATGGCAGAACCATTATCCTTAAAACAATCATTAGAAAAATTACAAAGCTCACGCTCAACATATCAAACTTCTATTGGTTCTATATACAGTAAGGATTCAGAAAAATCAAATCATATAAGACAATCATACTTTGGTAAATATTTTTACAAGTTCAGAATCTCTGCCTTTAATTTATATGACAGACAAATGAAAGAATGGTCAGTAAACTTTTCGAACGCTGATGGCTTGTCTAAAATTTACAATCATGTGTCACGACATACCCGAGAACCAAATATTGGATTAAGATTCAATTTAGATTATATTTCATACTCGAAGTGGCCAAAATGACTACAAGAAATGCACACATGGTGTCTACTCAAAAAGTTACAAGTGGAGAGTATGATGTCCTAATTGAGTTAGTTACACAGTTTACATGAACTCCTTATTAATGGTGGAATCAACTTCCATAACAACATCGGGTTCATGTGTTAAAAATACTATTTAATGAGTTTCTTGGACATATCTATCACCAATTCATTGGCGCACAAGTTCCTATACTAGAACACAAACATATTGAATTTTTTGAAAGAAGATGTTTTTCTTACAAGAAGAAAGATTTGGCTAGTCATTTTTAAAAAATACTAAGTGGAATCTCATAGAGCAGGTGAGGGATTCTGACACTTGCCTTCGACTTATTGGGGATGCTGTAATATTTGCGGCTCTGTGCGTCGAACCCACTCTGATAGAATCAATTCAGGAAACATAAAAGAATGATGAGAAAATTCAAAATATAAAGTATGAAGTGGGATTTTTCTTTCATTGATGATAGTGGTTTGCATTTTGGATATTGATGGTGCGTGCTTGATGATATTACATTAGAGAGGAAAATTTTGGAAGAGGCCTATTAGAGTCCATATGGTGTGCATCTGGGAAGTACTAAGATGTACTAAAATCTAATACGTCAATTATGGTGAAAGCGTAAAAAGAGAGAGATTGCAAAATTGTCTCGCGCTGCCTGACTTGTTCACGGGCCAAAGTGAAACACAAATGACTAGAAGGTACTCAACAAATATTGTCAGTTCCATAGTATAAGTGGGAACATATCACAATGAATTTTGATACATGATTGCCAACGTGTCCTAAGTTAAAATGACTCTATATGGGTAATTACAATCATATGACCAAATCTATGCACTTTTTGCCAATGTGATGAAATTTTAAGTGGACAAGTTGACGAGTATCTATATCCAAGAGATAGTGTGTCTACATCGAAGTACTTATACGATCACTTCTGATCAAGACATGTGATTTATGACAAAGTTTTGGACGAGTCTATAAAAAGAGTGGACAATGAACGAGCACCACGTGACTCCCCCATATGAAGGACAAGAAAGCCCAATCCCTCTCTCCTTATTTCTTTTCTTCTTCTTTTTCCCTTGGAGGATTGTCGCCCTCCACTGTTACCACAATCCGTTTGTAACCATGTTATTTACACATAATTTTGGGCTCTCGATGCTAGGTAGTTGGATAAATTGTTTGTAGATCAAGAATATCTTATATGATATGAATCAAGTTGTTTTAATGTAATTAATGGTGAAAATATTGAATTCGATTGATTTAAGAAAAACATGTGTCCTATATGCAGAAAATTAGGGATATAGTTAAAAAGAATTGATGGACATCAATCAATCGTGGAAAAGCTTAACCCCAAAAATAATATATGATTTTATTCTCTCAATAACTAGAAAGATCAAGATCGGGCTCTCAATGGTCCATTGTAATGGTCACGAAGGTCCACATGATAACCACAACCAAATTGGTTGATTGGTGATGAAGCGAGAGTACATGTTTCTCATGACAAGGGACTCTTCAAGGACTACAAGGAAATTAATGGATAAGAAGTTTTTATAGACAATAATGTCCCGACAAAGGTTCTTGGTAATGTAACTATTTAACTTTATTTCACTTTAGGAAGAAAGTGCTCCTTGTTAACGTAATCCATGTGCTCAATAATTGGAAGAATCTTGTGTTAGCTAGTTTGTTGTGTAAAATAGGCATAAATGTCGTGATTGAAGTCCTTCCCAAGAATGGAGTATTTGCGCGAAAGGATTATGTAAGTAACGAGATGTACACAATTAGTTTGAATAACAATAATAAATTTACTTATGTCGTTGATGTTGATTATACTTTATGGCATACGAGACTTGGTTATATTGGTAAAAATTTTGCTAGAAAATATGGGTTGAAATGGTTTCATCACTTGTAATAATTTTGATAATGAAAAATGTGAACTTTGTGTTCAAGCCAAAATGGACAAAAAGGTTTTTCCTCAACTTGAAAGAAATATACTCATTCATTCTGAAATTTGTGAATCGAATGATGTTCTTACGGGAGGTGATAATCAATATTTCACTACTTTTATTGATGATTGCTCTCGTTATACTTATGTATATTTGTTAAAATACAAAGATGAGACCTTCAAAAAATTTAAGGGATTCAAAACGTTAGTTGAGACTAAACTGGAATGAGATATTAAGACTTTAAGGAGATGAGAAAGATATTTCTCCTTGGAATCTTCTTCATTTTATGAAGAAAATGGTTATACACCAAACAAATGTGACATATACGCCACAATAAAATGGTTTGGAAAAAAGATAGAACCGGACATTGGTTAACATGGCTAACGCTATGTTATTGAATGTGAGGCTAGCAATGAGTCTATGAGAGAAGCACTTTTAACCTCTTGTCATTTCCCATCAAAACGAACTAAAAATTCACCATATGGTTTATGAAAAGGAAAGATTCCAAACCTAAGTTATCTTAGGGTTTGGAGTTGTTTAACATTTTATAGAGTGCCCGATCCATAAAAAGATAAACTCGAGAAAAGCACACAAAAGCATGTTCGTTGGATATGAAAAAAATTCAAAAGTATATTATTTTTTTGGATTTGTATTCAAGTATAATTATCGAATCAAGAGATATTAAGTTTATGGAAAAAAAAATTTATGTAACTTAATGGAAAGGGAAGTATATGAAAATAACCAAGATGCTTTAATAAGTAAGAAAACAAAAGTGGGTGAAGTTCATCTTGAACCAAGAAGAAGTAAGAGAGTCGGATTAAAAACGGATAGAACCAATCTTTATATTTTTCCTCATAGAAGGAAGTATGACAAAAGTTCTAAATAAAATACTCATGACATGTAACGTTAAGGATGATCCGAATGTGTAAGTTGAAGCAGTGTCATCAAAAGATCTGCCATTTTAAAAGGAGGCCATAAATGAAGATGGAGTCGTTGTTGTATAAAAACACTTGGGTTTCCAAGGCAATAGGGAACAAATGAGTATTTATGAAAACAATACAATGTTAATTGGTCCGCACAAACTATAAAGATTAGATTGGTTGCAAAAGATTTTAAACGAAAAGAAGTTAGTCAATTATTTCGATACATACGCTCTAGTAGCGTGACTAACATCCATTATAATGCTTTTAGCAGTTGCATCTATTTAGAATTTACAAGTCCATCAAATGAAGGTTAAGATAACTTTTCCAAATGAAGATTTAGAGGAAGATGTGTATTTGGAATAACCCGAAGGATTCGTATTGCCTGAAATGAAAAGAAAGGTTTATCGGTTTGTTAAGTCTTTATATAGCTTAAAGCAAGCGCCAAAAGAATGACATTAAAAGTTTGATAATGTGATATTGAATAATGATTTTACGCAAAATGATGCAAATAAGTGTATATGCTCAAAATTCGCGGATGAATATACAATGAATATTATTTATCTTTATGTTGACGACAAGTTGAACGTATGTGAAGCAATTCAAGAGACCATAAGGTATTTTTTTTTTAGTTTTAAAATGAATGAGTTCAATGAGGTTGATACTATTATTGGAATCAAGTTCGTAAAATTAGCGGGGCTTATTATTTTAGTTAAGCCCACTATATTGACAAAACCATCTCGAGTTTAGCTATCTAAACTTCAAGGAAGTGAACAATCCTTATGATGGATTGGTTTAACTCGAAAGAACTCCGGCCGGGTCATTGAACAATTATAATATGCAAGTACAATTAGAAGTCTAATGTATACTATGCTTTTACAAGACGAGATATAGCATATGCGGTTTGCAAATTATCAAGATACATGAACAGTCCCGAAGCCTTACATTGGAAGCCGATTGGGAGAGTATTTGGATATCTTGAAAGGATAAAGAACATGAGATTATATTATGAATTCAGCAACTTTAAAGGGGCACTTGGATGCTAGTTGGATTACTAGTATACGTAAGAATAAGTCGACCTATGCAAACGTGTTTACATTAGGAGGCATTGAGGTTTCTTGGGGTCAAAAAAACAACGTTGTATAACTCACTCCATTATTTGAGTCAAAATTTGTTGTCTTATCTTCTTCAAGCAAAAAGGAAGAATGACCAAGAATTTTGTTATAAGAAAATGTTGTTTTCGACCATCTCTTTGCACTGTTATAGTGAAGCAACGATGTCTAGGGCATTGAGTAAGATATACAATAGGAAATATGATGCATTAGTATGTAACATTCGTACATGAGGCAATTATTAGATGATGATGTAATAACCATCACATATTTGAAGCTGTATAAAAATCTAGCGGACCTATTGACAGAAGGTCTAAGTAGAGACCTTGTTAATTTAACTTCAATAGAAATTGGATTAACACCAATATTGAGTAACTGATGACTGGAAACTAAGCTCCACTCAGTTATACAATTGTCCTAGAGGTTTAATAGGTAATAAAAAGTTATCGATATGCGACTAGAGACAGTAAACTGACCATTTGTGTCATCTATATTCCGGATTATAATGCATAACGTTGTGAAAACGAGAATGGATATATATTCTTAACAATGTTCGATTTCATTACCTTTTTTGACAACGAAGGAAGAAAGGAAAAAGAATCGTGTTTATGTAAAGATTTGATGCGGTGCCACTTCGAGCGAAAGCGATTTTGTGCTTTTTATTTTTATAAATGTTCATGAAGTCGGGATAGAGCATAAGGCTAGAAATGTGTTGTATATATGAGAATCTTTCTGAGTTTTAGGATGATACTCTATGTGCGGCGTCTCCGGTTTGACAATGAGATGGAGGTTCAATATATTTAGGACATCGAAGATTTCGTTGAGATTTTAATATGTTTGTACTAATTGGTAGTTCATTCCATAGTGAAACTACTTAGGAATAACATCGGTTTTAAATTATTTCTCAACATTGGGATCTAAGTGGAGGATTGCTGTAATTATAAAAGATACATCACACTATTAAATGAATTTGAAGTTCTTAAAGCGAACAATAGAGAAGTGATTTGGTTGGAAATGATACATTGAAATTAACATCCGGGGGTTGAATGGGTAGTAATAATACGATGAATGCATTGTAGGGGAATTACCAATGCACAACTTCATTTTATTCTTGAACGAAAAAAAGAAGACAATGCACCCCTAAAATCAGAAGGACGCGTCCATTAGCGTACCAAAAATCACAAAACCAAGAAACATGCATACTCCAAAATAAAAGCTTAAATTAGATTAGGGTTTACACTCTAATTAAAAAATAAATTAACGACTAAATATTTAATGAATAGAAATTTGAACAACGATAACGTGACAAGTGTGGTTCTTTTTCCGTACAACTGATTGTACCCCTTTCAAAACCCAAAAATAAAATTAGTTACGAGGTCGTTCGTACTAACCAAAGTCTCCAACCTGAAGGGAGTATATTCTACGAGATCTCTCTCGCCGGACAACCTACGACGGACAGGCAACCGCAGTATGAACCCCACACATGGAATCCAAAGGTCTACGACGCCAATGATATGGCTGGGACACTCTTTCTAAACCTCATTCATTCCCAACGCTTTGTTGTTTCTGGACAGGAGACAGCGGAGCTCTCTCAATCCTTGGGCTTTGCGGACAATGCAAAACTTCATTTTCTTCTTGAAAGATCGGGCGGGGTTTCTATACGGGCCTCGATTTAAGGTCCAGTAGGCACACTTAACATGGGCCAACGAGGCCACTTTGGGACTTTAATCAGCCTATTGGATTACTGGGCTCATTCGGCCTAACTTCTACATAATTCTTGCCCGCATTCTTTTTTCTTTTCCCCTACTATCAAATTCAAAACCTATTCATTTTTGCTTTTCTTTTTAAATGGGAAATGGAATTGTTGCCTTGTGCGAAACCCGCAATTAATGGGTTGGGGACCAATCTCTTCAAGGAGAAGATTATTGTACTTGTCTCGTTACGTTCCTAGCATTATTAAATAGTTCAAAATATAATAAATACATAGAACTTTAAATATAATCACCCTCATGTTGTATAAGGGAAGAAATTCGGGGACAAGTTGAATTTGAGGTCGCTATCGAAACCACCACAAACAACTTTCCGATGCCCTTGACGTCTTTCTTTGCCCTTCTCCCCGACAAGCCGGTCCAACCTTGTCTTCCCTCCCTCCCCTCGTCACCTCCTCCAGCGGAGTGTGACTAACAATAATAACTAATGACTCGTACTTACTAGAGAGCCGGCATTTCCCTCCTTCTGCTGCTTTGCATTCGCATGTGGACTGGTTTCTTTTGTTGGCTTATATTACATTACCAAAGGGAGGGGAAGAAGACACCAGCCCCCCCCCCCCCCCCCCCCATCTGCCTTTTTGGCTGTATTTTTCTTACAGCCCATCTTGTGTGGACGACGTTCTTCCCCGGCAGCTCCTCTGCCGCGTGATATTTTCTCAATGGCGAGAGAATCTTATCCCAGGCCTCGGCTTTCTGCCGGAGTTTCTAGAACGGGAGATGGAGAGGGAGGTGTTTTTATGTCTGTGACGTAAGGAAGCCCTCCTCTTTCCATCCTTGTCTTACTATTACTACTCCTAACTAGCCTTTTGTTTTCCAACATGTTTTCTTATTCTGAGTTGTCGGGTCGGCTGATTATTTGTTAATTGCTATGCAATTACGGGAATATGTTATTTCCTCAGTTATATACGAAGGAGAGGAGTTGATGGGGGCTCACACTCGCTGTCTTTTGTCTGTTGCATGCATGCCTTCTGCCCCTTGTCATTAATTAAAATTCCTTTGTCTTTCTCATGGCATGTAGACAGCCACAAACTGTATTTTTTTTATGTGAAAATAATAAAAAAAAAAGTAGTGATTAAAATTGTTATACAGTCATGAACGTGGTCAGAATCTCTCTCTCTCTCTCTCTATATATATATATATTTGTAAGACAAGACTCACGGCAGAAGGAGATATAGGCTGTGTTCCCAAAATATTACTAGTTTTACTTCCTTAAGAGTTAGATACGCGCTTCTCTCTGTCCCATGGAAGCTGTGGAGCCGCTCGCTGTCGAGAGCTTCTCGTACCGATGGTTGGTCAAGTTCGACTCCCCTCCCGATGCCCCTGAAGGGTCGTCGTTCAGGAAATCGTTCGATGACGCTTCCTTCATCGAGATGGACCCCGCGATGCCTCCCTCGAGGAGATTCTCCCTGACGACCTCGTCCTCCCCCGATTTCAAGTTTGACTCCACTGCCTCGCAGCCCCCGCCCGTGGTCGTTCCTGCCGACGAGCTCTTTTCCGAGGGCTACGTGCTGCCACTCTTTTTCAACCACCCCACGAGAATCGGCAATTTCGAATTCAGAGGTTCTGGTTCCACCCTCCCACAGGAACACGACTCGCTGCAGGCGGCGACGGTCGTTGCTTCTGGAAGCGGTGACGCATCCACCTCGTCTCCTGGAAGTTGCCAAGGACTGCCGAAGCAGATATTTCTAAAGCATTTCAATTTCCTCAAACCACTTTACCGGATTTTCCGGCGACAAAGGTTGAGTTCCAGAACTAAGTTCACCCATGGAACGAGGAACTGGGTGTATCCAGAAGAGTCGTCCCTGTCGTCTTCCCCACGGATAAGCTCCGCCTTCTCAGCTGATGACGGCCGAAAGTCATCCTTTTCCGAGTGCTCGATTTACGAGGCGGTTCTCCACTGCAAGAAGTCGATTGGCAGAGACATTGATTGAAACAGGGGGAAAACAGGGGATTGAGCTTCATCCCATGCTTCATAATCTTGTGACTACTTTTGATGAACAAAAAAGAAGTTTACACCTCGTCTCTGTGAACTGTAGAATTGAGGAATATTCTCCTACTCTTCCATGTTTTTGAGGAAGGAAATTAACTGCTGTAACTTCCAATTTTTTTTATTAGTGAGCTTCGCCGGAGCTTCCCTCCAGTTCCCCGACCTACGCAATAATCCCATGATCGGAGTTCGGCTCTGTTTCTCTTGCAGTGACTCGTCACCTAAAAATGTGACAGTTATATTACTTTTAGTTTCCCTGTTCCATGAGTACATGCCGTGTTTCCTTCCTCCAGCAAAGATTTCGATGGATTTCGGGGACCTACGTGTTCCGTCCGTTTTACAACACCGCAGGGAAGATGAGAAACCGAAAAGCGAAGAATGCTGAGCCCCCCTCACAATAATTCATTCGGATGATTATATGGCTATGGAGCTTCAATGATCGATCATCTCCAGAGTGTAGCTGAACTAGTCATGATTCTAGGTAGAACACTACACTGTTCGGTGCGAAAGGTACTTGCTTGCCAAGAAAGGGATTAAAGTGATTTTCAACGAAGCTCCCCATGTTGTTTCTGGTATCAATCATCAGACTTACCAAACCAGGGACATGGCTCGTATTTGCTCTGCGTCGTAAACGCCAGCTCAACTCAATCTCGATTTCGGAACTCCAAGGGAGGTCTAAACCTTGGGTTGGTTACGCCGTCAGCATGCTGACCATTTGGGTTTTCCGGAGTTCACATGGGGAGATGCTGTCTGGACATGGATCAAACGAGATTCCCGGCAGCGAATTTCATCCTTTCGCATCTACGGTTATCCTTAGGAAACATATGGTCCCCAAGGACCGTTTCTCCAGGAATAACCCTACCCCGGCTGAGCCAAGATCAACCATACACCATCGAATCAAAATAGAAATGGCAAGAGAAAGGGATCTGATGGATCAGGGAGGAAAGATCGTCACATGTCAGCAGAGGGGGACATGGACAGAAACCTGCTAGGAGAAGCGCCCAAAAGAGTCCGATGACTCCATTGCTTTTTGTTCATTTGTCTTCATTCCCTGGTAGCCAGCAAAATCCTTATCTCATCAACTTCGCTTAGACACAACCCCTCTTTTGTTGTGTAATGTTTTTCCCCGACCCCGTTCAGACACATCGCTTTGTTGTTCGTGGGGGACCGGAGGCCTCGTCCATCCTAGCATGTATCCGCTATGGGTTATATCGGTCGCTGTGGATAATGACCTGAACTAGCTAGGGTCGTGGCCATGTCCCTCGATGAAAAAAGAATAAAGCATGGGCCAGGTCGACGATAATTGTCCGAAATCCGGACCCATGATCTAATTATGAAGGGAATATCACATCGTCATAAGGAGATAACTCTGGCTTCATTTTGAAGTAATATTCTCTGAGATTTCAATGTTTATCATGTTCCTTGGAGCATGACACAGTTGGATGACGTGAGAGCCGGACGAAGTCAGGGATCAATATCTAACCACACAATAATCGGTAAGCAACTAAATAGACTGCAAATTGACGATAAAACGGGGGACCGTCTTCTTTCCAAAGCTTGAACAGACAAGAAAGAGGCAGGAACCGAACGGCTGTCGGAATAGTTACCAAAAGAAGGGACAGTTGCACGATTTCGGAAGACGGACCATACCCAGAACTCGTTCTCTGTTTAACGTACGAGTTACAGATGTGGTAAGGCGGCATCAATGTCAATGAGTTCGAAACATCAGAATATTCTTTCACAGAAGGTATTGTCAATTTTTTCGTCTGCAAAAGAAAGAGGCTTACTCCGGTAGTTGCAGCATTATGTGCATGAATGATTCGGCAAAGAAAAAAAAACATGTTACCGAAGGAGATGCGATGGGTTTGTTTTAAGATCACATCTTGATGTGGTCAGGGAATATATCCACTAATTGATGATGCATTCAAAAACTCAGTAGTTCGGTTAGAAGAATTGCAGGCATTGATATACTTTTGGAAACCGCGTTGAATCTTACCAAAGAAATGCTTTCAATAAGTTTGATGAATACAATCAAAGACCCAACTCAGGAAACTTATTCCAATGATTCTGAAATTAGATTCCCAGAAAGATATCCCCTCATGGCGACGAATTATCATTTCCATATTTCAAATAATGTACCAGGATAGAGCTTTTCTTTCAGATTATATGTTATCTACTACTATGAAAGATAGTCGATTTTGCATTCATTTTATTGCTCTTCTTCAGCGTCCAAAAGCAAGCGTGGCAACACAAAATGGAAGCGTCTTCCGGGTCGGACTCCATGGACAGGACTGGCCTTTCCTTTAGATGGTTTGCCGACGGGAGACCGTCTCTCGAGGGCTTTGATTTTGATTTCATGTTTAGGTCATCGGTCGACGCTTCAGACGACGAATCCTTGATCGAGTTAGATCTCGGGTACCCGCCTTCGAAGGGCATCCGTGTCATCTCGATCCCCAAGGAACTCGAGTTCAGTTTCCCGCCCTTGGGATCTGCAAACCCTGTGGCTCATGACGACGAGCTCTTTTCTGGCCCCCGCGTCTGGCCTTACTATTTTGATCCCCCGAGGAGGCACACTGCAGGGCATGAACCTTTCTATAATTTCACTCCCCCCGGTTACAAGAAGCCACACCGTGCTTTGGAAATATACGAAAGCCGTTCCTCCTCCATGAGGGACTGGAAACCATGCAAGCGGATCATCAAGGGCTGCTTGAAGTTCCTAATGCCTACTTTTGGATGTCTCGGCAGAGGAAGCTCGAGTTCTAAAGGGAAATTCAACAAACCGCAGGAGTTGTCCTCCATAATAAGCCGGGGGGAACTGTTTCTGAAAAGTTGAATACGAGACGCCCCGGAAGTGTAAAGGTACGTCAGACTCTTTTGAACTTTGCAATCCTCCTATTAAGACAACAAGTCGAACGATCCGGATTATCACATTCTTTTCTGCAGAGGAACAGGCTATCAACAACCTGGATAGGAAGAGAAAATCGAGGCAAAGGAGAAGTCCTGTATCTCCTCTGAGTAGAGGAAGTCTTGATGTAATCGAACATTCTGTGTTCCATTGCCAATAGATGGAAATCTGCCGCTGCTGTTTCCATGGCCTTAGAAGCTTATTCTTTGGGAGATTTTACAACATCAGTTTTCTCAACCTTCATGGGTTTTCTCTTTTAACCCACAAAAATCGGGTCTGAAATCCCTGGCCAATAATCTGATAACTCTGTCCATAAGGCCTTGTTTTTAGGCCATTGCAGTCGTTGCATTGCAGACACAGATGTAAAAGCAGTAGTAATCTTTACTTTAACAATTTGCATTCTAATCAACCGCGATCGCAGCTTCAGCATATATGCATACTGAGCCACCTACAGCCCAACCCATATATGCATACTTAGCAACCTACAGCCCAGGCCTGACCGCTTCTTATTCATCAAATCATATATATACAGATCAACCACCCTACGATACCCAACTCATCCTCCATTGGACAGGGCGTACTCATAGGATTTGTAGGCCGGGAATCGCCTCTTGTAAGTCCTTGATCAGAGAGCTCCTTCCCAGTTATCTATTATTAGTCCATTCCAGTAGTTGTTTAAGAGGTTGCCGGTCCTGCAACGAGGGTTACTACGGCCTCTTGGAAGCTTCCATTTCTTCGGTCTTGGCGAATCTACCTCGAATCCTGGGTTGACTGTCGGCGAGTGCCTTCCTGCAGGCATACTTTGAAAACCAGATGCACCAGAAAAGTTTTCAGGATATTCAACCTGGGAGGAGGATCAAAGTGGTATGGATTCTACAATGATCCGGTTTTGGAGATTACCTTGATCTTCCTCCCGAAGTTCCTCTTTGTTTTCTTGCTTCTGTATCTGGAGAGCTTTTCCCTGCGCTCTTCCACGCTGCAATTCCCCGCGATCATCGGCCCCTCATGCGGATGATGGATCAGGTTTCTTACTTCACCATTTCCAAGAGTCTGTCATAAAAACTCAGTATCAATCACCCAGGCCCTATCCTGTGAAGAATAGCCAGAAGACATCTAAAAATTTCTCAGTCCGTAGACCTTGTCAAATATCCAACAAATGCTCATCAATAGAGAATCTCATTTTAGCAAAGCATATATCTATCAAATAGCTTTACTCCAGTTTTGACAGATGGCAAAGGATATTGTGAAAAGAAAGTAAAATTTGACCTTAATGTCTCCTTCACTGTAGGCCCTTCTCATGCCATAAGAAGTTCCAAACTCCAGGACGGGGAAATCCAGAAAACTAGGCTTCATAGCAGCCCCCTGAGCCCAGTCTGTGGAGTTCAGGCATTCCAAGCTAACGCTCTTCTGTGTCGGCATGCCAGTGAATGACATTTCCATAGGCATCTCATCCTTCAGGGCCTCTTTCTCATCAATTGTCAATGGAAGAATCTTGTCCTCGAGGACCACTTCATCCAGTGCCCCCCCATTGTTCACTGCTTTTTCCATCAGATCCTTCCCACACTCATAGTAAACGTCACTGAAGAGGGGCTCAGTTTGGAGCGAGACTATATCCGAAACCTTCAGTCCCTGAGGCAAGATAATATCCTCACCGCTGGATATCATTGAGATGGCAGCGGTCATGGGATCGATACTCATGAGCGGTTCTTCTATGATGGGCTCCGGAGCTTTGAAAAGGTCACCATCTCCGCCCAGATCATATTCCGCTATAGATGACGGTAACAACATGTTCTGCAGGGGTAATTACAAAAGATTTATCATAAATGATCATAGCGACACGATATTTCTAATTAGCCAGGAACATGGTCCTTCGATATGCTTGCCAAGCGACCGTCAGATTATGACTGCAGCAAAAATCAGACTATACCGAATTTTTGTTCTCAAGAGAAATCATCACTTTAGAGAAAGCTGCTTTCTGAACTTGTATCATTTCAAGTGCAATCTTACACTAAAATGTATGGCACTCAATATTCATAAACAAAGCAAAGATTATACTGTTCTGCTTTCCCTTCAGAAAAAAAGGCTCAACTTTTACCATTTTATCTTATCCAATCTACTAGCAAGTGCCTTACCCAGGATAAGCAATCCCACTAACTACATTTCAATTCAAGAAATACTGGAAATGGAAAGAAAGCTTCTCAAGCACGGAATTAAAGGGGTTGGTGAAGACTTTCTGCCAGTTAAGCTTTACTTTCACTTCAGATGGTCCAGCTCCAGCATGTAAAGTGGACATGTAACCCCATGAACACCTTTTTTGTACGCCATATATTTGACACACACACACACACACAAAAAGAAGAAGAAGAAGAAAAGAGAGAAGAACAGTGAGATTCTTCAATTAAGTATATCTGAATATAGGATACGACCCCTTCCCCCCCAACCCACCCACCCCAAAATACACACCCTTTCTCTCTAAGAAAAATAAAAACCTAGAAACAACAATGGGCTCATCAGTCACCGCGATCGTCCGTCTTCTCAAGATCAAAGCTTTAGATGCTTACTAACATCAACTTCACAGGAAGAAACATGGGCATGCTTAGTTCAATCCAAACGACTGTTGAATGCAGAGCACATCCCCTCAATTTCCCCAGAATTAGTAAGCTTTCATGTGTGTCCCCACCAAAGAATAACCCACGATCCAAAACCCAACAAGCTCCCCACAAATCAAGTCAAACGTTCGACTCGGGAATCATCAAGCCGACACCAAAAAAACCCAGAAGGATTTCGGTAGGAGGGCGGGACAAAGATCATTTTACCCCGGAGGAAGATATGAGCTGCCTCTGGGATTTGCAGAAGTCCTCCAGTTGGTGGACTTCCTGGGACAGCTCCTGGAAGCAAGGGAACATCAACCCTGTTTCTGCATACATCTTTTCTCAGTTCCGTCCTTAGGCCCACCAGAAACAATCCCAACTCCTGCACAAACTTTGGGTCCTTGTAATAAGACAACGGATGGTGGTAACACCTAGCAGGGGGGGGGGGGGCGATGAATAAGGTCTCTAAAGGAGGGGAGGTGGGTGTTATTTATATAAAGAGGATGACAAGTCAGGTTTTGATGTCTCCTAGTCCTCCCCCCCCTCTCCCCATTAACGAACGATCAGTTTTGGGAACAAGTTTAGTAACCATCTATGCCGTGGGATTAGTGTCAAGAACAGTCCTAAAAGAAAGAAGTAAAACCATGTGAAAGTAGTGTGATTCATGCACAGATGTTTGCACATAGTGGTGGGTGTGGGTGTGTGTGCATGAATGATCTGATCTGTGTAATAATTCTCTCTTTTTTTTCTCTTCCTTTGAGTGGGAATGAAAATGTGAGGAGATTCTCCATCTAATTCCAATTGATCAAATTGTGTTTGGGGAGAATTCTTTCCAAGGTGGACAAGTTCCTATTCAACACCCACATCCCAATTTCTTTTTTTTTTTTGAAGTTTAGCTTGTATAAAATAATCTCCCAAAAGCGTGTGAAGTGGCGCAGTCTTTTGTCCCTTTCACAAAGCTCAAGTAGAGCATAAAGAAAGAGGAAACAGCAAGCCCCATTTCAATTCACTTGAGGACAAGATGGGACCTTTTAGGAGGAGGAGGAGGAGGAGGTTTTAGATTGAAAGAAAGAGATGGAGGTGGGATGGAATGGCAAAAACGTTTAAGGGAGATCCAATATGAAAGGTTCTTTGGGTAGGTTAGATTCCATTTTGGGAGATTGGAGGGGTTGTCAGAGAACTCATTTGATCATTTGTGGGTTAGGATAGGATAGTAGGCTTTCTTCAGTAGTCTTATTTTATTTTTTGGAGTTGGAGGAAGAAAGTTGTGTCGATTTGGGGCGGGGGGAGTGGGAATAAACAAATTGTGAGTGTGAATGGTGAGGTGGGAGAAAAGGCAAATTATTATTATTTTAAGTAAAAAAGAAAAGAATTTCAAACAAAAAAAGTAGACATGGGAGGAGAGGAAGAATACGAAGATGCCCCTGATTTTGGTAAAATGAAAGAGACTAGTGCCCATGAAATGCTAAAGCTTTGAAATATTCCACTTTGGGAAATATGTTAAAGGAGACCTGATGATGGAGGTGGTGCATGTGAAGCAAAAGAGATCGGAGAGAGAGAGAGAGAGGGGGGGGGGGGGGAGGATTCTTTTACTTAAAAGTTTTCTTGTGGGGAGTGATTAATAGTTAATACCAGCAAGTCAAGTAGAAACAAACGTGTTTATAGTTTTTCTTTTTTCTCCCTTCATCTGCTCCGACATTCTTCTTTTCTTTTGTCTGAGAAGAAGATTTTGCAGGCATGGGCAGGCCGGAGAGAGAGAGAGAGAGAGAGAGAGAGCAATCGAGTTTATGAGTGGTTTTGACTTGATGGCGGCCCTGAATTCATTACAGGGAATGAAGTGATGGTAGACTTGGAAACGAGGCTTAAAATGACTTCACACTGGTAAAACGCAAGTTTAGCAAAGAATGATTGTCGTTTTATTCGGAATGAGGTGGATCTTTGAAAATGACCCTCACTTTTTTACATATTTGTCAATTCAAGTGGTGCCAAGTGCCTGCCAACACCAGCACTCCAGAGAGCATCACCTAATTTTGGATCCTTTCCTAATGTTAAAAGGAAAAAAAAAAAAAAGAATACACCGTTTAGAGGGAAAGAAAGAAAAGTATTATTATCTTTCAGTGGGCTTCTGTTCATAACTTGGTCTGACACTGACATTTATTTTTGTTCTTTTGGGGTTCACAAATACAAATGGCTTTGTGTTTTTTTTTTGGGTCATTAGTGGTGTCATGTCGATGTCACCTTCAGCATCCTGATTAACAACGTTATATGAAGCGTGTCGCTAAGTAATTACCCGAACCATGAATGGGCCTTAGGCCCATTTAGGGAATTGCTGAAAAATTCAGACCAATCGAAATCACCCAATCCCAATTGTTAGTCCAGTTCGATTCTTTTGGGACCCGATGGCCGCCATTTCTGTTACTCAAGGTTCGGATTTTGAGTAAAATATTAATATTAAATGAGTCAAATTATCAATTATACCGTGCACTTTATCAAGTTTTTTCGATTTAACGGTTTCAAAAATATGACCATGTTCGATCGTTACATATAACTTCTCCTTCGCTTCTAATGGAATATTGCATGACACCGACGTGACGACCTGTAGTCTTTGTACGAACTTAAACAAGCTCCAAGAGCATGGCACGAAAAGCTTAGTTCCTTTCTTATAACGAAAGGATATAGGCGTGAAAATAATAGATACAACCTTGTTTATCAAGAAATAGGAAGATGGACTTCTAATCCCCCAAATATATGTGGACGATGTCATCTTTGATTCAACAAATAAACTACTATGCACTGAATTCTCTAATCTAATGAAAGGAAAATTTGAAATGAGACTTATGGGAGAGCTCACATTTCGTCTTGGACTTCAAATTAAAAAAAAAAAACTGTATATGGAATTTTTACTCATCAAGAAAAGTACAGCAAACAGTTGCTCGAGAAGTTTGGTCTTGAGAATGCTAAAGCTTTTATCAACTCTCCTAGTGGCATTAATACGAAAATTGATAAAGATGAAAGTGACAAGGAGATTGATTCTCATTTATACAGAAGCATGATAAGGCCTTTGCTCTATCTCACTGCTTCACGACCTGATATCATATTTAGCGTATGCGTATGCACTAAATATCAATCTAATCCAAAAGAGTCACATCTCGCTGCTATAAAAAGGATATTTCGTTATCTCTCAGGAACAGTTAGCTTGGGACTCTGGTATTCAAGAGGATCATCTTTGGATCCCATGGATACTCAGACGAGGACTATGCTGGGTGTCGCATTGATAGAAAAAATACATTGGGTACTTTAGGAAATATGTTAATTTCTTGGTTCTTTGAAAAGCAGACGTCAGTTGCTTTATTTACAACTGAGGTCGAATACGTGGCAGTAGCCAGTTGCTGTGCTCAGTTACTTTGGATGCGATAGCAACTTGAAGATTATAATCTTCATTTTGATAGGAAACCTATTACGTGTGATAACACAAGTGCAATTAATTTATCACAAAATCCTATCTATCACTCAAGATCAAAGCATATTGAGTTGAGATATCACTTTATACATGATAATGTGCAAATGAGCACTATTGATGTTCAATATGTTAATACTGAGCAACAACTTGATGATATATTTACCAAGCCTCTTGATAGGGAAAGGTTTATATATTTGCAAAATGAATTGGGGATATGTAATCCCAATTACTAGTGTGAAACACTTGTAATATTTTGAGAAATCTTATTGTGGGAAATAATTGTTTTCGTTTTCATTTGAGAGTGGTGAGTTTATTAAGAAACCCTATGTCTATTCTGATGGTGTGTTTATTAAGAAACCCACAAAGCAGGAAATCGCTACTTCTGTGGCAGCAAGACAGAACCTGCTGAGAATTCCAGGCGTGTGCTAAACATGAGAAGGATGCTGATGCGGGGACGACAAGGAATATATGATTCTATTACCAAATCGATGGACGACGTCACTGTGGGTGTGGAATGGAGTGACGTGGGAATGGTCGAATGATAGATGATGAAATGGGATGGCTGAATGGCTGGGTATGAAAGGATAGGCACACCACCACTGGTTGATACATTATACTTAATCTGCACTTGGAAATCCACCAAATGAAGAACGAGATTGAAAGAGAATCCACTCCTTCAGATAGAAAGACAAAAGTCTAATATGGGTTTAGAAGTCTGAATCAAAGTTGTTTTCAATCCTTACAAGGTAGTGGAGCAAGCACGACCCATAATTTCCTCCCGAAAAGATCTGAAAAGCTGGTAGAGCAGGGTAGTTGAGCAGGCGTGACCCTTGGGCTGCAAGTTGCCAGATGAACCATCAGATCGTAACGTCTCATGGGTTGCTCGTCGCTTGAGAGTCGTGTCACTTAGTGCTCCTCGTCGCCTCGCTTACTCAATGACAAGCAAGTTGAGACCTCCAGTAGATGACGTTGGCTGAGGTGTGGGTGAAGCGACGATCGCCCTTGTATCAGATGCTCCTGCATCCGAGGCTTCGTCTCCTTCAAAACTACAAAGGTTCTCGTTGAGGAACTTACCTTTACCATTCCATTCTGGAAAGAATTGACAACTTTATTGAAAAGCTTGGGAAATTGGAGGCGATGATCCAGACTTTGATTGACAGCATTGTTGATGATGCTGATGAGGATTGAGATGTGCTCTCCTCCTTATGAACTTTAGGTGTTAGCATACTTTTGTTGCACCATTAATAAAACTATATGTTGCTATGTCCGTCGCTTCTTGTTTATATGACTAAAAAGAGGGAGAAGGATAAGTTGATGGGGAGCTCTAGCTCTCTTAACAAAGTACGCAGTTTGATGCTTACTCTCAGGGGGAGTTGAGTTTGTATTTCAAGCTCTATGCTCCATTCCTTATTTCTAAATTAAAGCTTCGTGTTTTTTCATCATCAAAAAGGGGCACGAGACTTCTAGCACGCACCCGCAAGTGCTTGTCTAACTGCACAAACTCCGTAGGTTCGTGTCTTTCCTATGAAAAGATATGACAAGAACGGTTCTTGCCGATGGGTTATCAACTGGTTACTACAATTAGTACAGGTATTCACTTAGCTTCCCTCAGATAATTCGCCAGCCGCTCGTTGAACGCACCGATGACACACAGTCCGTCTCAAGATGATCAAGGCAGCGCACAACCGTTGACACTCTCACATGCAGTTGCGAGAGGTAGAAACAAAGCGTTCACTTAGCACTTTCCATTCCCCGCATAATCACACAGACACCACATAGATCACACAGTCCACACGTATTCTATTGACCTGAGAGCCTTTACTGATTTTTATGGGGGAAACTTCGTAGGAGGAGTCTAGGTTCATTATGACGATTCCCTTGATTTGTTTCCAAAATTACAGACAGATCTGAGCATATGCCTACTCAATGGTCGCTGCCCGAAAAGTGAAGTCCTCAACTGGTAACTTTCCTTAGTTGATTTATCCCATCCAAATGAGATTATTTATTTCCATGTCTTATAAGGTAAGTGACCTAATGATAATCTCGTCAGATCAATTATTAAAGTTAAATCATAATCAAGATTATTTGATTTGACGATTTGTCTCGTGCTGCGGATGATCATAATAAAATATTTTGTTTACAAATCTTAACTTGAAAAACTCATATTATAATTTTAAGTTGCCTAAACAGATGATTTGGAATGTCCAAATCAAAATTCAATGTATTTACACATTTCAAAATATATTTTGAATACATAAATATGAAATATTTATTTTTATATATTCAGTGGACAGGCGTAACAAAACAGTAGCAGTTTACTGTAAAGTAGCAGCTTACTGTAAAGTAGCAAGGCACAACTCACGGTAACTATGGCTCAACAACACTTTGCTCAAGCTCATCACTAAAGATTTCCTCGTGAATTTAATCAAAAGGATTTTGATTAATTTCCACAATTAGAAGCTTTATTACCATAATTATGATAAAATATATTTTAAATTAAATTAGAATATTTAGGACATCCAGATAATGACTAGAGTATCGAATTAATCTGAACAATTCGAAATATGAAGTAATTTTAATATTTTGTTCTGGAAAATTAATTATTTCCATCTTTATAAAAGGACAGAGGCAGTATTACATCGACACCTTACTGTAACGCAGCATCGCATTCCTCAAGCTCATCATCAAAGACAAGCGAAGTGTTACAACAACACAGTGTTATGATTTTATAACATAGCTTCTCAAACTCATAATCAAAATCAAGGTTAACCCTTCATCCGTTAGGTGATCACTTTTGGAGTTGATATTAACTAAACTGCTAATAATACACTAATTTTTCAACAATGTAGTAGTAGTAGCACCTGATGTAAATAATAAAACAAAGCAAAAGGGACAAAACCTCAGGTTGGACCGCCAGAAAGTCGATTTCAAAACTTTGTTGTCTTTAGGAGTGAGTTGGGCTCATCATAGTGGAGGATCGCTTAAAGGTTGAGATAGTTGTGCCCACAACAACAACAAAGACGGGGTCATGAATCAATGACTCCTCCTTCCCCTCCTTTTTACTTTTCATCATCATCATCATCTCCCAGAAAAGCTCCAAACAAACTTTCCCCACAACAACTCTGAATCACATCACGTTTTACCGTTTTATTTTATTTTTGATTCGTCTTCATCAATTCATTGCTTTTCTTAACATTTGTTACCACTATTCCTTTTACATATGGATAATAAAAATCTCCAAGACCTAAGAAGGAAGGTGAAGATGAATAATCGACAACTCCAAACACCAGATGGAACGTGGTTTTTCTCAGCAACCCACGACCTCTACACACGACTACAAACATTTTTGTGATTTTGTCTAGAATAAATATGTCATTTTTTTTACTAACAAATCCAAAAATTAAATTCCTGGTGGTTGTGGTAATATATTTTCGATTTTTGTGTAAACAAATTTCATCCGCGGGTTCGCCAGTTACCATAAAAAAAAAACAGTTAAAATATCAAAATCTTGGGTCTTTCCCTTCATATCAAGTCACAATCATCACAATTATGGGAAAGGAAGCAAAACCAAGGTAAGTTTTATTTATATATATATATATTAAAGGAAATAAAAAGGCAAAATAGGAGGTGAGTATGGGGGAAGAAAAGAGAGATCAGCATTGGGAATTGCCCACATACCCGACCAGATGATGATGATGATGTAAACAGCAGCCCACTTTTGATTCTGTCCCACAACAAAATATTCGGCTTCATAATCCCCATATCTGTACGGATTTTGCGTTTCCTTTTTGGAAAAAATATTGTTGTATTCTTTGAAGTTCCCAATTTTATTGCCCAGGAATTCCTTGAACGTGGATAAATGATTTTCAAAGTAATTTCAAAATCGCCAAACAGTTTGAGATCGTTATTTTGAAAGGTTTACAAAATTATTTTAACTTACTAAATTCAATATTATTATTATTCATAACGTCTTTCTAGTAAACTAAAATGAATAAGATAATTTTTTAAATTAATATCGTAATTGATTAATTTCTTTTAGTGGTGGGTGTTGTATTGCATGACGTCGGGATGTCCTGGTTGGCTAATACTACTTATTTCCTAATCACCTCCCACTCCCTTTCATTCTCCCCTTTTTTCTTTTTTTTTTTCTTTTTTGCATAATTCAGTCTTTTCCCCAAAAAATAAGAACAGGGTTTAGTATTTATTATTAGGGGAAACATCAATTCCAAGAGGCACTCAATCTACACAAACAATGAATTTCGGAGAATTAGATCAACATCTATAATGATTGAACTTTTTCGTCGGGAGCAGAGTCTTAACTAGACGACACCGACAACTAACATGATTGAAGGACACCCACCCCAAGTGATGTTAGAAAATAACACACACCACTAGACTTATTACATTCAACCATTTCAACTTCAAAGTATGGACCCCAGGGGAGAGAACGTGAGCCAGCCACGGACAAAAGACACGTGAAAGACCACTGGACCTCCCCCACCTTTATGCCCTAATCTCTTGCCTTCTGTTAATTCATCTATCTCCGGCTGACGACTTTTAGAGCCCGCTCACGATCCATTCGGTCAACAGTATCATATTTACTCACCCATATACTTCATATTTCATTCGCCTTTGGTTTCACGTAGGGGAAAGATTAAGGGTTAGGACAGGTAGTGAGAACATTACACGTGGGGGAAAGATTAAGGGTTAGGACATGAAGGAAGTTCGGGACACACATCGGCCTACAACACCATCCAAAACTGTCTGTCCGTAAGAATTATGTGAAACACCGCCACATGTTCTCTCATGGGCAATACATACCCCATCGCATTCATTCATTTTTATTTGATTTGATTTTTTGGTGAGTGGTACAAGACGAACCACAATTATGTAGTGGGGTCGGTGGGGGGATTCCATTTATTCCTCTCATAACAACACCACATAATATGTTATACGAAACGCGACTCGGTCACCGCAATTGACTCTTCGCCCCCGTCATTTTCTTTACCCCCTCACATTGTGGCGCATGTGATTGGTTCTTTGTTGGCGAGCGAACCTCCCCTTTAATCACCGAATCTCGTCCGGCTGAGTCGCTCCAATTTTCATAGTACGGGGTCGTAACTAATTCAAAACCCAGCAATGTTGACATAATCGTGTTTAGATGATGATAAAGTGTTAAGTGATGTTAACGTGCCATTTAAGTGTATAGAGAAACAAGGCTTTTAAGCGTAGATGTCAATTTATGTTATCTGATCACAATACAAAGAGAGTCATGTGAAGCACCTTAACGGGGAAAGAGATATAGCCTTCAGAAGTGGAGTTCTGGAGACCAGTTCTATTCCTTAGATCCACTATCTCCATTGTAGAGATAAGTTTATGTGTAACAAAAGCTATAACACTCTTTACTATAGAACGTATAAAGCTTACAAAAGAACACTTCTGTCAAGAACAATTTCTTTGTTGGAGATTGTTTTATATGTAATGATTAATTTTGAAAAGAAATCGTGAGATATATTTATTTAACATTGTGATCCAATAATTATGGAATTTGGCCTCGATCCGTTCAAATCTCCCTTTATATGGTGAGAATAATAGACATAATATTTTCATATTAAGAAAACGAATTATCCCAAAGTCAATTCTATTTATGGAAACTGCTGTTCTGTTGATGTAGAATTGTGAAATGCATTATCCTTAATCTTAAGCTTTATTTGTTTATATGATAATTTATTAATAATTTTTAGAGTATTTTTTGGAAGCTATCCTACACGGAGAGTAAGATAAGAAATTATCTAGTCGTTTTGCACATGATTTGAGAAAGCTTCATTAACTTCAAGTTTTAAATACAAGTATAAAAGAGGCATGAAGACCAACATTCTTACTAAGAGCTTACACGAAAGTCTTGAGCCTTCACTGGTCTAAAGGCTTGAGAGCGTCCTGTTCATACATCGAGTCAATCACCTCTTCTAGAGAGAGTCTTCTATAAACTGCAAAAATATTTGTTTTGTGGTTCTGTCTTATATTGGGTGTTAATAATAAGGGTAGGTGTGCAAGAGAAGTCGTAGGACATGTTCGTCTTACGCAGTTAGTGTAGTAGCCTCGGGAGAAAAATCCCTTGACGCAGTGGCGAAGCTGTGCCGGAGTCAGCCATGTGAGGGAGCGTGTAAGTGAAGCCACGAAGAAGGGGTCTTTGTGCAAGTGTAGTGGTAGCCATTGGAGGGAAAGCCACGGGTGCAGCGCGTAGTTGAGCCGGAGTTAGTCACGATGCGACCGTGCTAGTTGTGTTCATTACGTTACGTCCGTGCAGGTTGAGAGTCACATTTATGATAGAAGCATGCATCTGTAATTTTGTACTTCCTTGTTCTTATATAAGGGGATTACATCCTGATTAGGGTGGACTGTTAGGGAGCGGATGTCGAGAACTTACTAAACCACTATAAATCTAGTGTTTGATAAGCTGAAACAAAATCACGTAAACACAGTTCAAATATGAGAATTTGTGCAATAAATTTAGGATTTATAGCATGACAGAAGGATATTTATGTACTAAAATATGAAACGAAAAAATGTGTCAAATATTCCAAGGTAGTAATTCGATCCCTTTCTTAATTGAGTTTTTGTTCCAACAAACCCAGACTCAATATATTCGTTTTAAAATATATCTTTCGCTTATATTCAAAAGTTTTGCCTATCAGGTAAGTCTTGAGCATGAAGGATCCCCAGAATCATGGAGTTTCCGGGGCATAAACTGAGGAGAACCTCTTTTTCCGGAAGTGTGTTGGCCTCTGCAACACTCGTCGCCTATCAAATCTTATATAATAAATAATAACAACACGAGTAGGATGGCAAGGTTGGCATAATAAAGTCGAGCCCCACGACTTGTTGGGAAAGAAGTGAATGGAGGAAAACGACCAGAACCATCCATCCATCCATTCATTCATCAGAAGGAACCCACACTACCCTCTCCCATAGACCATCTTATCTCACTGAAAATCAGTCAGAATTCATGTTAAACTAGCTCTCCATATCTAAATGTATAGGAAATACGCATCTAAAAAGGTTAAAAAGGCATTCATCATTAGCGAATGGAAGTAGAATCCAGCTCGTTATGATGATGATGTAGTAGTAGTAGTAGAAGTAGTAATAGTATGTACAATTGTGATGATGGATGGAGGGAAATAGAGACTCCTCACCAACCTCAATTCTTACACCCTCCCCTCAATTATCTGCTGTTTTATCCCAAATCATCCGCACCCCCCACTCCACTCCCCTCCCCTCCCACTTTGTTAAATCTACACTTACTACTACTACTACTACTACTATAACCTCCCACAACCACCCGTCTTCCCCTCCTTGATCTAATGAACTACGACAAGCTCCGATCCCTGCCCCCGGAGGCCAATGCCCCCCCTCGTGTTGCCTCCACCGCCCCCCAACGCGACCCGGGATGCTTCACCAACCGGCGCCTCGTCACCCTCCTCCTCCTATCCGTCATCCTCGTCCTCGCGTCCGCAATCGGGGCAACCCTTCTCGTCTACATCCGCGCAAGGCCCTCAGGGTACCCCTCTCCCATCAGGCCAACCCAGGCGATTTCCCGTACCTGCGAGAGGACGTTGTACCCAGCCCTCTGCATTAGTTCCCTCCTTGACTTCCCCGGGTCGACCACCGCCACGGAGCAGGACCTCGTCCACATCTCCTTCAACATGACCCTCCAGCACTTCTCCAAGGCGCTCTACCTGTCCTCTGCCATCTCCTACCTTGATATGGACCCTACGGCTAGGTCTGCCTATGAGGACTGCCTCGAGCTCCTCGACGACGCCGTCGATGCCCTCACGATATCCCTCGGCTCCCTCGAGGGCAGCGGCATGAGGGGGTCTAGGGGCGACGTCGTGACGTGGCTGAGCGCAGCAATGACGATGCACGACACGTGCATGGAAGGGTTCGAGTCGGTTGGGGGCAGCGACGTCAAGCGCCAGGTCGAGGATAGGGTGAAGGATTTGGGAGAGCTGGTGAGCAACTGCCTAGCTATATACGTGGGCAGCGACACCGGCGACAACGGGGACTTCTCTGGCGTGCCGATTGAGAACAGGAGGAGGCTAATGGGGGCAGGGGATCATGCCAACGATGCGGCATTTCCAGAGTGGCTGGGGGAGGAGGAAAGGAAATTACTCGAGACTCCAGCAGCCGTGGTGCAGGCGGACATGGTGGTGTCTAAGGATGGGAGCAACGGCACGTTCAAGACAATAACAGAGGCGATTAAGAAGGCGCCAGAGCACAGCAGCCGTCGGATCATCATCTACGTCAAAGCCGGGAGGTAAAGAGAATAACTGGGAAAGAAAGAGCTTTTCTGCCTTTAGGGAGTTCGTATTCCTTTCACTTTTAGAACAAAGTGGCTTGAGATTCCCAACACGATCGTCCCACAAGGAATCAAACAAATGGACAAACATCAATATAACAACCGAAGGTTTAAGTTGTCTTCTTCTCTTGCAGGTACGAGGAGAAAAATCTGAAGGTGGGGAGGAAGAAGACCAATCTCATGTTCATCGGTGACGGGAAGGGCAAAACCGTCATCACCGGTGGGAAGAGCGTCTCCGACAAGATTACGACATTTCGAACGGCTTCCTTTGGTAAATTCTATCCTTTAGTTAATCACTTGGTTTGTTTATGTTTCACGGGTTGGGCGTAATGACGTTTTAGTCTAATAATACAAGGAGGAAGATGATGATGCTTCAGAAAAAGTTAGTTTGCTCTGTTTCTAAAGATGCCATCATGTAAAGATGAGATCATGACATTTAGTTACGCGGTTGCTGTCTGAGCCTGACTTTTTTTTTTTATGTAAAATGATTAAAATAAATGAAGCTGCTAGCGGAGCCGGGTTCATAGCGAGGGACATGACGTTCGAGAACTATGCCGGCCCGGAGAAGCACCAGGCGGTGGCTTTACGTGTAGGAGCCGACCATGGAGTCGTCTACAGGTGCAATATATTGGGTTACCAGGACACGCTCTATGTCCACTCTAACCGGCAGTTCTACCGCGAGTGCGACATCTACGGGACCGTCGACTTCATCTTCGGGAACGCTGCTGTGGTGATTCAGAACTCTAGCATCTATGCTCGGCGGCCCTTGGATAACCAGAAGAACACCATCACCGCCCAGAACAGGAAGGACCCGAATCAGAACACAGGAATATCGATCCACGCCAGCCGGCTAGTCGCCACGTCGGATCTCGAGGCGTTGAAGGGGAGCATATCCACGTACCTCGGTCGTCCGTGGAAGTTGTACTCCCGAGTCGTGTACCTATTATCCTACATGGGAGATCAGATCAATCCTTCCGGTTGGCTCGAGTGGAACGGAACGTTTGCTCTGGACACATTATACTATGGGGAATACATGAACTACGGGCCAGGAGCGGCCCTTGGGCATCGGGTGAAGTGGCCAGGTTATCGTGTAATCACCTCCGCAGAGGAAGCGAGCAGGTTTACAGTTGCTCAGTTCATATTCGGATCCTCGTGGTTGCCATCCACAGGGGTGGCATTCTTGGCCGGACTGTCAACTTAGCTCGGCAAACCAACCAACAGACAGGTGACCGAGATCGTTCACCCAAGCATCACCCGGATTGGAATACTATGGACACGATCATAGGCTTGGTCTCTTACCTGTATTTTTACATTGTACACTCGAATAAAGTCCTTTTTTGTTCCCACAAGAAAGATGATAAACATGTATTCATATTGTTCTTCTTCAGTTGTAAGAAGTGCGGAAACGTAAACATGACCTGATGTAAACGTATAGCGGATCTGTAATAGCAGCAGTAGTATTTTGCAGCACCAACCAGGTGTGCCCCCCCCCCATTGAATTCACCCATAACTCTGGTGGATCTCAACTGTACGCAGTAAGCACAACTACCCAACCCCATTACCCAAAATCTCCAGCAAACTGTAACTCGGAGCAGATCTAGATTGAATTCTTACAACGAGCACAACCTCGTATTTGTTACTTTGAAACACAGGAAAACAGGGAAATACCAATAAACAGAAATGAAAAATCCTTTAATTGAATGCACCCTTCTTTATTGTAAGGCTTGGTAAGGTAGGAAAAGGAAACATAAAAGTACAGCGTCTGCCCGGATAATGTCACTTCCAACAGCAGGTTTCGCAGCCAACCTCTCCTGCTAACACGTTGTGATGCTTGGTTCCGATTATTGCAGTAAGAATCATGGGGATCAATCCAAATCAGGCTGGATGATCGAGGTCTCTCTGCCGCAGCTCGAATGCTGTCGGAAGAATGACCATGGGGGTAATGCAGCGTGTCTGGTGCGGCAACTTGGGTGGAAGGTAACCAATACAGAGCGATGAAGACTTCACAAGTTCCTCTCGATGAACTCCCAGATCCTCTCTTCCATATAAATACGGTCCCTCAGCCTCCTCGGCATGTGCCTTTCATCCGGGAAGATCAACAGCTCGTAACGCTTTCCCTTGGACACAAGCTCGTTAATTAGCCTCGCCGTGTGCCTGAAGTGGACATTCTCATCGATCATGCCATGAACGAGGAGTAGCTTCCCTGTCAACTGGTCTACATGAGGCATGACGGAGCTGGATTCGTAGGCTTCTTCGCTAACAGCCGGATGCCCCATGTACTTTTCTGTGTAAAACGTGTCATATCCATCCCAGGCAGTCACTGGCGCTCCAGAAACCGCACAGCAGAACATGTCTGGACGTCTCATTAAGGCCATTGCAGATAAATATCCTCCATAGCTCCAACCGTACAATCCAAGATGGCGAGCTTGAGCCAGCCCTTCCTTAATGAGCCACTCCGCTCCAGCCACTTGATCTTCTACGTCTATGTAACCAAACCTTTGTTTAAGAGCGCCTTCAAATCTCAATCCCCGACGAGTGCCTCCTCTGTTGTCTAACTGCAATACCAATCAATCAAAAACAGTCAACAGCTAGTCATCCAACGAACCATACAAATATAGAAAAGCATTTCAGTTACAGATAGACTACCTTCCAGACTAGGATGCCTTTGCTCCTCAAGTACTGTGCCTTCATGTCAACTGTGTTGGTCCATGAATCACACACAAGCTGGACACCAGGGCCGCCATAGACCGAAATCAACGTCTTGTATGGGGGAGGCCCGAATCTTTCTCTGTCCGGCCGGTATAGCGCCCCGTACAACACGGTTCCATCATTCCCCTGAACGTGCATCAATTCTGGAGGCTGCAATTGCAGCTTTTTTAATCTTGGTATCGTGAATGGCGGCTCATACAAAGAAACAATGGGGCTTCCGTCATGCAAGGAGCAAAGAGAAATTCTAGGAGGAGAAGTGAGTGAATCATAGATGTCAACAAAGGTTCGCAGATGATGATCGAGCACAACTACATGTTTTCCCTTTCCTTGGGTTAATCTCTTTGGAGCTGGTAAAGGACTATTCCGGTCAGGTATGAGTCTTGTAGAATAGAGGTGATGTTCTAATGGCCCATCTACAGTCCCAGTGAAATATACTATTCCTGCAGCTTCGCTGATACCAGCGATTTGTTCAACCATCCACTCGCCTTCTGTAATAGGACCGAGGCAAGTTCCATTTGCATCCTGCAAATACAGGTGCCTGAAACCTGTTCTTTCACTCGCCCAAATAAATCCCCCAGAGGAATTTGCTGAACCTTTATCTAAAGGAGTGAAGCAGTCGTGCAAGTTAATCCACGGCTCCTGTTCTTCCACCAATATAACCTGCTTTTGACCACTACTGATGTCAAACTTGATTACCTTCAACTTTGTGTGTGACCTGTTCAAGACTTGAGCTATGATGGCATTTTCATGTATCCAATTAACTCTAGCCAAATACTCATCTTCACTGTCTACTCGATCATCGCCGCCACATTCCAGATCCATCCAAGAAATAGGACCGCCGGAGGAAGAAACAACTCCGAGACGGACTTTTACATTCCTGGCTCCAGCAAAAGGGTAGGCATGGTCCTCCTGTGCCTCCGGACCAACCAATCTTTTTCCTTGATGCATTATCCTAAAGAGGGGTACCCCAGAAGAATCGATTTGGGTAAATGCGATGAACTGACTGTCTAGAGACCACCAGTACCCATTCTTTCTATCCATCTCTTCCTGGAAAACGAAGCTATTATCAGGGTAAAGTAAAACAGCAGCTAAAAGATCAAAAGAAGAACATATGCCTCTGGAAGGTGGTGATGAAGGAACATAACGGATGGAATTTTACCTGAGCTATGTATTCAGCAAGTCCATTGGTCTGAAAAAGAATATGAAAAAAAAGAAATATGATGTAAGAATATATAAAGCAAACTCCACCTGTTGTAGAAGATTTGAGCCTTTAAGAAGATAAGTGCAGAGAAAAAGAGAGAATTTGTATAGGACTCATAAATATAACTGGAAAAAAAAGTAGATTGATGAGCACTACAGTCAGTCTATTCCATCGTCTTAAGTGAACCGACTAACCGACTCGATATTTTCATATATCCTACAAGTTTTAGTATCAACAATGTCAAAGCCTTACCACAACACCGTCCTTGGCATCAAATGTTAATTGAACCTCCTCATTAGTCAAGAGATTTAGAATGTGCAGCTCACTGTCACGGATGAAAGAGATCATAGTTCCATCTGGAGAAATATGTGGATCGATAACTGGAGAAGATGGTGTGCTAGACAACCTGAGTTCTGGATCTGAAGAAGAAAGATCTTGCACATAAACCTGGGAGTAGTAAGATAAAAACGGTCAAGACGAATCTATCCAGATCAGATTGAAATGGTGTTGATGGAATCTAATCCGAAAAATGAAAAAGCGGCCAAACACACGAGAAAGTGTAGGACTCATTAAATGTGAAACGTGCATGAGCATTTTGCACAATGTGAAGAATGGTAAGCCAAATGCTGCATAACTTCAAAGTTGTAATGATCACGGCTGAAATAGTATTCTATTCAAAGTAGTTTCAAGAGGCCAAGAACAAACCCCAGCAGGCAAAGGAACCATGATCTTCTTCTTCTTTGGGCTTGTCTTAATCCATTCATATCGAGTCACTCCCAATCCACGCTCCCTCAGTCTCTCCCTTCTCAACTTCTCTTCCGGAGATATGTTGTTCTCGTCAAGTCCCCCATCAAGGGGGCTGAAACACAGATTTTGCTGGCCGTTCTTGGGATCAAATGAGTACACTTTTCTATACAAAGTTTGGTCTGGACTAAACAAATAAGTGATCAAACTATCATCCGGGCTAAAACCGATTGACGTTGGCGCAACATATCCAGGCAATGGGTGTTGTACGATTTCCTCCACGGGAAATAAAATGCAATCGTCGATGGGTTGCGCAGCTGCATCGTCAGTCAGAGGCATCTTGAGTGTAGAACCCGATGTCTTCAATTTCTTCTTCGTCGACTCATCAGCCGATCGCATCACAAGCGAAATGCTGCCGTTGGCTGAAATAGCCCCATAACAGACAGATTACAAACTCTCGGTCAGTCATAACTTCAAACAGAAGAAAATACTGACTTTCTATCAGAGTCAATGAATATTTTTGGCTAAATCACATCTGGCTGAACCAAAGTGCAGACAAAGCTGCGCCACAATCACATGTTAAAATCCCCCACCGACAGAACCTCCCATTACAATCTCAAACAAAGCAATCGGATCCGACCCCATATCATCGAACTGCATAAAAAACCAACACCAACCCACTTTTCATCAAAAGTCAAAAGGAAAACCCACATAACCGATCACGCAGATTCTCCCATCCCAAAACCCAGAACAAAGCAAAGAACTTTAACCCCAGATGCCCGGGAATAAGGAATATGCCAGTAAAGGAAGGGAGAGGGGCAAATCATTCCCACCATAAAAAGCAGAACATCCCACGACTGGAAAAGAAAAAGAAAGATCAAACAAGAGGGAAATAAAGATGTGAGAAATTACTTCGGGTGGGGGGAGGCTGACAAAATCTGCAGGGAATTCGATTGGGGAGGGAGGAGATCTGAGATTTGTTGTTTCTCTTTGCAGGCTTAAAATCTCGTAGTTAATTGGGGGGATTGAATTAGGTAGAGGATGACATGTGCTAGCAGCAGCTTTGGAATTGAAATTTTACTGGATTTCCTTCTTCCTTCTCACCCCTCTGCCTCAACATCCGTACTATTCCTAGGAGAGGAACAAACATCGTTCGTCAGGCCCTGTCGGGAGAGAAAGAGAGTGGATAAGGATGAAATGGCAATGTCTTCTGGGGTCGGCATATCCATCTCATCAAAATCTACGCACACCACCCGCTACTAAACAAAGCATGGTGGCGAGAACATTCCTCGTCTATTATCACGGGGAATCGATACTGGGATTACACGTGTCGGACAATGGCAGAGATGTTGCGAAAGGGAAACTATTCCACTCGTCTTTCTACTCCTCTTTCCCTAAATGGACCGGAAGTTATGCCACAAACCAGCCTACTCTTTCCCGTCCAATTTCCTGAAGCCCCCAAAAATACCACGGCTAAGGCTAAAAGGTAACTCTTGCGCAGATACGCTACTTTTGCTCGTAAAATATGAAAGAATACGCATTATTACGAAACAATAACTGTGAGGTCCGTATTGGACCTCGTATTACATTTCCGTTTGGTTTATACCGGGCCTTATAAAATTTTACGAAATTCAGTTCGTACAATCTTATGGGATTTACAAGCCTATTCACAACGTGCACTTCGTACTTTATGAAACATTATTGTTTCGTATTGAGCCTCGTACTGTTATCCTGTTTGGTTCGTATTAGACATCATAAAATTTTACGAAGTGATACTTTGAGATTTCGTAGTTTACAAAGTGAGTTTGTAAAATTTTACGAAGTTAACTATGAGATTCGTACTTTACGAAGTGAGCTTGAAAAATCTTACGGGTTTTACAAAGCCAATCGGCCCATTACGAATTCGTTTTGTAAAATTTTACGAAATTACGATCAATATTTCGTTACGAAATTAGATCATGACTTCGTAAAATTTTACGAAACGAATTCCTAATGGACCGATTGGGTTCGTAAAGCCCGTAAGATTTACGAACCCGCTCCGTAAAGTACGAAATATCACGGTATAGATCGTAATATTTTACAAACAAATTTCGTAAAATATGAAATCTCAAGTTACCACTTAGTAAAATTTTTACGAGAACCAATACGAAAAATACTTATTATTTCGTGAAGTACAAAGTACATGTCGTGAAAGGGTTCGTAAAACTAGTAAAATTTTACGAACTCACTTCGTAAAGTTTTTACGATACCACTTCGTAAAATTTTACGAGGCTCAATACAAATCAAACGAGAGAGGAGTACGAACCCCACGATTACTATTTTGTGATAATTTATACTTTTGTTCGTAAAATATAAAACAACATATGTACACTACGTTACTTGCACGTCATTTTAACCTTACTACATAGACAAGACAATCCCCTTGCTAACTATTTCAAAGGAAAAAGGGAGTTACTTATTAAAATACAGTTATTTAAACAAAAAACGTTAACTATGATTTTAGTTTTCAAAATACCTAAAATACCGTTAACGTGTCTCTTTGGGACCTGTCTGCCACTTATAGTCTTCCATCCTCCTAAAAGTCTCGATAGCTTGCTCAAACTTCCTTTCCCGACATAGCCATCGACTATTACGTTGAAACTCCCCAGATTAACAGTCAAGCGCTTGGGGGGCACATGCTCCTTCAGCAGCTCATCAAACAACTTCAAAGCATCATCGAACTTCCCATTGTTCTTCAATGCATCAAGCACCGAATTATTTGCGGCTGCGGCCATCTTCTTATACTTAATGTCCTGGTCACACTGAATCGCCTCCTCCTCCATCCCCTTCAAAAAATACCCTTTCACCAGCCCCACCGATCACCACACCATCAACAACTTCTCCTCCAACCTTCTCCTTCAACTCCTCATACGATTCAAAGACACCGTCAGGATTCCCATTCTTCGCACAGCCAGACATCAGGTAATGATAAATGACAGGATCTGGCTTGAACCCTTTGGCCCCCATCTCCTCCTTCAGCTCAGTTGCCTTCTCAAACCTGCCATTATCAACCATGCCCTTGATCATAACCCGATACGTGGCCAGGGACGGGTAAATAGGAGCCTCATTGATGAATTGCTTGTAATGCTCCAGAGCAGTACCCGGCCTCCGACTGTCCATATATAGCTGGAACAACAGGCTGTAGTTGACGACATTCAGGGCGACGTTCGCCTGGGTGATGAAACAGTGGAGCGAGAGGAAGTTCGTGCACTGGCAATGGTGGAGGAGGGAGGCGAGGACAGAGTTCACGGTGAATATCGTCGGGCGGCAGTTGGAGTAGATGGAGTAGCGGGTGAGTAGAGCCGCCTCCGTGAGATCCGGCTGGGGCTCCTTCCTCGGGAGTTTGAGTTTACGGTTGTGGAGGCCGAGTAGTTCGCCCATGAGGGCTGGCACAGGGTTGTGTGGGCATGACTAGGCCGTAATTGGGCCTTGGCCCAAAATGGCTTGCTTCACAACGGGCTATTATTGGGCCATCGACATAACTCAGACCCATAAAACCCCGTGTAAGCAGACCTCAATGCCCGCCCCTTGGCAAACTTTTCAAGATATCTTAAACCAACTCGCTTGAATTCTCCGAACATGGACACCGGCGAGGTACAATTAAGGCGGAGTTGTTACTATAAATGAGGACAACAAACCGATTGTTCCGCACAGTCGAATAAATATATAGCCATTGATATGTACATCAGATTACAAATGAGCCGAGCTGAGAATCCACGTGCAGGCAGAAACGCTTTACATGCTGGCTACAATCTTAGGGATCTCGGGTTCAACTTCAGGTTCTCCATCCGATACCTCCATGCACGTCTGCACCAATGGCAATAATAAGAGTCTCAGTTTCTGAATCTAATAATACTTCAGGGAACGAATCTTGATATAGACTTACTCGTGTATCCTTTGCTTTCGGTTGGGAAAGGTAGAGATCCAAAGCCCCGTCGCCGTGTAGGATTTTGGCTCCACATCCATGCCCCTCGGTTCCCACCACCTCCTCATCCACGACAACTGCATCAATTACGTCGTCTCCTGTTCTTACATCCGGAATCTGCAAAGAGGCAGTGGAATTTACACTGCATATTTGTTTCTCGACGTCACCTTAGGATGGGCCTAAATATGAGACACCAAAACGGTTACCTCATACATCGCATCCATTAAAATGCTCTCTAAGAGGGATCGCAAGCCTCGAGCCCCCGTGTTTTTAGCAATCGCTTTTCTCGCGATTAGTCTCAGTGCACCTTCCGTAAAATGCAGCTTCACCTGAATTACAAGGCAGATAAGAAAATGTCAGTCCAGGACCGCAAGCTCAAGCAATCTAGTGCACACTGAGGCCAGTTATGCAGTAATGGAATGGATAACTTACGTCATTCATTCGGAACATCTTCTTATATTGCTTTCCCAAAGCATTTTTGGGCTCTGTTAGGACCTACAAAAATTAAACTGCTTACCGACACCATCCCCAACTATAAGAATAAAGAAAATTTATTCACCGATGAACGCATTAAACAACAGATCTTAGCCAACTATAACAGAATAAGTCATAACTCCCAATATCAAGATTCCAAATTGACAAGGAGGAGATTACCTCAACTAGTTGGTTTTCAGTAAGTGCTGACAAGCTAACAAGGATAGGGAAACGACCTACAAATTCAGGTATCAAGCCATACGCGATAAGATCGCTACTTTCCACCTGTGAAGCGGACAAAGATAAGAGATTGCACATCTGCAAGCAGTTGGCTGCTACTACTGAGGAAGAACAGAAGCACCTACAGTCTGCAGAAGAGAAGATGCAACAGCTGCATCCGTACCACCACCCCTTCTCATGTTGGCACGCACTGGAGCACCAAATCCAATAGAAGAATCATGGCGCCTGAAATGGACAGATAACAGGCAATGACGAATATTGCACTACATTAGAAGAAATAATTACTAGTTTCCTACCTTTCAGAAATCGTCTTCTCCAAGTCAATAAATGCACCTCCACAAATAAAGAGAATGTCCTTTGTATCAATCTATGTGAATAATGAGCAACAGCAAGGTGTAAAAGACCGGAAGAGAAAGGCATGCTTATTGCTTAGTCTAAGGAAATGAAAGTTGACTTTATCTGTTCATAACAGCAAACGCACCTGAATATTGTCCCCACGTGGGTGCTTTCGAGCTCCCTTCTCGGGCACATTCACAACCTTCAAGAAAATACAGATCCCAAACAGTGAGCAAAAAGATTAATTTCGATAATTGTTCATAAACGCGCAGAGTGGATGCTCAGCTTCTGCTTCTTCAAATAATGAGATATATCTTGCTTAACCAAGATTTAGTAGATGAAGAAAACTCCTTTAATTCAAGCTTGGAACACAGAATAGTTCTATGAACTGAAGGCACTGCCCATCTTCAAGTGTTCCAATCTACTCTAAAATATTTCATGTTTTAAATTTGCTTTCTACATGTTTTACGAAGTTGCTCATTATTTGTCTAATATATTTCTAGATGCACTTGATGGGCAATGGGGGAAACTTACAGTTCCTTCTAGCATTTTCAATAACGCCTGCTGGACACCTTCTCCGGAGACATCTCTGCTAATATTAACACTCTCCGCCTGCGAAGAGAAAGAGGTGAATTCACCCTCCCAAGAACAAGAAATCTGCACACAAACCAGCGCTAGAACAACTGAAGAACACAAAAAATGGTGAAAATGAAAACCTTTTTCGTGATCTTGTCCACTTCATCAATGTAGACTATACCCTGCTGTGCAGCTGCGACATTATAATCAGATACCTGGGAGTGGGTCATAAAAATTCCTAAAACATCCAGTCTAGATGAGTAAAAACAGCCGAAGAATGTGCAGATCCATGGGGAAGCTCCACCACAGTGTCTGCTCTAGAAGGAATTATTGAGCAGCTTGATTAGAAATTTGTATTCAATTTAAAATGTAGAAGAATGTAGAAACCTCCAGAAAATATTTCTCATGCAGCCATTAAATGGACTTATCCAAACAACCACAGATATTGTAGTAGAAAGTTATCAGAAGCAAATCGAGTAACAACCAATAGTAGCAGGAACACTTACGGTGAGAAGTTTGTGCAAAATAGATTCAACATCCTCTCCAACATATCCTGCCTGCATAGAGAAGCTAACATCAGACACACCTTACTAACTAGATAATGCAGGGTCCCAATGATTCTATATAGAATAGTAAAGGTATCAAAATTAGTGTAAAACAAAAGAGGAGGAAAACTGAGCGTCCTCCAACTTGCATCAGACCATATGGTATCAGTTTCACAGAGTAGTTCTGGCAGCTTGCCTGAGTCAAAGAAGTAGCATCAGCTATGACAAATGGGACATTCACAAACCGTGCCAAAGTTTTCGCCAGTAATGTCTTCCCTGTCCTTGATACAGCATCAACACAAAACAAGCAAAAGATTACCAAGGCCAATGACACTGACACATTGTCACCACAAAGTTGATTTTCATTTAAAAAGTTGCAGTTCATACCTGACCCAGTTGGGCCCATGAGGAGGATATTACTCTTCTCAAGTTCCACGGAATCGTCAACTGCTGGATCCACCACATCACTTCCTGATCCAGCAGACCTAGCTTCCATGGTGATGGTCGATATGATTGTGTCATTGAACAAAGAAAAGATAAAGGAATAGAACCAGCATCGATCATATGAGTTCAATCAGCAGCATGACATGATATTGTAAAACAGTCCAAAAGCTGAAGAAAGATGTTAAAAAGTTGTTCATCCACATGTTATTAATGGATGCAAGAGACCGACTCAGAAAACAATTACCTGCGTCCAGACTCATGATATATCCTCTGGTAATGGTTATAAACTGCAACTGAAAGGACCTGAAACCAATCACAATGATACACACTTCTGTAAATTCATCATATGAAAAGCTGTTCAGAAAGTCTCTAATATTTGCACAAGATTGAAGAAACGGGCCATTATCCCAATTATAATCACTATTCCAACACTCTCTTCCCATAACAACATCACAAGTAAACCAATAGGCCAAACAAAGTTTGGGCCCTGCTAATGTCACAACTTTATCTTAGCACAACATCGCATATCATGTTAGTAAAGGAAATAACCAGTATAATCTCCTACAATTCACACGGTTAAAAAGAACAAAAGGCCAAGACGATGTCACCTTCTTTGCTCTCTCCTGGCCGATGACAAACTTATCCAGCCCCTTACAAATCTCCTTTGGAGTGGGGAACTTGCTCCCCCAATTCGACCCTCCCCAGCACCCATCACTGAAGCTTGGCTCGCTACTTTCCTGATCCGACGGTACATACCCCGGCGTCCCAAGCCTCACCATACCCCCACCAGGCGGTTGCCAAACCTCTGGGGGATCGCCCTTCAAACCCGAGATCCTATACCCACTAAGACCGCTATCCCCACCACTACTTCCGCCCACATAACTATCCACGACCACCCGACCGGTCCCGCTAATAATCCGCTGCTGGCCGAGGACCTTCGAGCCCCGGTCGACAAAATCCCCGCGCAAGGACACGGGCTTGAAGGAAATAAAGTGGTAGGGTGCGTTGGAGAAGAGGTTATCGTAATTGGAGTGGTGGGAGCGGTTGTAATTGAGCAGGAAGTAGCGGAACTGGGAGATTGTGAAGGAAGTCGCTTCCTTTGAGGGCTTGCACTTTAGGACAGCCGCCATCAGGGACGGAATTGCAACCGCAGATGGGGCAGAGGCGGAAGAGGAGGTGATAAAATTAGGGTTTTAGGAGAGGGGGGACCAGGCGGAAGGATCGGCCCATGATCGAGGGGGTTTAGGAGAATCGGGGATGAATCGAAATGGGTGGTGGGTCGATTAGCGAATGGAAGTGGGAGATTTTTGAAGTAGTAGGGGCAGAGGAGATATCTGGATGCGGACAAAGAAATGGAAAGCGAGATACCAGAAGAGTTTGTGAGAGTGAGACGGCAAAAGGGAAGGAGAAGGGAGGAGGAGGAAGCCGGAAGTGACGAGAAGGCGATGGGTAAACACAAAGGGTATCGTGTCCTCCTTTCCTTGTCGTGCCAAGAAACGATGCCGTCTCTGTTGCTCTCGTTCCCCGGTCGGCGATAAATTCTTTGCCTACTTAAAATATCTCCTTTCGGCCTGTTTGATTCTGAAATTCACAAATAATAAAAGATCCATTATTCCTTTTTCCCATTAGTTAAATGAGCTACGGTCACATCTTTCTCCTATTGGTGGAATGAGTTACGGCCTAATGCTTATAAATAATATAATAACCAAATTATTAAATATATTATGAATTTAGTAATTTTTTTTTCTAATTTATCATGTTATTAAAAAATATCGTCTTACATCATTGACTTTACGCTTTATATTACGTTTATTATCCATCAACCGTGAGCACTAACGGAGTATTACATGGCACTAACGTGGCACTATCTTTGTTACTCCGTTTTATAAAGATAAAAATTTTTTGGCCAAATTATCAAATATATCACGAACTTCGTAACTTTTTTCCAATTTATCATATAATTTTGCTTCTAAAGAGAATTCTCTTTGACACCACTAGCTCGTAACTCGCTTCCAATAATGTTATCCCTTTATACCAAAAACTCGCACCCTTCATCTCTATCTTTAAAATGAGGATAATCGAAATACTTCTTACCTTTATTTTTCATAGTTTCGCATTTTGTGCAATCTTGAAATATTTTCTCCATGTCCACTCATTCCTACGACTATATGTAACAATTTCAAGCCTGGTTCATACATTTCCCAATCTAGTTATCTTAATCGGTTCCAAAGTGGAAAACAACTGCTAATATTGCCTTATTCTTTCAAGTGTTGATACACTCCTGTCAGCTTGCATAGTAAATGCCAACTTGAAATAAAATTTCCCTAAACAAGTAATAGAGCAAGCAACAAAATCTTGATGTAAGCACGTTGGTGGCATCCAATCGTCAAATGCAGTACCAAGTAAAAAAATGACCCTAAAAAATCACATAATTGAATAGCAAAAATCTTATCAAGTACACCAAATGGAAGACGAAGGAGGATGGTGGGAGAAGTGCGGGCAGAATGGTTCGTGATGGGTTTGACAAATGAGTGTGGGGAAGAGTTCAAGGTATGGCACGAGAGGAGGGATGGGGACATATGCATGCGGGATGATCAGGTAATAACCCTAATTTTCCATAACTTTTTATCTCTATAAAACGTAGCTAGTCGCCACGTTAGTGTCACATATTACTTTGATAATGCTTACGATTGATTGATAAGTGTGATATAATATCTACCGTTAAAGATGTATGATGATAATTTTAAGTATATGATGGAATGTAAAAAAAGTTACTAAGTTCATGATATATTTGATAATTTGACCCAAAACTCTTTATCAATATAGAATGGAGAAAAATAGTTAGTGCCACGTTGGTGCCATATATTAGTCTGTTAGTACTTGTGGCTGATGGAGGATAAACGTGATGTAACGTCTAAAGTTGATGATAGATGGTGATATTTTTTACGTATAGGATATATTAGAAAAAAGTTACTAAGGTTAAGATATATTTGATACTATTCTTTTTAATTAGTCGAATGACTTATGGCCTTAAAATTACATCATGAAATATTTAAAATCTCGATTTAAGAAAGTTTTTAAAAATTATTGATATTTTGTCTTAATTGAATGAGTTTCCAGCCACTACAATTCTTTCCCTCATTTTTTATTTCATTATATTTATAAGCATTATCCAAATCTTTAAATTATCAAATCCATAATAATTTTCTCCTATCTAAAATTTTATCGGCTAAATAATATATAACGAGTCTATTAGGATGGATGTATTTGGAAAACTTGTTCGTAGTCTTGCTAAGGGTTAACAGAAATCTTGATGATCGATGCTCGAGTTAGTAAGATAGCAACTATGTCACTGAAAACTAAGTCTATTGAATTTTCATCAAGAAATATGAGAGGAAGGAATGATAGTGTGATTCAAATGAAGAGGAGCGGGAGGTTGTTGGGGATGATGAGTCGGTAGAGAATGTAGTGAGTAAGCCAGGTGAGGAAGTGGATAGAGAAATAGATATAGAGGTGGACATAACTTTTATATTATGTCGAGTTTGAAGCTGTTATAGGTGATGGATGAGCAGGAAGAACTATAGGTTGTAGGATTAGAACAAGTATTTACAATCCTGAGAGTGACCACAGACAGAGGGGTAGTATTTAGTATTGTTTTAGTTTTTGATAGTTTAAAACAGTTTAAGGATGTTGTCTAGGACTATATCATACTAAGTAGTGGTATTGTTCGTTTGGGTGAGTGGTCATAGTAGTAGGTGGATGTTGGTTGTGTGGATGATCGATCATGTATGAAAAGTGTATGTTGGGTGATTGTAAAGGGAAAGAATTGTAGTTATGAAGACTTATAAGTTTGGAACATAAATGCACCACGTACTTGAAGAATTGACAAGTCATTATAAAATGATTGGTTCAAGAATTTATTATAACGAACATACCACCCTAGATTTAATGAAATCAAGATTAAAGAATAAATATTCTCTTGAGGTTAACAAACGTCAGATCATCGTGCCAATCGACTATCTAAAAAACAATATTTGAATGGTATAGTTGAAGAGTGTCACAAGAAGATTTGATCATCATATATTTGCAGACTCCTATTATCAAAAGTGGCTCGGGTACTCGCTTAGGTGCCCGACGAAGTGAGGCAATTTAAATTAGTTGCGCACATATGGCACTCACCTAATGCTCGGCGCTCATGTACTAGCTCATCTTAGGCACTTTAAGGCGTTCGAGCTAAATAGGCTCAAATAGTTTATTTTTTCATCACCGCTATTTTAGTTAGAAAGTATTTTAAAGTATTTAATGGTTGGCTTTTGAGGGCCTTAGGAAGGATTAAGTCGGTAGGGCTGATAGGATTAAGGATCAATCAACCAAGGCTGATCAACATGGGCTAGTTGGCAAGGGCTTATCAGATGTGGTTGGTAATAGAGCGTTGATCGACGACGAGGTCAGGTTGGAGAGTCCATCCTATTTGGCAAGACTGGTCGGCAAGCGCTAATCGGAGAGGGATGTGGCAAGGGCGACATTGAACAGAGTATGACAATCAACCAAAATCTTGTCTTTTCTCATTACTTTAAAGAAAATATGGTGTACAACCAAATGAGGAATTGGTTTTCTAAGTAAAAAGAGAAATTATAAAATTATATGAATGAAGCGGAAAGAATCTGTCATTGGTCGTGGATCTCTCTGCCTTCTAATGTAGACAAGTGTGAGATTATGGATAATGTTGAAGAAGATAGTGAAGTGGAGTTGGTCTTCACTAGAAAAAGGAAGCTCTTTGGGTGTAGCGATAAGTAAAAAAAATTGAAGGGAAAGTCACATAACATAAAGGTCAAATGGATCTTTTGTTTATGATACAAAAGCCATGAAAAAAAAAAGTAACAAAATATTATCGATATGTGTTATAAAGAAGTGAGTAGAAAGGTAATCCAAAATATAACCATTTTTTTTAATCAAGCTGATATACCTTTTTAATGCGGCTAGATAAAAGAGTTTTAAGTGGATGATATTGATTATTGGAAGATACATTTGCAATTCTAAGGCCCCATAATTATCATGAGTTGCAGATTCCTCTTCTATGAAAGGAAAAAAAAAGTAACAAAATATTATCTTTTGATTCAAGATAAAATATTTCTTTCTACCACACTAGGCTCATATATTGAGATTATAAATATATTTACAGCTGAATGGTAGAGTTTATTTGGAACCCGTACTTACTACAAACCTACAAGAATTACTTATCAAAATTTTGTCCTTAACTTTTAGTTCTACTAGTTGTAATCGTTCGTAACTAGAATATATTTTAGCATGTATGTATCTAACTAAGCTATTAACGTATTTAGATTTTACATCTTTATCATTACGACATTACATACAGAGAGAATGAAAACTTGAGCATTTGAAGTTGTTCGATCTTGTTTGTATCAAGTTTAATTAAAAGCTCAAAATAAGATTGAATATGAACGATTTTATTGATCTTATAGTTTTGGAAAATATCGAAGAATAATGAGTGGCCAACCGGCGAGATGGAAGAAGAAAATGTACAAGATGACTTCGTTTTTTATTGGGATATAGGAGTTGGAGAACCAATGATGAATACAAGATAGTAAGCTCAAACGAGGATAAGTACTAGTAGTGGAGGGTTTGCTTTGGAAGAAATTGAAATTTAATGTAGACTCGACATATGAGGAATTGTAGGGACAATAAAGTGATAACGAATATAAATAGCTTTAAAGATGACTATGATGATTTTTAGCAGTGATGACAATTTCGTCACTTTTTTGTTTAAATCTAATTCTTGGAAGACCTTTGATATTATTACGCTAAATGTAGTTTTTTTTTTAAGATTGAGTAATTATTATTACTTGATAATCTAACATGATTTAACCTATTGACATGTTTATCTCTTCATGCGAGCGCCTTGCTTTGACCACGTAGTTTCATATTTTGATAAAAGATGTCTTGAACATGGTTGTCCGGATCGAGATTCTAAGTAGAATAGACTTGAGTGTTGAATCGAATAGTAAAATCGGATCCGGATCGGAAGATCCTATGTTATATAATTATTTAAAATATAATTCTGGTATTGTTATTTTTTTCATATTTATTAATAAGTAAATGGAACTTATTTTAATATGAATATTTTTACAAGTTACAAAAATGTAGAATATAATAATAATTATCCAATGTCCTTGTCATACTCATAAGTATCATAAGGGTTCCAAAAAATATATATACTGAAGTTACAAAGTCATACTTCTAACAAAAAATTACTTTGTAACGTCATATACTTCGATACTTTCAAAATCCTAACACAGTCGCTTCAAAATGATCATTTATGTACTTTCACATCTCTTTAGATGTGATAATCAGAATGCTAAAAAATAAAACATCGTTAGGGTGCAATATGTATAAGAATAATGTTACAAAAGTACACATTAATGCAATTATATACCTGAATGCGTTAGTATTATTCTAGATCAGCGATTGACATATCCACCGAGCCTTCCGGATTAGTTCTATCATCCACCGCACCCTCCTCATTGATTCCATCATTCACAAATCCTTCCCGACTGGTTCCATCATCCACAAAGCCTTCTTCATTGGTTCAATCATCATCTCTAATAATATTAGCACAAAAATCATGAGAATCATTTGCACGAGTATTCAGCACCCCAACATATGGAACATCTTCCCAAAGCAAGATATTTTCACCACATGGATTAGTTTTAAAATCCATTTCATGCAAGTCATCAACATTAGCTTGTTCCGCATTCTCATCTTGACATAAAATTTTCAATATTGCCATTATTTAAAAAATATCGAAATCACAAATACTACGTAAATGAGAATATATTTGTTATACAAGAATGTGCTAACCTGTCACATTTGGCATAACACGAATCGTTTCATCTTCATCGATATCATAGCTTCTAGAGTTCATCGCATGACTTGTACCAAAAGGAGTTATCCACTCCATTGTACATGGAAGGCTTCACTCTTCTTTCTCTGTGATCCACTCATCGTCAGACGAAATATCTTCAAGTTCAACATTTATTTGCCTAAAATTTGGGACATCAACATTCCTCTTTCTTTGACGCTCCATTAATTTTGTGTTATACATAACAAAAGCCAAGTCATTCATTTTCTGTTGATGCAAAAGATTTTTCCTTTTTCAGTGAACCTAACAGAAAATAAAATACGTAAATGTCAGTTTAATTATGTTAAATAATATGTAAATACACCTTCGATAACTCACCATTTCAAATGCACTTCAATTACGTTCACAACCTTACGAGCTACATGTTAAGCTCAAGATCCTAATGGCAAACTTTTTCAATTCAGGACATCCATCACCATAAGAATACCACCATTGAGCTATATAAAACTAATGCGACAAACTATATCATTAAGGAAATTAAAAAAAAAAACATAACGTGGGTACTTTTTTAGTCCTAGTTAGCTTGGCATTTTCTTCACCAAAAAATCCCTCTCATGTTTAAAGTCTTCAATGTGAAGTTCAATCTTTATTCTTTCCTCCAAATTTGGAACAAACCTTTTAATGCAGTGGTACAAATCCATCTTGATGTCAATATTGTAGTCTGAATCAGTTCTGTATTGATAATGAGGATTGGGAAAATATGCAGCGGCATGTAAAGGCCTGTGGAGTTGGGATGCCCAACGCTTGTCAATGATGCTCAATATTGGCTCGTAGCTAGCAAGAGAAAACATGTATAAATAAGCAATACTTACCTTTTCTTAACTTGACGAAAATTAAGCTTGATCTTCTCCTTTGCCTGGCGCATGTACTCGTAAAGAAATCCCATCGCAGGATATCAGAGTCAACAAGCCCTAACACTTTTATAAGTGGTTGCGCCGCTTTCAAACAAATCAAAACATGAGACCAAAAGTTGCGACAATCCATAATAATTGCCTTAGTTTCTTTCCCATCGTTGAACAAGCAAATTTACTTTTTCCACTGCTTAGAACTGAACATAATTATCAAAGCATCTTTTTGCTCTAAAAGGTAATCCAAAGTCAACTCTCGTGTACAGTACTGTTATGATTCAAAGATTTGAATCAGCGTGTCACGGCCGGCCTTATCAAATCTTTGTTTCTGGTGAACTCTCTTAACCAAGTTAGCAACATAGTTCTCAAATATATATAAGTTGTAATCCTCCTAGCCTTTTCAATAGTCATTTTATGCACTGTCAATTTCTTTTCAAAATCCTCCAATATCAAATCAACACAATGTGCAATACATGGAGTCCAATAAAGCATTTTTCTCTTCATCAGCATCTCACATGCTTTTTTATAATTAGCTGCATTATCAGTTACCAATTAGATGACATTTCCTTCACCAACCTTCTCCACAACCTCATCTAACATTCGAAAAATATCTTCAGCTGTCTTTGAAATGTTCGAAGTATCTAAAGAAGACAGAAACACAATTCCTTTGGGACTATTTACCAGAAAACTGCATATATATATATATATATATATATCCTTCTTCTGTCTGACCATCCATCGGACATGATTGTACCGCCTGTTTTTCGCCAATCTTACTTATACTCTTCAAGCAAGACGTTCATCTTTTCGACTTCCTTCTCCAATAATGTCAATATGATTTTGTTATATGATGGGGGCTTCATTCCTGGACCATGCCGAGCATTTGCTTCCACCATTTTCGCAAATTCTGGATTTTTCACACAATTAAAAGAAATTGTGATACGGGGACAGCAAGGAATAGATGATTCCTAAACCGAAAAAGAATGGGGACGTCACTGAAAAGGATGCGGAATGGAGTGACGCTCGGTATGGACGGAAAGTGTGTGGGGTAGGTGGCTGAATGATGAAAAGGAAGGGTTGAGATCAACCTCCACGGATACAGATGCACCACCGTGAAAGAAGACTCAGGTAGACTCGTTTGACCGTGGATACAGATACACCACCACGAACAAGACGAGGGCGAGGCACAACACGGAGGATACAGATACACCACCACCGGTTGGTACACTCTACTCAATCTGCACTTGGAAATCCACCAAATGAAGAACGAGGTTTGAAGGAGAATCCACTCACTTCGGATAAAAGACACTAAGTCTGATAAGGGTTTATAATTTGATTCCAAGCTGTTTTTCAAATGAGTACAAGGTGCCCATTATATAGGGAACACCTGAAGAAGAACTTAAATGCATGGAAATGAACCTAGGCTAGATGTATGCAAGGCCAGATTCATGAATGAGCCATAATTGGCTTATTGTAAATGCAACAAAGTAAATGCAAAGCATGAATGATAAATGCATGAATGAGGAATGCGAATCGATTCAGCTTCCTCGAGGCTCTTCATCTTCGAGACTCTTGGCTTGGGCGACTCTTCGTTGATCAATCGCTGATGTCATCAAGTCGCACCTCCTTGCGTCGCGTCGACTTGCACCTCCTTTCGTCGCGTCGACTTGTACGTCCTTGCGTCGCGTCGACTTGCAACTCCTTTCGTCGCGATCGTAGCTCAGTCGCAAGCGAGCAAAGTGACGCCTCTCTTGCTACGCGTCGACGGGAATAAGTTGTCGTCCTTCTTTGTATCATCCTCCCCTTGTTGAAAAGAGTTTGTCCTCAAACTCTCGTCGTCGTCATCCTCCACAAATGGCATGAGATCCTGGACGTTGAATGTGGCAGAAATGCCATAGTCACCTGGAAGATCAATTTTGTAGGCGTTGTCGTTGATGTGCTCGATGATCTTGAATGGTCCTTCAGCGCGCGGCATGAGCTTGTTCTTCCTCTTGCCTGGGAATCGCTCCTTGCGCAAATGAATCCAAACTAAGTCTCCTGGCTGAAATATCTTCACTCTTCTTCCGCGATTGGCTCTTTCTGCGTAACGTTGATTGGCCTTCTCGATTTGCGCTCGAGTCTTCTCATGGAGCAATCGCATCTCCTTAGCGCGCTCTTCAGCATCTCGACTAACTGATCTCAAATCGCTCGCAGGCATTAGTTCAACAGGGACTAAAGGATCGAGTCCGTAAACTACCTTGAAGGGTGATGACTTCGTTGTCGAACTCGGGGCTCGATTGTATGCGAATTCAGCATGGGCAAGCTTGATGTCCCAATCCTTCTAGTTCTTCGAGACCAAGGTTCGAAGGATTGCAGCCATAGTGCGATTGACAACCTCCGTTTGTCCATCGGTTTGCGGATGATAAGCTGTGCTGAATATAAGCTTCGTTCCTAACTTGTGCCACAGTGTCTTCCAAAAGTAGCTTAGGAACTTCGTGTCGCGATCTGAAACGATCGACTTGGGTACTCCATGCAACCTTAGCACTTCTCGAAAGTACAAATCGGCTACGTTGGTCGCATCGTCCGTTTTCTGACATGGGATGAAGTGTGCCATCTTCGAAAATCGGTCGACCACTACCATGATCGAATCCTTTCTTCGTTGCGTTCTTGGCAATCCTAGTACAAAATCCATACTCACATGTTCCCATGGTCGCTCTGGGACGGGCAATGGAGTGTAGAGACCCTGAGGTTGGACACGGCTCTTCGCCTGCTGGCAAGTCGCACATCTCGCGATTAGTCCTCGCACTTGCTTCTCCATTCGAGGCCAATAGAAATGCTCTTGTAGCATTGCCAGCGTCTTGTCAACTCCAAAATGTCCAGCGATTCCTCCTCCATGGACTTCTCGTATAAGTAGCTCTCGCGTCGAACTCCTTGGAATGCATAGCTTAGAGTCGCGAAATAAGAATCCATTCACCTGGTGGAATCGATCGATGGCTTGCTGGGCGCACTGGACGAAGATCGCTCCAAAATCTTCATCGTCCTTGTACAACTCCTTCAAATACCCAAATCCAATCAGCTTTGTCTCCATCGCAGATAGTAAAATAATTTTCCTCGAGAGAACATCTGCGACTACATTCTTCGCGCCTGGTTTGTGCTTCAAGACAAAGTTGAATGCTTGTAGAAACTCTACCCACTTCGCATGTCGGCGACTAAGCTTGTGCTGACCATTAATGTACTTGAGAGCTTCATGATCGGTGTGCAACACAAACTCTCTGGGTAGCAAGTAATGACTCCAAGTCTCGAGTACTCGAACAATTGCTAAGAACTCCTTGTCATACGTCGAGTAGTTCAATTTGGTGCCATTAAGCTTCTCGCTGAAATAAGCGATGGGTCTTCCCTCCTGCAGCAAAACTCCTCCAATTCCTACTCCCGATGCATCACATTCCACTTCGAACATCTTCGCAAAGTCGGGTAAAGCTAGAACTGGGGCTGCGCTTAGACACTCCTTCAGTCGCTCGAAACTAGCTTGTGCGACTGGTGTCCACTCGAATTTGTCTCCCTTCAAACATTCGGTGAGTGGGGCTGCGATTGAGCTAAATCCTTGAATGAACCTCCGATAGAATGACGCCAAGCCATGGAAGCTGCGAACGTCATGGAAACTCCTTGGAGACGGCCACTCCTTGATCGCTTCAATCTTGCTCTCGTCCACCTTAATTCCTTCTGCTGAGACGACAAATCCAAGAAATATTACACTCGGTTGGAAGAACTCACATTTCTTGAGATTTCCATATAGCTTTTCCTCCCGAAGTGTGTTGAACACAGCTCGCAAATGATTGATATGCTCCTTATTGCTCCGGCTGTAGACAAGAATATCGTCGAAGTAGACGACCACAAACTTCCCCATGAATGGTCGCAAGACATGGGTCATTAGTCGCATGAACGTGCTGGGCGCGTTTGACAATCCAAATGGCATCACCAACCACTCGTACAACCCATACTTAGTCTTGAAGGCTGTCTTCCACTCGTCGCCTTCTTTCATCCGGATCTGGTGATAACCACTTCGCAAATCCACTTTGGAAAACACCTGCGCTCCATGCAATTCATCCAACATATCATCCAGTCGAGGGATAGGAAAGCGATACTTTACTGTGATTTTGTTGATCGCTCGACTGTCCATGCACATTCTCCATGTGCCATCCTTCTTCGGCACCAATATGGCTGGAACCGAACATGGGCTCAAACTCTCTCGAACTGATCCCTTGTTGACAAGCTCGTCGACTTGCCTCTGCAACTCCTTTGCCTCCTCTGGGTTGCATCGATAGGCTGGTCTATTTGATAGCGACGCCCCTGGAACCAAGTCGATTTGATGTTGGATGCTCCGCATCGGTGGTAATTCGACTGGTAGCTCCTCTGGAAATACGTCCTTGAACTCCTCAAGAATGGAAGCGGCCTGAGGATGGATCGTCGCTTGACCTGGGGCGGATTCGACAAGAACCACAAAATAAGCCTTCTCACCTTCTTGAATCGCTCGAACTAGTTGAACTCCCTTGAGAGGCTGGTCGCTAAGTCGATCCTGGGTCGCGATTGTAGGCTGACTAGTGAGGGGCATCAAAGTGACCTTCTTCTCTCCAATGTGGATGGAATACGTATTGCGATACCCGTCGTGTTGCGCGCGTCGATCAAACTGCCACGGTCTCCCCAATAGTAGGTGGCATGCATCCATGGGAAGGACGTCGCAAGCAACTTCATCCTGGTAGCTCTTCCCAATAGAAAATGGAACTCGCGCTCGCTGGGTGACTCGAACGTCACTCTCCTTGTTGAGCCATTGTAGACGATAGGGATGTGGGTGCGCTTCGATGGGCAACTTCAGCTTTTCAACCATCGTTCTTGACACGGCGTTGGTGCAGCTACCACTATCCACAATCACCAAACATACCTTCCCTGCGACTGTGCACCTAGTATGGAAGATGCTCTCCCTTTGACTTTCCTCTTTCGCAGGTGTGACACTTAAAGCCTTTCGGACGACCAACAACTCTCCTTCGTCCGGATACTCCTCTATTTCTTCAGCATCCCAAACAGGGTTGATGTTCTCATCGAACTCTTCTTCTTCATCAGACGGCTCTCTAATGACAACGTTTCTTCTCGTCGGACACTCAGAAGCCATGTGTCCTATTCCTTGGCACTTGAAACATCGTCGAGCATTATCTCGGTCGTTCGACTTAACTTCTGGTCTGGTAGTCGATGAAGGAGTTTTTCTCGATGTCGTCAGTGGTGGCTTTGCCTGGGAGCTACTCCCCTTGTTGAAAGGCGCGGCCTTCACAAATGGGCGGGTAGTCGCTCTCCTTGCTTGCTGCTGCTCCACCTTGTGCGCCAATGCTCGCACGTCGTTGAAACTCCAATATTGTTGTAAGTCGACGGCATCTGCGATTTGGGGCTTAAGTCCTCGAAGATACCTGGCAATGGTTTGCTCTGGGGCTTCTTGGACATCACATTGCAGCAACAGTCTCTCGAACTCCCATGTATACTCCGATACACTTGAGACTTGTTGTAGCGACTGCAATTTGAGGTAGAGATCTCGTCGATGATGCTCTGGTAGAAATCTCTTCGTCATGGCCCTCTTCATTTTTGACCACGTACGAATTTTATCACGCCCTTCCCTACGGCGCTGCTGGTTGGTGTTCTCCCACCACAAACTCGCGTACTTCTTCAATTTCAAGGCAGCCAGTTTCACCTTTCGATCCTCGGGCACTTCCTCGTAATCAAAGATGCGTTCCACGGTGTGCATCCAATCGATGAACTCGTTGGGGTCCAAGTTTCCTTCGAACTCCGGAATCTGAACGCTCATCGTCGGGGCTCTTCTCTCCTGCCTACGATACTCCGGTGAAGATCCTCGTTGAGACTCCTCACGCCATGGGTTCTCCTCATCATCGCTCTCTATTCGACTGCGGGAAGTCGATGCATGGTGTGTCCGTAACGACTGTAGTTGCTGTTGAAGATCGGCTATCTGCTCCTCAAGCCGAGCAACTTGTGCTTCGTCTAGAGTCATACCGCGTTGAAATCTTCCGGCCATTGACAACCTAGCGCTCTGATACCAAGATGGTACGGGGACAGCAAGGAATAGATGATTCCTAAACCGAAAAAGAATGGGGACGTCACTGAAAAGGATGCGGAATGGAGTGACGCTCGGTATGGACGGAAAGTGTGTGGGGTAGGTGGCTGAATGATGAAAAGGAAGGGTTGAGATCAACCTCCACGGATACAGATGCACCACCGTGAAAGAAGACTCAGGTAGACTCGTTTGACCGTGGATACAGATACACCACCACGAACAAGACGAGGGCGAGGCACAACACGGAGGATACAGATACACCACCACCGGTTGGTACACTCTACTCAATCTGCACTTGGAAATCCACCAAATGTAGAACGAGGTTTGAAGGAGAATCCACTCACTTCGGATAAAAGACACTAAGTCTGATAAGGGTTTATAATTTGATTCCAAGCTGTTTTTCAAATGAGTACAAGGTGCCCATTATATAGGGAACACCTGAAGAAGAACTTAAATGCATGGAAATGAACCTAGGCTAGATGTATGCAAGGCCAGATTCATGAATGAGCCATAATTGGCTTATTGTAAATGCAACAAAGTAAATGCAAAGCATGAATGATAAATGCATGAATGAGGAATGCGAATCGATTCAGCTTCCTCGAGGCTCTTCATCTTCGAGACTCTTGGCTTGGGCGACTCTTCGTTGATCAATCGCTGATGTCATCAAGTCGCACCTCCTTGCGTCGCGTCGACTTGCACCTCCTTTCGTCGCGTCGACTTGCACGTCCTTGCGTCGCGTCGACTTGCAACTCCTTTCGTCGCGATCGTAGCTCAGTCGCAAGCGAGCAAAGTGACGCCTCTCTTGCTACGCGTCGACGGGAATAAGTTGTCGTCCTTCTTTGTATCAAATTGCACTTGTATAAAAGAAGCGATCAATTTGCTCACATGCTTTCTCCCTCAAATCCTTTTTGAAGATATGGTTCATAGTTATTTGACAGGGCTTCTTCACAAAATAATCAAGCTTTTCCTTTCCTTTCGTTTTCATCATGTCCACAATCTAATCATCCTCTCCTAAATCAAGAATTTTCCTTTTTCTTTTTCTCAGTCTCCTCAACCTGATTTCTTAGGATAGCAAACATTTTTTCTTTCACATCTTCAGGCACTTTGGTACATGGTTCAACATTTACACTCGTACCACCTAAATGATGCTTTAAGCGATAAATTCCCCCAGCTCGAGTAACATGACAATACTTACATTGAACCATTCTGTGAGCACTATCAACCTCAATTCCATGAACCCAGCGAGGATCAGAACGATTTCCTAAGCTGTTTCTATTTTTCCTCTCGATCGATGTCAACGAAGTACTAGACATTTTCTATAAGAAAAGAACAATTTTAAGAAAAATATAAGCTAAAATTAGATATACTTGTTTAAACGAAATTTACATAAGAACATTGTCTTATTAACAACTGTAAATTTACATTCCAGAATAAAGAAATAAAAATCTTTGTGGACGATAACTCAAGATATTTTTCGTGTTCAACCATAAGAACAGCCTTAGGTCATCTTTCAAGACAAGGCAGAGCAGTGTATAGATGTAAATGCAAAATCAGGGAATGCCCAAGTTGATAAAAATTATTAGGACTTTTTGTCCGATCACAATCATCAAACCATTGTCGGAAACATATAAAAAAGAATGAAAAATAGGAAAGATTCAATCTTGCATTTTTATGGACAATATATCTGGCTACTTAATCAATGATAAAACCGTAAAAACCATAAAACCGTAAAAACGTGAAAATAAAATCAATAAATAAGATAAAATAAATAACGGATACAGTAGTCAACAAATCGAAGAGAAAAAAATAAAATCGATGGGATCGTAGATAGGATCGCTATCCCACCGATATTGTCATTCTAATCGAGATTTTAATTTATCCTTATATAGCTTCGATTCTTCAACGATTTGAATCTATTTTATAAATTATAAATCGCAAGATTGTACGATTTAATGTTCTTAGTTTTGAATCCTGACAACAATGGTCTTGAAAGTACATTCAACATAGTTTGTTACTATTTAACACATTCAAATGATTTTATGTAAAATTTGATGAGATGATGAAAGGGTTCAGGTGAGGCCTGATATTTTCGTGTTTGGATTAGATCTTAATGAGTTAGTGATGTTATTGTATCGATCTGTGATACACGATAACATAATGCGTCGAATAAAGGTTATTATTGCGTTATCCATAGACGGACCTGCTAATAATTTGCATTATAAAAATATCAGCTTTAAAAGGCCTTCTTACATTTTAAGTGTAACGAAATGTTCTATTTTGTATTGTTCTTACGGTGTAACTACAATATGAATGAATGCTTGGGAAATGCATAAAATGATGTGATAGGGCAATGACAAGGGGATTGGATTTTATCGAACAGAGTACCAAATGAATGATAGTGTGGAGAAATTGTATGCGATTGATACGAGGAATAACTACAATATCGTGTGTATTTGTGTCACAATTCTACACAATGATATGTCATTTTCTAGTATGTAATTACTCAATTAGTAAGGAGGTGAACATTAAGGATGAGTATTGCAACATGCCAAAAAGTAATTAGAAGGATGATAAGTACGATGAGGTAAGTAATGACACCATGATCCTACCACTCTTAATATTATGAGTGAGAAATAAAAATGAGGAGTTGATTCAACCACATAAACTCTAAATTAAAGAAAAGGAAGAGGAGGTATTAGAGACTTGAGAAGATAAGAAGAGAGAGCTCCATCTTCCCCAAAATAAAGAAAAGATGGAGAGAAGAAAGAAGGAAGGAGAAGAAGAAGGGAAGTAGGAGAAGCACACATAAAGTCATGCTTGTTTGGGTGATAGAATGAAGGAGCCGACAAGGGTGCGCGAGCTCAAACAACAAGGTTCGAGTGAGAGTAAGATACATAGAGTTTTCTCTTTCGATAGATTTTTTCGTATTTCTTCAATGGACGAATTATTAGTAATTGGTTGCATGTGGTCTTTGAAAGGACCAAATATTTCCGAATTGTGAAAAATAGTTATAATCTTTCATTAATATTTGTTGAAGAGTTTACGTCTTTCGTTACAATGAACGGTACAACAATAATTAACGTCTTAATTTAATGATGCATAAACTAATTACATACACTTACGAACGTTTGATCGCGATCCTTTACCTGTCACACATAAAAAAAAAACACATTAGTATGAACTAAGTGTGGAACTACACTAACGACAACAAACACGACAGTTCAACTCACCATTCTTCTTATGTCACAACCATAACTTTGTTCACAATTTCGACATATATTGTCAACCTTAAAACCTTCCCAAGAGTACCTTCCCTACCAATCGTTCTTATTCCGGATACGACACTTTTGACCTAATTTTCAGCCTCATTGAGAGCGTTCGACGCTCGCTGGTATCGTCTCAGCGATATCCACTTTCCACGGGGTCTCATTTTGCCCCCAAGTCATTTTCGGGTCCTCCCACCAGTCCTTATTTAGTCAGATCCTTCCATCCGACTCGACCACTTGAATCTCACTCAATGCGGATCCTCCCATCCACCTTTTCAGCCATAAGTGAGTTTCCAACATGGATCCCCTATCTGTTTTATCACGGGCACGAATCCTCATCCATCCCTTACTAATGATTTTCTATCCATTAATTCCCTTATATTCTTCCATTACATAATACGACTCAATGAGAGTGTATTCTCCCATCTATACCCGCTCAATTCCCATTACTCGTGGCTGCTCATTGGTGCACGCACGCATTTCTTCCTCACTTTATTCCGATCAGCCATTAACTCAAGATTTCCCAACCTCCGAACATATATAATCTCGTCTATTCCATTGGTGTATACATTCTCAAGCCCGCCATTCCAACCGCGCAACTTCAAGCGTAATCGCAAGCACGACACAATGCATGCACACCCACACTCAAGTTCGCCCAGCCAACGGCCCCACAAAGACATCCATTTCAGTCAGCATATACACACGATGGACAGCTCTTCAAGGCCAGCAGTCTTGCACACAAAACAGTCATCCCAAGCCGATACACGCAAGTATACGGAGAGCCTTCCGGCCAATTATTACACGTCATGATACTGCCATTCCGGCCAACACTCATTCCCAAGAAGTTGCCATTTTAGCCAGCCACACGCAAGTTGTTAAGGAGCTGCCATTTTGGCCAATCACACATACACTTAGATAGCCATCGAATCAACCACACACGTGCGCAAGGGAAGCCACCAATTAAGCCGCACAACTAGCACAAGACGACCGCCAGCCCGGGTCACAGACTCATAAAGCAGCCACCAAGTCGACGTCGCTCATGCACAAGATAGCCACCTAAATCACAATCACGCACGGCAAATCACACGCGCACAACCCTTCTCAACACACACGTACTAGCATGACTGAACACCCGTCCGTCCGGCCATCCAAGTTACATGGACGTCCATCCGTTCAGCCCCAACGCCCGGACGTCCGTCTGTTCTACCACCTAGCCTGGACGTTTGTTCGTCCAACCAACAAGCCATACGCGAGGACGCCCTCTCGGTCAGCCCATGCAAGCGCAAGGGCCGCGAGAATGGTTATGGCTGTGACAATGAAGGAGAAGAGAGGGAAAGGGATGTCACGCACCTGGTCGTCGTCGTCCTCCTCCTCCGAGTGTCTTCTCCAACGCCCAAGCCCCTCGCCCTGTGTCCTCGGCTGCTTTCCCTCGAACGTGCGTGGGATCCCACAAATACCAGTATTCGACCGTCTCTTGCCGGCCTGCCACTCCTTGATCGCTCCCTCGGATGGTTTAGATCATTAAATTTTAATTAAGGGATGAGATGGCGTCCACTTCCCCACGGCTTGTTCCTTCCATCCCCATGGTTTTCAAGGGGAGCCTTTTGACTTCAACTCCATTGACCGGTCAAACATTGACTAACAGTTACCGTAACATTTGGTTAAAAATTTGTTAATGTTCTTCCGTTCTTTCAATTACAGTTTAATTAATAGGCTCAATAACTTTTAATTACTTTCATAACATAATTACATAATGTTGGGTCGTTACATTCCTCCCCCTTAACGGAATTTCGTCCCTGAAATTTTAAATCTGCAAACGAAAAGGGGTACTTGTCCCTCATATCCGCTTCTCGCTCCCAAGTTTGCTCTTCGTTTCCAGCTCCTCTCCAAAAGACTTGCACTAACGACATTGTTCTTCCTTTGAGCCTCCGCTCGTTGTGCTCAATTATCCGTACGGGTTATGCTATAACGCTCATATCGTCATTCACCACTACACTTGTTATCTTTGTTTAACAAAAGAAATTCTAGGCCACAGATCCCGACTTCATCTATGAATCAACGGTGCAGAACAAGGGCCCACGGAACGGAAATCCAGTAAGGAGGTGACCACAGAGATACACCAGGCGAAGGCTTGCTGGAAGAAACAGTCACCAAGCGACAGGGTTACCAGGAGACGAGCGACATGGTCAGCGAAGCCACAATCGACAGTCAGCTAGGCAAGCGAGGAAACTCTACGGCGAAGGCCAATGGGCAATGCGGTCGATCAACTTAGCTGTTAAGGAAGGCTCCAGACAATCTTAGAATTTGGAAGGAGATTGTTGCCAAGATTGCTCATATGGAAAGGAGATATTCCATGGAGACCGGCAACAAAGGAAGCGTAATATATGTGCAATATTATATTATCGTATATACGTAGGTCTAGCTTAGTATAAATACTTATTCTTAGGCATTGTACGGAGACCTCTCTATAGACGGACATATTGTCAATTTATCTTTTCAAGCATTCCAGCGTTCAAGCTCTCTTTGTGCTCCCGTGTTCCTGCTTCCCTACGAAGGCATCGTCGATGGTATCCATAAGGGCTTCCGCTTAAGGGTGTTCATCCGCTGTCTTCTCCCTATCTCTTCTTTCATTCCATACGACGACCACACACACAAATACAACGAACCTCTGGGCACCAGTTCGCCCGTAGTGCCAGAGATCTCCGACATGTTCAGATCCGGCTTGTCCGCGGTCACTTCTGGAGCGAACCATCTCCACTCTTGACTCGGGATCGGTCACGTAATTTTAGAATATTGAAACGTGAAATACGTCGTGGCACTGCGATATTTCTTGCGGAATTGCCACCCGATATGCCACTCTCCCAATATGCTCAGTAATCTCATACGACCCTATATATCTTGGACTCAGCTTATGTCATTTGCTCGTCTTGTACTTCGACTTCATTGGCGATAATTTTAAGAAGACCTCATCTCCTACTCTAAATTCCAAGGGCCTCCGTTGTATATCCACATAACTTTTCTGTCGGGTTTGCTCCATCTTCACTCTTTCTTGCACTATAGCTATCACTTCTGACGTTTCCCGAATTAGTTCAGGCCCAACGAACACCTTATCTCCCGGCTCCATCCAACACAAGGATGATTGGCAACTCCTGTATAAAGATTCAAACGTGCACATCCCGAATGATCCACCCAACTCCTGTATAATGATCCACCCAACTCCCTTTCCATTCGAGAGCGCACGTTCTAAGCATATCCTCCAATGTTTGGATCGTAAGCCCCGTCTATCCGTCCGTCTGAGGATGAAAAGCCGTACTCATTTGGAGCTTTGTGTCCAAGGCCTCCTGAAGGCTCCTCCATAACTTAAACGTAAATCGTGGATCACGATCGGAAGTGATGGTTTGAGGAACACCGTGATATCGTACCACTTCCCTTATATAGACCTTGGCCAATGTCTCCAACGACCAATTCATTCGTATGGGAATGAAATGAGCAGATTTTGTAAGCTTGTCTACTACTACCCATATTGCATCCATTTTTTGGCTACCTTTGGGAAGACTGGTAACAAAATCCATGGCAATGTCCTCCCACTTCTACTCGGGCATTGGGAGCGGCTCAAGTAATCCCCCTGGTTGTTGGTGTTCTATCTTCACCCTTTGGCACGTGATGCAATGGTTTACGTACTTAGCTATTTCTCGTTTCATCTTTGGCCACCAGTAGTGTATGCGCAAATTACGATACATTTTCGTGATCCCGGGATGTACGCTATAAGTACTCTTATGTGCCTCGTCCAGTAATCACCTCTTCACCTTCCTAGCATCCGGCACACAAGTTCTCCATTGAAACTTCAATAATCCATCAGGTGTAAGGTCGAAGTGCTCATACGCCTCAGTTCCTAATGCTTCCAGCACAATCTTCATGTACTTATCATGCGCTTGAGCTTCTCTTATCATTCTAGTTAGCTATTGTTCTACCTGCCCCCTCACAACACACAACATCCCTTTTGGTTCCTCATTCTGTATATCCAAGTTGCTCATTTGCTTTATCATTTTTTACCAATGGTGGAGCTAGGGGGACTCGGGGTGGCCATGGTCCCCTTCTAAATAAGTATAAAATTTACACTATTTTAATTTTATCCTTTAAATTTGTATGTTACTTTAATTTGGCCCCTAAACTTCTAGAAACTTCTAAATTTCCGGGCTTCGCCACTGTTTTTTACCCTTCCACCGTTAAACTCATAAAAGCGCAGTGCTTGCAACTTAACGCATCCGCCACCACGTTCGCCTTTCCTGGATGATACATGATGATACAGTCGTAATCCTTCAGCAACTCCATCCATCTACGGTGCCTCATATTCAATTCTTGTTGAGTGAAGAGGTACTTCAGGCTCTTATGATCCGTGTACACCTCAAACTTTTCACCATAGAGGTAGTGCCTCCATAATTTCAGGGCAAACACCAGAGCCACAAATTCCAAATAATGTGTCCGATAGTTTTCTTTCTGTTTCTTCAGCTATCTCGAGGCATACGCCACCACCTTCCCATGTTGCACAAATCCACCACCAAGTTCCTGGTAAACGCATCGCAATGCGCCACATACCCACCTAGTATTATTAACACTGGGGCACTCGTCAATCTCAGCTTTAGTTCCTCAAAGCTCTCGTCGCATTTATCCATCCATTTGAATTGGACATTCTTTCTCAACATCTTCGTCACCGGTCACTTTCTTCGAGAATTCTTCCACAAACCTCATATAATATCTAGCCAACCCGAGAAAACTTCAAACATCAGTGACGTTGGTTGGTCGTGGCCAGCCCTTCACTGCTTCCACCTTAGACAGGTCTACTTCCATGCCTAGGGCTGATATAACATGTCCGACGAATGCTGAAAGGATTCGAGAATTATTAATTTTCGTGCTTCAGTCATAACCTCATTTACTATCATTGAGAATTGAGTACCTTCAAGTACCGTTTGGCCTCTCAAACCTTGTCCTAAGTTCACCTTCTTTACTAGGTTAGCACCTGCAGTTTATAATGCAACAACGCATTAGAGTATGTCCTTCCTGATATGCGTGTTATGTTACGATGATTTCACCGTCCCACGTCCTTGGTTTTCCTTTCATTTTTCCTTATGAACTCCCTTTTTACTGTTCCCTTATTTCACCCAGCACGATTTCCTACGTCCTTGAGTCCTTCCACTGAGTACTTTCGTGTACTTCTTCCTCTCGATTCTTAACTTATGGAGTCCACTCGTTCGTTCAATGTTCACAATTCTACACTCTTATCCGGCCTTTATCTCCGTCGGTACTCGAAGCGGTCCTCCACTTATCGTGTATTTACTTTCTCTAATTGCTCATCAGCCACTTGTTAATAGGTCCTTAGTTCGTTTTCCCCGGTTGACTTAGTCCGGACACGTATGCTCCTAAAGACGGGGGTCTTCCCTCTCATCGCACACTGTTAATCTCTCTAGTTACCGTTACTCCTAGTTCGTAGTCCTTTTGGTCTTTCTGCTCAATTTACTATCTAAACGTTCTATTTTCCGTCCTTCCTTAAGATTTCCCATCCCGACCCGTCCTGTTTCCTTACAAGAGGGAGACGCCTCACCTTCATTCACTCGTGCAACGAGTTCCTTTGGGTCGACTATCGGGTGTGTTTACCACACCGAGCTCATATTTAAACTCTATCGCGTGACCAAGTCCTTTGGAGTTAGTTTGCCCGACCACCTGAGGTGATCCGTCCCACCATACCTTCCAAGATCCTACCTTTCTCCTTGATCCGAGTTCCAGCTGGCCTCATTGTTTCGTTTAACACACATACACGCCACTTCAAGGCTTTACTTAGTTTATACGGGACGATTCGTCCCTTGTTTTCCTCCTAAACCCTCGTTTTCTTAACATACCATAGACTACCCTTCATGATGACGTCGTATGTTGTGGATCCAACACTTAAACACATTCAATAACAACGCAGGTAAAAGGTTGTGTGGGGACCAAAGTACCTTGATCTTGGTTTACTCTCCGTAGGCCATCCCTCGTGATCCTTCACTCCCCCCCACGTCTCGGATCGCCCCTTGATCAACTCCTTTCCTTCCTCGCCCGCCCTTGCTCCTTCCTCTCCGTTCCCGTTTCTCCGAATGAAGTGGGGTTCCGAGTGAGGTCGCTTCTCTTTTATCCTCCCATTTTTCCTTTCGTTTTAACCATTTACGTCCCATCGAGGGCGTGTGGCAACTCCCCGTTCAAGTATTTCTTTGAGTAATACTTGGTGCAGATTTCCCACCCGATAACTCCTTGGGGAGGGGTTCATTGACTCTTGGTCAAAACCCCTGTTTTCCCCTCCCTCCGGCCCCACAAGGGCCTTCATTCGGGCCTCTTCATTCTCCATGGTCTATTTCCCTCCTCCTTGGGTCGGCCCGCCTCATCGCTGTCCGTATAGGTTTGAAGACACAGCCAGTGGGGCATCCCTTTTTTCCTTTCCTTACATAACGGGCCTGCCCATCCGGCCTTACTCGAGGCATGATCATTCTCCGCACTTGTCCTTCTATCATCTCCCATTTACCTACACCGTTTCTTTTTCGTTCTATATTGATTTCCTCTAACTCTTAATCCCATTGCTTGCTTGAATCGACGAGTACTCCAACTAGTTGCCTCTTTTTATCTTAATCCTCCGCATAATCCTACAATCTTATAATTCGAGGGATTCACTCCATATTCCATTTCCTCTCGTCCTTCATTCATCACAACCATATCCTTATCGCCGTCCCTCCGTCCTTCTGTCCCATGGCGTCTCTCTCTCTTCATGGTTTTACATATGGGCAACCTCTTGTCGCTCTTTGGGCGTCTCCCCTCGTTTTCGACTCGATCCATGCCGATCCCACGCCCTTTGGGTTCATAGTACCCCACGGCTCTCATTAATATTTCCAATTCCATTATCCAAGCAATCCCTAGGCTCATTCCTTGATTCTAGAAATTCGTAAAAAGCCGTATCGTTACAAATGTTGTCTTATTCAGCCAAAATTCACATTTGCTGGACTTGGCGTAGAACTTATTCTCTCGTAGAGTCCTCAACACAACAACCGAGTGTTCTCTATGCTCCTCTCTACTCCTCGAGTACACCAAAATATCACACCATGACAAAGTGGTCCAGGTACGGCCGGAAAACTTGATTCGTCAACCCTATAAAGACAGAGGGTGCATTTGTTAACCCAAAGGGAGCAACCCTAAACTCATAGTGGCCATATCTCGTTCTGAACGTAGTTTTTGGAATATCTTCCTCTCGTACCCCAATCTGGTAGTATACAGATCTCAAATCTATTTTTGAATAAAAAATAGACCCCCCCATAATTGATCCAACAAATCATCTATGCGAGGAATGGGGTAACGGTTCTTAACTATTACTTGATTCAATAGTCGATAATCTATACACAATTACATAGAACTGTCTTTATTTTTCTCAAATAGTACAGGAGCATCCCAAGGAGATACACCAGGACGTACGAAGCCCTTATCTACAAGTTCCTGCAAATGTGCGTTGAGTAAGATTTCTATATAATGTGGATCGCCTTGAGCTCAGCCAGGCTCATCCGATGTGGTGCACGGGAGATCGGGGCTATCCCAGGAATGAGGTCAATCACAAACTCCACACCTCTTTCCAGCAGCAACCCCGGCAACTCCTCTGGGAAGACATCATCAAAATCACGAACTACCTCAATCTGCTCCAAGGCCGACAATTTAGCTCCTTTGTTCAACACATTTGCCAAGAAGATGTCACACCCTGTCCTCAAAAGTCGATGCACTCATATAGCCGACACCATCAAAAGCCGACTGCTCCCTCCTTATCCTATGTACTCTCTGGATCCTTCACCCGGAACCTCCAACAAAATACACTTATTTTCACAATCAACTTGGGCATGGCTCGAAGCCAACCAGTCCATACCCAAGATGATGTCGAAATCACTAACCTAAAATCACTCAACGGGATGCATTAGCATCCGCTTCGGTGACTGCATTTAATCTTCCAGTCTCCAATGGCCCACTCATTAATCCCCTGCTTGTTGACACAGTCGAGCCATACCTCAATCCTCCACGTGGCCTCGACGCGCTTGATCCTACCATACCACTCCCCTGAGGGTAATTCCTCCTAATGTGTCCAGGTCTCTCGCACTGGTTGCAGATTGTCTCGTTTGTCGGACATATAAATCCAAAATGATATTTGTTGCGGTGATGGCAAAATGGCGGCCCACTTGAGCTCGATCCGAGTTCAAACTTTCAAGCCCCAGTTCAAACTTTCTTGCCTTACTGACCGCGTCCATAGGGGCGTCCATAGAGGAAAATTGTCCCTCATACCCATCTACGTCATTTCCCCCTGTTTCAATTGCGCGAACTATTGCACCATGTTCGCGGTAGGTGAAAGGAAAATACTTCCCGAGAAACACAGCTTTGAACACTTTCCACGCGTCCCCTTCATAAATCATGGAGGCACTATCCTTGCTGGCCTTCCACCATGCCTCTACGCTCCTTTGCAATGAGTATTCCGCCATGAGCATACGCTCTCCAGGAGAGCATCCAAACAGACTGAAGATCTTCTCAAGTTTGTCCATGAAATCTTCTACCTCCTCTGGCCCCTCATCGCCCTTGAATGTTCGCGGATTAAGCTTGTGAAAGTGTTCGATCAGCGTCACCCTTCGCTTGAGTGGGATTCCGTCTCCTTTTTCCAGAGACTCCCTCATCGCCACGCGAGAGTGCTCTCATCAGCCATCTCACTGGTTTGCAATGATCACATTTTCAGCATAACCAAATATCACCCACCACACACTAAGGCATCATGATATGGCCACTCTCAAGCATATGATTCATGTTCAACACTATGCGTCTCACGCCCAAGCGCACACCCATATATACCAAATCTTAACATTGCACACTTACATTTTCTCACAACGAAAAACTTATACCAACACACGTCCACAACACATAATAAAAATATGTTTCATCTCGACCTACATCTTTCAACATACACACTCATGTTTCCCATCATTCCATTCAATGCTCATATAACTCGGCTATCAAGTTCGTCGAGCTACACTCAATAACACATTAGTATGAACTAAGTGTGGAACTACACTAACGACAACAAACATGGCAGTTCAACTCGCCATTCTTCTTATCTCACAATCATAACTTTGTTTCATAATTCCGACATATATTGTGGGTCTTAGAACCTTCCCAAGAGTACCTTCCCCACCAATCGTTCTTCTTCCGGATATGACACTTTTTGCCTCATTTTCAACCTCATTGAGAGTGTTCTACGCTCGATGGCATCGTCTCATCGATATCCACTTCTCACGGGGTCGCATTTCACCCCTAGGTCATTTTCGGGTCCTCCCACCCGTCCTTGTTTAGTCGGATCCTCCCATCCGACTCGACCACCCGAATCTCACTCAATATGGATCCTCCCATCCACTTTTTCAGCCATAAGCAAGTTTCCTACATGGATCCTTCCATTCGTTTTATCACGGGCACGGATCCTCTCTTTCGTCCCTTCCTCATGATTTTTTATTGATTAATTCATGTATATTCTTCCATCACACAATACAACTCAATGCGAGTGTATTCTCCCATCCATACCCGCTCAATTCCCAATTCTCGTGACTGCCCATTGGTGTACGCATGCATTCCTGCCTCACTTTGTTCCTATCTGCCTTAACTCTTAATAACATAATATATAATATTTTTTTGTTCTCTCTTATTTTACTATAAAATATGAGATTGCTTAAATTATGTTATTAATGTAAATTAAAGTTATTTTAAAATTTTAATTAATATTTTTATATATATTTAATATAATATAGTAATTATCTGATTATTATATGAATAGTTTTGTGTCTAACAATCCATGTCATGTCAACCAGTTACAAAACAGGTTGGATATGGATCCATTATGAGAACATGAAGTTCTTAATGGATCGTATATGATCCTTATCGTGACGTGTCCCAATCGTGTCTACACATATGATTTGTTACCCATTTTACCACCCCTTGACTAGACCATAGAAATGAAGTTGGATTTGATAGTACTTTGTCGAAGCATTTTGTTGGAGGAAGTATGTTATTTGATGTTGGTCGAGATGGAAACAATTCACATATTCTCTATAACTTGGGCGGTTGTTGAAGGAGAAAACACAATAGCATGGATGTGATTTTTATTTATACTTTTCTAGGACTTTGTTGTCTCTTAACACGAGCATAATTTTGGAGCTAACTTGATATATCGAAGCCCATTTTAGAGTCTACCCTGTCTAAATAGTCTAGTCCATCAATTCATAACTTCTGAATTAAGGAAGGATGCACTTGGCACTACGAGAGAAATCAACTTTGGACTTGAAAAGGGAGATCATGGGAGATTTTATGGAGTCTTATATAAATAGGATAGAGTCTTGGTACAAAGATACTAGAAAAAATACATCATTCTTTGAAGTTCCAGAAATCTTGTGATCATGTCGATTATAAGTTCTTGATTGTTAATGAGACACTCTGTTTTCTTCATTTGCTTTTTTCGCCTTCATTCTCCTTGTTCTTGTGTGAGATTTTGGGAGAGATCAAGTCTCGAGTTGAAATCATCATCATACTTTCCATGAAATCATTGACGACCACATGCTTATTGCACTCATGAGTGCAACCAAATAATTGAAGTGAAAATAATGTTAATAATGGTTGTGATTTGGACTTCATTAGTCGCAAACAAAAGATATAATCTTTTCACAATTTTAAGTTTATGGTTTATGCATAACATAATTTACAGTTTATCTTGAATTGAATTGCAGGGATAAATCCATCTCGTAGCATGTGTACGCCAATTAGAAAAGTACACATCGAGGGCATATGTTAAAAAAGGGCTTTTGGGCTGATGTGAGGAGCGCAAATGAAGAAACATATAAATAAGCTTTGGACAACATGAGATTCTTGTCCAACGATGTTGCAAAAAACTTTATAAAGCAAAGTTTCGAGCATTTCTATAAGGTAAGATTTCATTAGCTACTTTATTTGCATTCAATTGGTAGATTATGTCTGAATACTTAAGATGCCTACTTTTGGTGCAGATTTCCGTTGACATGACTATTAAATGTGATGCAGTTGATAGAAAATGTATGAAACCTTCAATAGTTTTACATGTGCCTAAGAAGAGGAAGCCAATTGTAGAAATGTTTTATGACATTAGGTCTTCTTTAATGAGGATGTACTGAAAGAATAAATTATTTGATGAAAAAGAAGAGATCAACTTTTCTATTGTAGGGAATGAGACTTAACTGTGATTGAAACATAATATAGATACCTAAGTCAATAGATTTTTAAGAAAGAAACTTAATTTAAGGTATATAAGTTATCACGTTGAAAGACGAGACAACATGACTAGAAGTTAAAAGAAAACTAATTCAGTCGAGCGGAAAAATCTTAACTGATTACCAAGAAAAGGGTTGGAGATGAGGTGTATCCAGGTATGGACATGATAAAAACGGTTGTAAAAGACAATCTACTGTTGTTATTAAACATGAAAATGTTATTATGCAACTTACAGTTGCCACCGTAAAATTTACATATTTATAATTATGCAACTCGATGCAAATGCTATCGAACTTGCTTATGTCCAAATGCATTGACTTGCTGATATTTGCCGCACCATAAAAAGGGAAGAGATAGAGAAAGAAGAAAAAGGGAGCAATGAGAAAGACGCTTAAATATACCAATTACTCAACAATGCAATAAGGATGGAAGAGACCTACTTTAAATATGCACACGAAATGTACTTGGACAAGTACACAACAACCTTAAAGTACCTAAAATATGGAAGTTCAAGCATGCAAGAGCCCTTTGTTGCGGTTGTATATCCATCGCCAGATATGGATGTTGCTGAAAATTTTGGGAATTGTTGAATTGTTTTTAGGATAGTCGAATGATTATCAATGTTTTAGTTCTATTTGTTCATGGCCAAATAATTTTCATTGTCATCATTTAAACGTGTTGTTATTGTAATTGTGTTGCGAAAATAAAGGAAACTTCACATTCACTAAGGTAATATTGTATTTTACACAAATAACATGTCGAAACAACATACGAAGATCTAAACATACTTGCAATCATTTAATAAATGAATATATTGTTGCATGACATGCCCTAAACCACATACTAAAAAAATAAAACAACTGCTTAGTCACGCAATAAACGGTGCCTTTCTCCCGTGAATATGATTTCTTCAAGTACTTACAATTCTACATCTAACACATAATATTTTATTAGAATTTAATTAGATAATTATACAATTTAATTTTATGATTTAGTAAATAATAATTTTTTTTACTTTGTCACGTCACCAAGCTCTTAGCTAAATATTGATCTAAATAGATGGGAAATGTTCCTCTGTACGGCTATTTAAATATTGTTAAATATGGTAAAAGATTTCAAAATTTTTGAATTATCGCCCATAAGTAGTTGTTTGAACTAGTGACTGCAGTCCACGAAAGAAATTGATACTTCAAAGAACGATTCAAGTTGTCTACGATGAACGTTATTTGAAGTAGCAATTTTATTATGATTGATTAGATAACATAAAATCACTAGTCTAAGTGGCAAGTTCCTTATATTATAGTAAAAGTAGTTACTCCAAATAGCGACTTTGAATAAAAAAATTTCTTGAGAGAAGTAGCTATTAGGTTTAATGAGTACCTTTCAAGCGTTTTGTGAGAAAAAGCAAGTTGCTACTTCGACTAGTTACTTTCTTCTAGCTAGAAGAAGAGGGATAAACGAAAATGGAAGGAAAAACCATAAGAAAATAATGTCATTACTTCAGGTAGCAAATTTTTAAAAGAAAGTGACAAATAGAAGTGGAAGGAAAAATCTTAAGGTTTTTTTTTTAAGTAAGGACTTAACAAGAGTGCAAGAAAAATTCCTAAGGGTTTGCTTTTTTAGAAAAAAATGAAATCACTAACTTTCTTCTAGTTAAAAGAAAGGGACAAATATAAGTAGAAAGAAAAAACCTAAGAGTTACTTTTATGTTAAAAAAATCGCAAGTCTTCAATTTTATCATATTAAATTCACTATTTATAATAACGATTTTACGAAATCTAATTAAATATAGTAAAATCACCACTAATTATTTATCTTAGTGAATTAGCGTTGGCTAATTCAAGTAACACTTAGAAAAGATAATTAAAAATATTTTGAAACTTTTTGAATAAATTGTTTCAGACTAACCAAACCTAATAAAGGAACGAGATCATATGAACCATTCATGGCAAATAGTTTTGTAATCCTCGCTTTCACGATAACCTCACAACACCAGCCTTATCGCCACGCCACGGAGATAGCCGAAAAGAATATCTCCATTCCACGTGTCGGTCATCCAACGGTTAGTTTTCTTCCCGCCATCGAAGTACGGGCTGAGCGTCACTTTCAATCCACACGGATTTCATGCCACTTTCCAGACTCCTTACCCATCTGTAAAATCTCCTGCTTTCGCTTTCCCCTCCCTTTTTTGGCGATCCCTTCCTTCTTCCACAACTCCACCACGAACCCCAACTCACTCCCCGTACATTTTCCATGGAAACCCTAAGCTTGGCTCGCTCGGCGCCATTGCATCACGCCCACCGCTCCCTTCCTCGTTTGACTAGACGAATGCGTCTTGGTTCGTTCTGCATCAGTGGGACCGGTGGCCGTTGCGTTGCTGTTCGATCATCGAGAGGTAAAGAAGCCGGGGAGTTCCCCGGCGAGCCGCGGAGGAATGATGCGGAGTTAGCAGCGGAGGAGGAAAAGTCGCGGCGAAGTGGTGGCGGTCTAGTGATCGGCGAGGAGCGGGATGAGACTGGCTCGCTCGTCGGACTTAGTTTCGTACCTCCCTCTTCTTACGGTATGATCTCCCCGGGGACTTGGCTTTAGTTGATTTTTAAACGATTGCTTGAGATTTTCAGTGGTGCAGTTTATTCACAGTTGTCATATTCAGTGAAATTGAGCTTCGTGATTCCGATGCCTATTTACTTGTCATTACTAATTTCGTTCTGCCTTGCCTGTTGTTGTTAGGATCTTTAGCCGGATAATGTTTCCTGATTGATGTGTACTCTATTGAAAAGAGCTATATCGGATTGTGGTTTTCAAATATGCAGATAGTGATGAAATCATTAGCTCTGAAGTAAAACTGAGCGGACGAATGCAAGAGGTGATTGATGCTGGAGGCACAGAGGAGAAAAAGATCAAGGTTGTGTATAATATTGTGTTTGTCACTGCCGAAGCAGCTCCATATTCTAAGACGGGAGGTTTGGGAGATGTTTGTGGTTCGTTGCCGATAGTTTTAGCCGCTCGAGGACACCGTGTCATGGTTTTCTCTCCAAGATACCTGAGCGGTACAGCTGCGGATAAAAACTTTGCTGATGCTGTTGATTTGGAATGTAACGCCAAGATTAATTGCTTTGGAGGGGCTCACGAAGTTGCTTTCTTCCATGAGTACAGGAAAGGTGTAGACTGGGTGAGAGAACATTCTACTTGCTGAATGTGTACTAGCCTAATCCACAATTTCAATCTGGTAGATCACTAGCTACTTTGATCGGCATGATAATTGACCAAATCTTGAGTGGAAATTGTTCTAAAATTCTTTCAGGTTTTTGTTGATCATCCATCTTTTCATCGCCCTGGGAACCCTTATGGAGACAGCTATGGGGCTTATGGTGACAATCAGGTGTTGGCATAATACCCATCTTCTTGTTTCTGGTTGACCGACTTTTACGTTAATACAATTGCATCGTAATCGACAGTGACATGGTCTTTTTTCAACAGTTTCGGTTCACTTTGCTTTGCTATGCAGCATGTGAAGCCCCTTTAGTTCTTCCCTTGGGAGGATTCACATATGGGGAGAACTGTTTATTTCTAGTCAATGACTGGCATGCCAGCCTTGTGCCAGTGTAAGCAATTTCCCAACCCTGCAGGCCCCAGTGATTTATTTATGAATTGTGTGCTCAACTTCAAGGCATACATTTGATCAAGTTTGTCCTATTTCATTGATAATTGGATTTTTTTTAGTTCAGACTGTTGGCAGCCAAATATAGGCCGTATGGAGTGTATAAGGATGCTCGCAGTGTTCTTGTCATCCACAATCTCGCACATCAGGTAATTTTCCATAATAGCTTATTCCTACCACAGTTTTAATGTTATAAGATCATACTATAATTCTCAATGCATCATTTGAACTTTGAAGGGACATTCTTGACATTTTGCCTGAATAATCTAGTTGACCTTGCTCTATGATTGTGGCCAGTGCATTCTATATTTTTCTATGTTCTTGATTTGGTTCGATTTAATTTGTCAAAACTTGCTCTTATTGAAAGTGGGCGTCATATACAATGTACCATTTTGCATGTGCAAGGGCGTGGAAGCTGCCATCACCTATCAGAATCTTGGACTTCCTACTAAGTGGTATGGAGCTCTTGAATGGGTATTTCCAAATTGGGCAAGAACACATGCACTTGACACTGGTGAAGCTGTAAATTTCTTGAAGGGTGCAATCGTGACAGCTGATCGTATACTTACAGTTAGCCAGGTTAAAGGCATCAATAGTGAATAATTGCAAGTATTTGCTTTAGTCTTCCATATTGATCATGCTTATCTGTCTTTGATTGCATAAAGGTTTCAATGCTATTTACTTTGCTAAAATTTGTATATAATTTTGTTTTGATAAATTTGTATATAAATTACTCATAAGGGAAACTGCCTCTTGGGTCATTGTTCACTAAAGAGCGTCACTCATGTCCAATGCAGGGTTACTCATGGGAGATTACGACCATTGAAGGAGGATATGGCCTGCATGAGTTGCTGAGCAGTCGAAAATATGTTCTGAACGGTACTTCCTTAGCTTTCCACCCCTTGATTATGTGCTTGGGATCATGTCTGTAATATGTGCCATCAAGCACATTATAACTGGTTCTTTTCAGTGACCCATTGTATTTCAAAGAGTTTAACTTAAACTTAAGATAAAAAGAATTGTTGGAGTTAGAGCAACTTGTAGTTAATTTTCAACAATTCTGTTGGTTTTTCAGCGCATTAAAAAAATATTTTTTCTTGAGTTTGGCATCTCACAACCACTGTAAATTCTTTCAATTTCCTTTTTCACTAAAGGTATTACTAATGGTATCGACACTGTTGAGTGGGACCCTACCAAGGATGAATATATCGCCTCTCCTTATTCTGTCACGGATCTCTCTGGAAAGGTTTGCGATTCTCATGGGGATAATCCTCTTTCCTTGGATAGGATTCACATTAACTGAGTAAGTATGGGCTGCAGGCACGATGCAAGATTGCTTTGCAAAAGGAACTTGGTCTACCTGTTTTGCCAGATTGCCCGTTGGTATATACTAGTGTCTCCTTTTGTATAATCACCTGCTGTATATGCATGCTCCCTGCTGTTGCTGACTTAAGTTTTGTTTCCCTAGATAGGTTTTATTGGTAGACTGAGCTATCAAAAAGGAATAGACCTAATATGTTCTGCAATGGCAGAGCTTATGGCGGATGATGTCCAATTCGTAAGTGAGTTTTTTTTCTTTCCAAACATTTGCTTTTGCCATTAGTAAAGTAAAATAAAAATTCCGGTCTATTTGATCGAAATCTCGTGATTTGTGGTTATGTAAGATTTTACTGCATCAATGGCTTGTGGAACTCTGGCTGCATTACCTAACTTTGAAAATCACAATGTGCGATTTTTAGGTTATGCTTGGGTCTGGGGATCAGCGTTACGAAGACTGGATGAAGGCAGCAGAGTCGACTTATAAAGAAAAGTTTCGTGGCTGGGTGGGGTTTAACGTCCCAATTTCTCATAGGATAACTGCCGGGTGACTATACTTGCTAACTTTCCTTCAGACTATCAGAATTACTCTTCTTGGGAGTGATAACATGTTTTCTCATTGAACGAGCAGCTGTGACATTTTGTTGATGCCATCGAGATTTGAGCCTTGTGGGTTAAACCAGCTCTATGCCATGAGATATGGAACTGTTCCAGTAGTTCATGCCACAGGCGGACTCAGAGTACTTGCCGACTGATCGAAATTTCTAGTCATTCTTCCCATGTCTATGCTTATGCTTTTCTTTTTCAGGACACTGTGGAGAACTTCAAACCATTTGCACAACAGGGCCACGGAGAGGGAACGGGGTATGTCATTAGGATATCTAATCTGTCATAATGATGAAAGAATTATTCAATTTGTCTGTTGTCAAGGAAGATAAATGCTGCAATGTCTATGTAATGATACTTTAGATTTGAGGAAATTTTGATAAAATGAACAGATTAGTTCATCTTATCAAACAGTTGTCAGGATGTTTGCAACCTGACTAACCCATGTTTGTTATTCACTCTTTGGATTGTGTCCAGGTGGGCTTTTTCTCCACTAACGAAGGAGAGCATGTTAGAGGTAAGATTTTCTCTTACTGCCTCAAATTTCCAGTTCCAATTTGACATTTAGGATGAAGAATGTGGAGACCGTTGGCTTTTTGTCCTGACGAAGCAACTTGACATAGATGAATAGATGAAGTTATATGCTTTGAGGGAGAGAGGATTTGCTCGGTTTTTTCTGGCTCCTTGGTGCCATGAATTTGGCGAGCTGTGCACATTATTCTAGAAAATTTGTTTATCAATCATAAAAACATGACAATGCTATGATTTCTTTAGGCATTGGGGACGGCCATTCGGACGTACCGAGAAGACAAAGATTCATGGGAGGGATTGGTGAAGAGGGGAATGGCCAAGGATTACTCCTGGGAGAAGGCGGCTGTGCAGTACGAGCAAGTATTCGAGTGGGCCTTCTCCGATCCACCTTTTGTGAAGTGAGGTGAAGAACTCAGTTGTGAGTAGCCGGATTCCCAAGAAGGGTGCCGGACAGGCAAACTTTTCTCATCATACCACAAACTATAGCATAAAGAATGCATAACTGTGCACCATTTTTACCACGAAATATGCCAATACGGTGGTTGTTGGCTCATTCATTCGTTCAGTTGTAACAGTCTTGTATTATCCGTAGGAAATGTTGAATCAATTCTATCTTGAGCTTTCTTTTCCCCCTCGCCCTTTGCCTGGGGCGTCTGTGGGTTTGATCCTTATCGAACGATCAATCTGACGTGTTCGCGGAAGTTCCGGCGATGATTCCAAGCCTCGATGTCGTGTTATACGCCTGTGTCGCAAAGTCGGCTGCAGTCCTTGGGGAATTCGCCCGGAATTCCGACCTCGTGGCCCTGGGCAAGCGATGCATCGACTGTGCCCCGGAATTCCACTCTGTATTCTCCCACACTTGCAGGGACAAGACCTACACCTTCCTCATCGACCGCCCTTTCGTCTTCTTCGGCATCTTCGACGGCTCCGTCGGGAAAACCGAGCGCGTCGGGTTCTTGTGCAGGATAAAGGCGTCGTTTTTTGGGTTGGTCGAACTCGGGCTTGCCGTGGATTCGGAGAATCTGAATCGGTACGCCTTGCAGGAAGAGTTTGAGGGAATAATTCAAGGGATCGTTCCTCCGGTGGGGACTTTGGCGTCGGAATCGCAGTGTCCTGTTAGGGTCGGGGATAGGGATAACGGGTCGGATTCGGATAAGGGAATGGGAGTGTTCATGGCGCCCTTGCTGGGGGGAAGTCCCTCGAAAGGGCTAAAGAAGAAGAAGAGGGGCAATGAGGAGCAATGGTCTGCGAACTGTGGCAGTAATCATCATAAAGATGGGAGCTTTGAGAACTGGGCGGAGGTTTGTGACGAGGCGAGCTGTCGGATTACATTAAGTAATGGTGGGAGTAGGGATTCCGCGGGTGGCAATGTACTGAAAAGTGCTGGTGATCGGCTGAGGGCGAAGAAGGCTTGGAGGAGGCAACTTTGTGTGGTGCTGATGCTTGATCTGTTCTTCTGTTTGGTTTTGTTTGCTGTCTGGCTGTGGATTTGCAGAGGGCTTCAGTGCATAAAGGACTGATTTGGATTTGATCTGATATGGAAATTACCAGAATGCAGAGGTTTGCTAGGCCCTTTGTGCTTGTGCCAATGCTGTGGTCTATATTGTTCATGGGAAGAGACTGATCTAAGATCATGCTCGTCCTTTTTCTGGACAAAGAGCCTCAACTGTACCTCAGAACTGTGATGCAGTGCACTATTGTCTCCAAGGTCATCGTTATGTTTATATTACTACACTCTATACATGATATACGATCTGGAATTTCATTGATAAGTTGGTAGAGTTTTTCATGCAATCGCCAAACCCCAGTAACATTCCGGCATTCTGAGTTTGTGTATTCTCTATAACATGCGTATTAGTTAAATGTCCCAGCACATTTAGGATGGTAGGAAGTTATAGAATCTGCATTGTCACTCATGCTTTACAACACTTCTCAATAGCAGCCAAACCAGACTATGGGAATTGTCTCCCGATTTCCTTTTCCTATTGCTTTATTCTTAAGGTTGTCATGCCTTGTTTTCATCACATCCACCAGTGCCCTCCAGAAGCTTCCTATCGATGGAATCAAAGCAAAGCATCTTGATCCAGGGAAGTCATGCTTGCTGTCTCAAGATAGTCACTCAATTTGATAAAGTTTGGAGCCAAGGGGGTGTCTTTCCTTCCCCGATATTGTAACAGACTATGATGAAATGTGTGAAAGCAGAGCAGGGAAGTCATGCAATACTTCAGCCCTGCACGTTTTGCATTGCTTTGCAATGTCTTTACCTGATTATCTGTTCAATGGTCGAATGAAAACCACGGAGGTCAGGAAAAGGAACTTGCGGCATTGTTGGCAATCCAGGGTGGTTGTCATCCCTTTCTTCCCAGAAAAGCTTATTACTCTTTCTCTAGTCTATTGATGCTCATCAGGCCAACTTTAGCTTCTATGGAAGGGAGTCTTAGGCTGATCCCCATGAAAACGAAAGTAGAGTAGTTTGGTTTCGTTGCATTTTAGACAGGTTTTCATGAACTTTGTCATTCTGAATGGCTAGCCATGAGAACTTGGTACCAGTCAGTTTCGCCAAAACTGCCCCCTCGAATTTTCAAACTGCCCCACCGACCCAAACCCCATCCCTAGTCTGAACAGTCTTCTTCCCTTCTGGTTCCATCATTTTCTTTATCTCGACTTAATTGACTAACTTGTAGTATGGACTAATGTCGATACGGTGTTGCCCTTTCCTGCTCATCGCCTCGACCATTAATAGATCCGAATTCGCATGCCTTGACTTTGCTAGTAATGCCAAACTGCAAAGTGCAAACACAATGGAACTTGACCCACCACCATATTTGACAATTCCTGAGCCACCATCACAGAAATCAACATGATCATGACATGATGCATCCAACTGCCATGAAGAATCCCAACACACCTTTCCTCGTGAAGAAGCAGCGCCAATGACTTCCTAAGGACGTACAAGAAGAAGAGGAGAGGAGCGTTATCACATTAATTTCTTGAATTTTCACAGTCACGCCCTTTGCCTTCAATCTTAAAAATTCAACATTGCCACTATTTATTGTCCACTTCTTACAGCATCCCTCCTCTGTTTCTTCTTCGGACAAGGGGAGATTGACAGACATGGGTGATGGTGATTTGGATAGCCAGCATCCCACCCCGAAACTGCCCATCTTCTCGCTTCCATGGCCGAAGCCCCCTGATCCCCCCGGCCTGCTGACCCCGCCCCTCCACCCGGGCGCCGCGGTACCGTTCCAGTGGGAAGAGGCTCCTGGGAGGCCGTTGCCCTGCCTCTCCCGATCTCCTTACCGCACCCCTGCCATCTCGGGGGGTGGCGCCAAGAGATGCCTCAACTTGCCCCCAAGGCTGCTCCACGACAACCAGGGTGCCATCATTGCCGTGACTAATCATGTCACGGTTCCGTCCCCGACCACAGTTCTGGAAGGTCCAGACCCGTGTCCTAGGAAGAGGCTGGCGAGCACGTGGTCATTCAGGCGGGTGGGTTCCCGGGAGAGGATGCCGTCCGGGTCAACAAGGTGGGCCAGGTCTCAGCTTCGGCTCCAGGGTACCTTCCCACAAAAGGAAGGATGTCCAGGGAGGCCACACGTGTGGTTCCGGCATCTTGCTCTCTGAGTTCTTCCGCTGCGACTGTGATCAGGATGCGGTAGGCATCGACAGCACGAAGGTGAAGATCACGAGGGTCAGAAGGCGGAGGAGCTTCCTAAGCCTCTCGCCTAGAAACTCCCATATCTGGGTAAGTCCTTCAGTCTCCATTGGTGAACAAGCCAACTCAAAGTCAAATGGTTAGTTCCTAAACATCTAAAGTTTTGCAGGCAAGCATTTACGACGGGTTGAAACAGGTGGTCCCTTGGAAACGCAGACCAACTCCACCGCCAACAGCACCAGAAGAGCCAAAGTCCAAAAGTGTGCTTACCAGTAGTGATCCTGATTAGCCATTAGTTTGTGTGTTTTTGTGATTATCAGTACATCCTGATCCAGAGACTCTTGCACAGACAGTTCCTAAGAACTGTAAACAAACAAACCTTCGCCTCACATCCGCCGTGCGTTACTTAATGAAGTAAAATGTAACTTTAAGGACCAAAAATGTAAATACAAGACATCCCTTGTAATAAATGGGCCGGTCGACCATCTCGACAGACCACCGACCGACTGACTAGCCGATGTGGTCGCCGTGACGATTGCCTGCCCCTGCCCTCAATCATGTTTGGTCCTTGTTTGTAGACGAAACACGTCGCGATACAACATGGACTAAAGTGTTGAATGCAATATGATCGCTAATAAAACAAAAGAACAGAAGATAGTAAAAAAATTCACTAACACAAAGAAAGAATACTTACAGCCATCTTACAATACTTAACACGATTTCTGACAATCAGGTTAACAATCAAGCAGCCCTTCGGGGTCATAGAATGATTGTCTGTGTGTTACAATTGACTAGGCCCGACTTATTTATAGATATAATCTAGGTACCCATCGACCGAAACACATTAAAAACGTGTTAATTACTCTAACACTGACTACCGACCAACTGCAGGAATAATGCCATCATCGACGAACTCCACTATCGAAGCTCGCAACATCGATAAGTTCCTGAGTTAGCGTCGACCTTATGCCTTGATGATCATATTTGACACAACATCGATACTGAACACCTTCGACGCGGCATCAATCTCGAGCACCTTCGAAGCCCAACATGCAAGGCCCTAAAATGACGTTTATCATGTAAACATTTTGTCTCCATTCCTTTGACGCATCGGTTCGTTTTCTCTATCTTCCTCTATAAAACCCTTGTCGTCTTCTTATTTGCCACATTTACTTCTTCATAGACTTGTTGTCGATGTTCAGTTCGCAATCGGCACGGAGCTTGTTTTCATAGGTTCTAGCTTAATAGGTAAAGTATGCTCGGCTAATCGTCGATCCAAACCAGGCATTCCGGTATAATCCCATGCGAAGCAGTCTTTAAACTCCTTTAACAGTGTCAATATCGGTTGGAAAAGATTAATGTCAATCGAACTACTAATAAATGTAAGTCGCTGAATTTCGTCATCACTTAAATCACAGCAACCAAAGAATCACGAGGCATCATCAATGTTTGTCGATCCTTAGACGATTCAGCTATAGACTTATCACAAAACATTGTTTTATTTATAGTATGATGAAATACAACACCAGTCGAATCTACACAATATAGTAAACCCATATTCAACTTATCTTCTTCAGCACGTTGGTCGGGACTATCTACTTTCAGTGAACCGGTTTCAAGACACAATTCAAGACTAACTCTTGGTCTAGTTAGTCAACAAACTTGTAGTCGCTCCATGACATCGACTATTACGTCTTCCTTATTTATATCAAGCATTTTCGACCTCCCGGAGGAGTCTATCGGGCTCCAAGTCCGGGTTACCAGGGTCAACATTCTTCTCTTAATCTGGTAACCTCCTAAATAGAATGGAGAATATAAGAAAGTTCTGCATCCCTCTTGGCTTGAGCCTCAACTTCGACTACCGGAGGTACTATGTTAGAATCCTATTCGGATGCAGCATCGACGATTGGATGTGGGGGACCTCCAGTATTTCATCAGGTATTCGAACTTTCCAGTTAATTGACCTAAAGGTCCGACATTCGAATCACCCAGAGCATATCTCTTCTTCAGACTCATATCGTCGACTGCGCCAATAACATTTCTTATGCAAATTTCGACAGGGTTAATATATGTATTAATAGTTGAGTCGGCCTTAACAACATCAACTTCAGAATCAAGCCACATCATAAGTTCTTAACGAAGAGTAGAAGAGATCACTGCCTCCTTATGCAGTCAATCCCGACCTAAACAAGCACTAAATGTCGAAACTGGTGTAGATGTAGGATTGCCAATTAAAGACGTCAGAAGGTTGTAATAGAATGTGGCAGAAGAACAAGTTCTGAAACACTATGATAGTTGCACAGGATATGTTAATTAGGAGAGCAGAGGCTTCTACCAGATCCAGGTCTTACTTCTGGTGTTAATGAGGACTGCTTTTGTATCCCATGGTAGAGAATTCGGACGTGCCAAGAGTTCATGGATCGTGAGGGTCTTTCTCAACAGTCTCTTGTGATTAACACACCCAAGTTCTACAAGTGATATATATTGCCTGGCAAGTTACTCATTTACACCCTTCTAGGTAGTGGGATCTTGTGGTCTTATCAATGTGTTGTTTTATTTATTTATTTATTGTTGCAGGAGTTGCTTTAAACGGCTAGCTTGAAATTGGCGACTTGAAATGTAATCTTGATGACAAGGATGATTGGCGACAATTCAAAAGTGGTATCTTTCTGCTTTATGGTCTTTTCTTTTTTTTTTTTGTCGATAGTGTCTTCCTGACTTCATGATTTTTGCTCCTCTTCCTGAAGCTATCAGATCGACTATTAGAGATAGTCCTCCTGCAAGGTAGTCACCTGCTTTGTCTTTTTTTACTCGAGAAAACTTTAGCTCCGTTTCACTGCCTAAAAGAAACTGCATGAATGAGTTGTATGCAGGAACAGCATTCAAAGCAATAGGCGTCGATCTGCATCACCATCCCCTCTTCCTCCTCCACAGCGATCGGGAACATTCCATTTTACTTCCATTGCTCGGAAGGAACTAGGTAAGTTATGTGCCTTCCCTCATTGGTGTTTTTCCCCATTCGAGAATGTATTGTAACAGGCATGGTATTTCCCGCATTCAAGCAGATAACCGGACGATTCTCACTAGTACGTTCTGGTTCCCTGGCGAGCGTGCCAACGACACCCAAGACGCCAACCACCCCCAATCCAATCCGGCACGTCACCACGAATATAATTTTCCCAGGAGGCCAGGTAAGTGTCCTGAATTCCATGCTCCCCGTCCAAGAAGAGTTTCTCAATCGGACAACCTGTTGGTATATTCTAACATTGGACAATGGTCGTGACAGCATGCGCCGGAGCCACGGAAATCCGCCTCGATGAGGTTGAACGTTGTTTGGGAGAAGGGGAAGGAGACGGCGGAACAACAACCGGGCAGCAAGAGCAAGCGACTCCTGATGGTCCTTCTCAGCCGCCGAAAGTCCAAGAAGGACGAAACCCTGTACACTTACCTGGATGAATACTAAAAGGAATAACAAAAACAAGAACAAGAACGAGTCTTTAATTCTTACCTTATCTTTATTCTATGCAATAAATTTTTTATTTAATCGGATTTTCACCTAATTCCGTGGAAGAGTTTGAGGAGAGTAGTTAGTTATTAGTTTAAGCGACCACTTTAATTTAAAAATTAGGAAATCGCTACTATATTAAAAAAATCTAAAAAATTTAAAAAGTTACAACTTTTTTTTTAAATGATTTAAGTGATGTCGATTTTTTTAACCCTATTTCGGTTCAAAACTCTAATTGATAATTATGATGATGGGCCAGATGGG